>CAJNDT010006197.1:0-361561 GCA_905221615.1 Symbiodinium sp. CCMP2592 | reverse complement strand
ATGAGATGCAACGTGAGAGGTTGGTAACAGCATTGACCAACCAGGGTCACCGAATTGAGACCTACACGTACCCTGTGGTACGGCAGACCATGTTCGATCAGTTCTCAACGACCAGAACTGGTCTGCAGGATCCCAACATTCGGCACTCTTCGCACAAGAAGGACCGCCATGGAAGGAGAGACCAACGCCGTAAACGCGGAGGTCGAAACTTCCTCATCCTCGATCAGGGTGAATACGATGGAGTCGATGGATTCTGGCTCCAAGACGAAGACACCCTTGAGGAAGGCTTTCTTGCCGCCGAGGGTGAAGAAGCTGTCTTCTGGACAGTTGATGACCATGAGGCCTTCGTTGCAAGGAGATTCAAAAAGGGAAGAAGACCAAGAATGCGTCCCGGATCACCGGGAAAAGCAAAGGGTGGCAAGCGAAAAGGACGTGGCCGTTTTAGGTCATACCGCGGAAAAGGGAGAGCCAACCAGGCAGAACATGATCCAACTGATTCCAGCTATTTCGGTAAAGGTAAAGGAAAGGAAAAAGGAAAAGGTGGAAAAGGCAAAGGAAAGGAAAGGACAAAGGAGATAAAGGAAGCTCCTTCAAAGGCGCAAAGGCAAAAGGCAAAGGTAAGGATACAGCTAAGTCTGCCTCCTTACAAGGAGACCAAACTGGATCTACACAGGCCTATGAGAGTTCCACCGCACCGAGCTGGGATTCATGGTATGAGGACAGTTATTATACTGACTCCAGTTGGAATTATTCCGCTTATGACGATCAAACGTCTTATACATACTATGCATCACAAGCCTCACGAAGAAAAACACGGAGAAAGAAGAGAAGAAATCAAGCAGGATCATCAGGTAGAGGCACAGATCCGAGCGCGCACCAAGAAACCGTGTTCAACTCATCAGTGAGTTACGTGCCCCAGGTCTTTGAACCATCCGAGGGGCAAGGTGTTGAAACTGCAACAGCGGTGTTTCCGTTGCAGCACACCGTCCTATCTGCTCTTACAGAGCGGATCAATCTTGATAAGAACCCTACCTTTGTCATACTTGACTCAGGTTGTACTAGGGCTATGGGTTCCCGCTACGCGGTGAACAGGCTTATCAAGGCCGTGAAGCAACGTGCCCCAGGCATGATTGATTTCACTTTCTCACCTTCGAACACGAAGTTCTCTTTCGCAGATAGTGAAACAGCTCTTATCAAGGAGCGGTAACTCTATGGTTCAACACAACTCCAAGAAGAGATACAACCATAGAAGTTCTGGATCAGGGGAGAGTTCCCATTTTGTTCTCCATCGAACAGATGAGGAATCTAAGAATGACCCTCGAGTGTAGTCCCACAGCTGACCTAGCAACGTGTGAAGCTTTCGGTTTGTACAAAACCCCCCTTCCGATTAGTACCAATAACCATTTGGTATTGGACCTTCTAGGCTTCACTTCCACCAGGAAGTATCTCCCTAAGTCAGGTACGTCGTTCAGTGCGACGGAGACTGCTCTAGGAGCTAAGAAGCCAAAGGAAGAAAGAAGATCTTATACTAAGATCCCGGAAGGTCGCTGTCCAGCCTGCGCAGGACAGAAAAAGCCTCATACGTTCCTCAAAGGTTGCGACAAGGCACCTGAAGGAGCAGCTGATCCACCACCGAAGGGCATTCCAGGTAAGAAGAAGCCTCTTCCATCTGATCCGGCAGAATCATCTGCCAAGAAACCTGATCCACCAGAACCATCTGGTGATGCTCCTGAGCCTTCCGAACCATCGGAACCATCATCAGGCTCTAGAGACAAACCTGCAGAATCATCTGCACCGCACGAACCTCCAGAAGAAGAAAGACTTGAGGTTCCACCTGCGAAGACAAAGACTCCAAAGGGTCTTAAAAACCTTCTGAAGAAAACCCGCAAATATGCGGTCAAACCTCCTGTTGAGGAGAAGTCTATGGTCCCAGGAGCTGATGACGGGACGGAGGTAAGACCACTTGAGTCAAGAGAATACCCGGCTCCTGGTACAGACTCACCTACAGGTGAAGAGATTGTCGCAGAACCATCGCCATCTCTTCCCATTGCTCTTCGCAGGATTCATGAGAAGCTTAAGGACCCTGTAGAACTCTATAAGCTTCACCTTAAGCACCGTCATATGAGTACGGATCAGTTCAAGCGACGCACGAAAGCCTTACAGATCCCAAAGGAGATATATGAGCTATATGACCAACTGGTCAAAAAGTGTTCAGCCTGTCAGGAACACGTGAGAGCTCCTTCAAGAGCGAAGATTTCCGGTTTAAGATCAGAGACTTTCGGTGATCTCACCTTCGTAGATCACGGTGAGCTTCCAATTCCCGGCAAGAATAGTCGCTTAATATTTCTTATTCTCTATGACGGAGCAACAAACCTGTTGACTTCCGAAGTAGTCCAGGATAAAGAAGAGCATACTACAATGTCGATTATGAATGACTACTTTGAGAAATTTCAGATCAACCCAAAGGTTGTAGTTGGAGATCAAGCATTCATGACTCCAAAAATGGAGGCTTATTACAATCGGCAGAATATCAAGCCTGTAGCAACAGGACCTGGAACACCATGGCCCAACAGGGCCGAAGCTGCTGTAAGATTGCTGAAGCATCAGATTAAGATCATACTTCAGATCCTGAAGGATGGTGACCCGCAGTATAACGGAATCACCATGAAGTATGGCAACCTCGTTCGACAAGCATGTTTGGCAAGAAACTCTTCGATTACCTATGGAGGAGTTACTCCTTTAGAAATGGCCTTTGGTAGGCGTCCTCGAGATGTTATAACACCAGAGAACGCTGATCCCAATCAGTTGACAGGTAATCCAACTGATACGGAAGTCACTGCGAGAGCCATTAAGGAGCTTGCCAACAGGGCTTACCAAGAGGCACGCCAATCTGATGATCTGCGCAGAGATCTTGCGGCCAGACTGTCAATGACCGAAGGACCTTTCTCTTGGGAGATAAGGTTTTCTACTGGTCAGAGGATAAGTCTAAGATTGGATCAACTGGGTCCAAACATGGATCTTGGCTAAAAGGAAAGGTGATCTCCGAACTCGGAGGATCCATGGTAGGTGTGGATCTTGGAACACGCATCGTCCGCGTTAATATCTCAAAACTGAGGAAAAATTATGACATAACATCTGATGTGGAGATTCCTCTCGCGCCTGATGAGGAAACTCTGACGTCAGAAGGTTCTGATCACGCAAGTTGCATGGTCACCTTTGATGCTTCCCTGCAGTCGACAGACCTAACGGTTCCGCATCAAGAGTGTCACTGGCAGGTCACCAGCACTGGGAAGATTGACTTCCTAGAACTCTACGGTGGATCTCCCCGTATGAGTCACAAGGCTGCCCTGTCAGGTCTGCGAGTAGGTCAGCCAGTCGACTTGCGTAGTGGTCTAGATCTTGAGCAACCGCAAGGTCGCTCCAATCTTCTTAGGATCATCAAGGAACAAGAACCTACTATTATTGTTATGTCACCCGATCACTCTCAGTGGTCTAGCTGGTACTCACAGTGGAAGAAAGGCTCTGCCAAGAGACTTTCTGTTTTAAAATTCTGTGAATCGGTCGCAGACCACCAAATGAAGCTCGGACGTTACTTTGTTCTTGAGAACCCATACTACAGCAGGCTCTGGTCTTCACCAGAAGCAAAACGCCTGTTTTCCAACCGCAAGATCAGCTATGAGGTCTGTAACCTACAAGCCTATGGCATGAAAGATCCAAAAGGATACTATGAATCGAAATCCTCGATTTTCATGCACAACCTGCCACCGCAGGTTCTAACTCCTCTCCAGAGGCATTCTGCCAAAACGAAATCTCCAACATCTCCACCAGGAGACGAAAAGGGTATTCAAGGCTACGGTCTTAAAACGAAACTCGCACAAGTGTATCCTTATGAATTCTGTGAGACCTTTGCCTCGTGTTTGGCAAGATTCCTGAAGAGAGATACATATGCATCTCATCTTTCTTTAGTCACAGACATACTAGGATACTCTGGAGATGAATGCCTCCAGGGACTTTCGGAACTTCTTGACCAAGAGTATTCACTTTTGACAGCAAATCCTCTCAAGGATTCCAAACTCCTGCAAGATCCGAAAATCAGATCACTTGTTGCTAGAGTAAATTCCTTATCGAGTAAAACTGAATTACCATTGCATCATTCCAAACCATCACCGTCCCTTGATGCCTTGGTGTCAGACATTACTCGCCTTAGATCAAGACTCTTACCAGGGTCTGGTTTCGAACAGTGTACTCTATACAGAGGTACATTTGGAACAGTCAAAGCACTCACCAGTGTAACTGATGGCGTTCTTGTCTTCTGGAACAAGAAGAAGCCCAATTCGACTATGACGTGTTGCTTGCCGCACCAGGTTTCCTGGAACAAGGTGCACCCATCAACCTTCTCGGGGGTGCTCTTCCAGATGACAGGCGGCAAGACTTCACCGTCCGTGCGAACACCGCCGGATGTTATCATGTCGGACGAAGAGGTTTCGCCGTCAGACCCGTCAGAACCCATGAGCACTAATCGCTCACGGATCACATCTGACGATGTCTCTATGCCGGAACCAGATCAGCCGATGCCTCCCGGCACGCCGCCGTCGCGTCCTCCTCCTCCCATACCTCCACCGCGACTACCGGCCGTTTCCTCCGATGAGCCCGTGGCTCCTGCTCGGGCTAAGCCTCGCGTGCATCCGCCTCCTCGCGTTCCGTCTCCTCGGCGTCTGGGGGGTGATGTGTCGCCAAGGTCTTCATCGGAAAGGAAAGTTTCGCCGCACAAACAGAAATCACCTTCACAGGTGCCGACACCAAAACCTAAACCGAAGGCACATCCACAGGGACCCATTCTTCCGTTACAACAAGATGAAGAAGATTCTGAAGAAGAACTGGTCCCGGACGACCCCGGACAACCGTCCGCTCCTCCTCACACCTCTGGTTCACCAGAACCGGAGAGCGATGCCGAGTCAGAAGACACAAGGTATTACTCTGATGAGGAAGGTGACCTGGTCGTAGATGAGAAGGACTGGATCCTTCTCACAGAAGAACAGAAACTGTGCAGTAACACAGGTTCTTTCTCCATGCCTCGGTACATGCATGGCGGACCCGTAGACATCAGAGAGGTAACATCAAGAGTGAGGTCAGACCGAACACGGTACAAACCCACTAAAAGGTTTCGATCTGACATTCGTGAAGAGTATGATCTCCTCACGGAAGAGGACAGGGCCTTATCCCTAAGTTCCCCCAGGAACTCAGCGAATTTGACTCAGAAGGCACAACGGAAGGAGGCAACCGCCAAGGAAAAGCGTGAGATGAAGAAACAGTTTGATGAAGCGAAGGCAGCAGAGTATCAGAGCTGGTTAGACAATGATGTCTTCGAGCTCGTTGATACACGGAAACTCGGAAACATCCGAAATTATGTCACTGGTCGATGGGTCCTGACTCTAAAAAGAGATAAGGACGGAAACTTCCTTAAGTGTAAGGCCCGATGGGTCTTAAGAGGTTTCCAGGATCGACAAAAGGACATTCAGCAAACTGATAGTCCTGCTGCGAGTCGCCCAGGCTTCCGCTTGGCGATTCAACTAGCAGCTAACAAGCTGTGGAATCTGACACACATTGATCTAAAGACTGCCTTTCTGCAGGGTGAAGCCTATGATGAGTCGAGAGACATAATCTGTCAGATTCCTCCTGAAGCAGGTTATCCTCCCTACATTGCAGCGAGGATGAAGAAACCCGCTTATGGACTTAACGATGCACCTCGAAGATGGTGGAACATCGTTGATAAGGCACTCCTGTCTTACGGCCTGGTGCCAACCCGTGCGGATCGCTGTACATATGTTCTGTATGGTAAGAAGTCTGCAACAGCAGATGCTGAGCTCAAGAAGTCTCAGCCAAAGACCATGGAATCAGCGATTGACTATCTCCTAGATCCCATAGCAGGCAACAATGCCAAGGGTAGACAGGTACATGGAGTAGTCTGTTTACATGTAGATGACCTGTGCATGGCCGGTGATGACACCTTTCGTAAGGCCGTGATTGACTCGATCAAAAAGGAGTTTGCAGTCGGTTCTGAAGACACGAACGATATTATGTTTGTAGGACAGAGATTAGTCTGGAAGGATGCTACAGCATCAGTGCCAGCACATATCTCAGTAAATCAGAACCTAGCTGTTGAAGCTCTAGAGGAAATTGTTTTTGATAAGAAGCTCAACAATGAGCAACAATGCACACCACAGCAGCACACTGCTTACAGAAGTGTTTTAGGACAGATCAACTGGCTACAAAGCCGGACTCAAGCTCACATCTGTTATCGCTTCAGTCGGTGTGCGAGTAAGGCTGCCAAGCCTACTATCGGTGATATTCGAGAATTGAACAAGCTTGTTAGGATTTTGAAGTCTACTGAAGTAGAACTGCGTTTTTGGCCGCTGAAAGGAAATCTCAGAATCCTCGGTTACCCTGATGCTTCCTACAGGAACAATGATGACAAATCATCTCAGAGAGCACATGTTATTTTCCTTGCTGAAGATCGAAATCCAAAGCTAAAGGGAATGAAACAATCAGCAGCAGCTGCTTCTTCCAAGAAGAACGATTTCTCTGAATCCTCTATTAAGGAAACATCCTCGAGAGGTAGCCTGGTGGATTATGAGTCTCACAAGATTACGACAACCACAATGTCCACAACAGTGGCAGAGCTTAACGCACTGATGCGTTGCTTTGGTACTTGCCTGTTCCTCAAGGGACTTTGGGCAGATCTCTCATCAGAGACCGTACCCATACATATCAGAACAGATGCGAACAATCTTGTGACAACAGCAGGCACGACACACCTTCCAGAGCAGAAGGAAACTCACCACCTCATTCAGATGCTTCGTAAGGAATCCAACTCTGGATCTTTAGATGACCTAGCTCATGTAAGCTCGAAGTACTGCCTAGCTGATGCATTAACAAAGCACTCGGCGCAACCTGATGAGCTTATCAAGGCTCTGGAAACAGGGAATTTACCAGAAACAGACATTCATCCACCCTTCCGTGAACTTCTTCAACATAAAGCTTTCACTGTTCGGTGGATCATAGACAATCTCAAGAATGCCGCCACAGCGGTAGCCTTCCTTGGAATTGATATCTCAACAGAGATTTACCGATTATTTTACTGCCAAGGAATATGGTGGTAGTCTCGTTTGCTGGTAGCACAACCATGTGCTGGATTTTCTATTTAGACTGTTTTCCGTCTAAAAGAAAATTTGTGTCTGCGAGCTGCGTTTTCATTAAGATCGGACATGTTCATGAGAATTATATGTTCTGTATCATCCGCAGCCGCTTTCAGCCTCGAGCCTCACAGCAATCAGCCTTTCGGGCTAACCAAGCGTTCCTGATCCTGTTTGGTCATTGTGCCGTAATGAGCACACGATCAAACTTCCGTAGCCGTGATGGACACGCCCTACCCAGGGCAGTGCAGGCGTACCATGAGCGACATCCACACATGGATAGCTCGTACCCCGAGTCTCGTCGGGAAGCATCACGTCGAAACACCGAACACGGTGGACACCGAATTCACAAACGTGAGAAAAATCACGAGCCTCAATTCATCATCATGGGTCACCAACAGGTGTTCAATCCGCATCCAAGAGATCTTGCTCAATTGATCTCACGATATGGCCATGCGAGTGGAGCAAGGCTCACTCTAAACTCCAGACATGGAGTCAGGCTCTACGAAGGAGTCCTTCAAGGACCATGGGACAACAGTCCCCTTGTATACTGGGATAACAACGTCGGTAATCACGCTCGTGATCCACGCCAGTTCTGTACGATGCTTGCACATCACCTTCAGACAGGCCTCCCACCGGAGGTAGAACAATGTGTGAGCCTTGATGGATCCGGAGAATATGACTATTCCTCCTCAGTGCCAAAACTGGCAGATGTAACAGGTCTCTCACCAGAGATGTGCTTCCACATTCTTTCCAAGACCAACAGAGTCGGAAGGTGGTTGGCACACTCAACAAGACACCTTCAGAACCAGCGCCCAGATCTCTTTGCTGGCCAACACAATTATCTTTTGGACATGTTCAAGTTGGCCGATGCAGAGCTCGCACAGTATACACCACAAGAGATCGCGCTTGGTGTCCTCCTCAACACTAAGTCTAGGTTTGTGGTCACCATGGTTTATAACAAAGATGGCAAGGCCGAAACCACAGATGCCGCCGTTAACATCCCACCGGATGCAAATGTGTTGACCATGAGCAAAATTTTCCTTTCGGCAGTGGGAGGACACGGTTCACGACGAACTCTACCAAGAGCTGAAGAACCAGATCCTGAAGAAGAGAGACCAAGGTCACACATGACCATCTCAGACTTCATGGCAACGGGGAGCAATCCAGTGCAGTCCCGTGCACAGCGTCTCTCCACTAACGCGCCGAGGCCCGTCGGCATGGAGGATTTTGTTCGACAGAACAACCCTTGTTACATCATGCATGCCACGGACCTACAGGCATTATCCTCAATCCTGAGGCACGGTCTGGTACCATCAAACCTCCTAGCGCAGGTGGTTACAGCACCAGATTTCCAAGCTCTTGTGAATGAAAACAGTCGTTCCAACAGGGACACTGTTCAGTTCTCAACGCTAAACCTGGCGAATCCCAATCCGACCATGTTGCGTGCCAACAAGGCACTGCTTCTGGTATTCGATGCAAATAACGTAGTGAACGAAGTCACAAACCTGTGGCAGTCGCAAGTAGGGATGTTTGCTACACCAGATGTAGTGCATGCCCGTACTCTTAGCGCCGTATTCGCACCCTCTGAAACACTCTGGGTATCATCGCAATACGATGAGCTCAAGAGCATCGGACCATGGTGGGCAGACCATTGCTCCGAACAGATGCCGTCAGCGACTTACGAGTCGAAGAAATGGTGCGCAAATTACGGCCGAGAAATCGAATCGGCACTTCGAAAAGTGGCAAGGCGAAATCTGCCACCAGAGCCTCCCAAGGCTAGATCTTCTCACAAGAAGTCTTTTTCTCTGCCAAAGACAGAGGCTGACACAGCTCCAAACCTGGAGCAAACCGCTTCTGCAGGTGAGGTACCTCCGAAAACGGAGACTACTGCAAAGGAGATCCATCCGAGATCCAAGCTCGCCCGGCAGGCCGAGGCTGACAAGGATCCGGACAGTCTTATGGGACAGCTCTGGAACTCCGACGGCACCAGAAGCGCCACCGAAGTTCTTAAGATAACGACAGGTCACAAACCTCCAGAACCTGTTCAGGATACTTCCGCCAACGTAGTTCCTCCCAAGGAAGAATCTTCTGGAACAGAGACGGAACCTGAGGAACCGGATCCTAACCAGGATCGTGACGAAGAATCAGACGATGAGTCGGCATCAAGCGAAAAGAGCTCAAAATCTTCGTCATCCTCAGAACTCCGAGTTGATGTTAATCCGTCTCACAAGACGAACTCTGCACCTGCAGCGTCGGAGGAGAAGAAAGAATCTCCCACGGAAGAGATCACAGAGAAACTTAAGAAGGTCAAACTTGACCAACCAAAGCCTGAAGCAGAATATGTTCAGAGTTCAGACGAAGAGCCACAGAAACCAAAATCTCCTAAAAAGGAGAAGGAGAAATTCCTAGTTCTCTTCGATCCTGAAACAGAAAGTTATTATCGAGTCAACAGAAGCAAGCTCAACCTCGAATACGAGGAACCTGCTGATGAGGAAGATCTCGTAAGAGAACATGAGCGCATCAGCGCTCGACTTCGAGAAAATCGCAAGCACCGAATCTCGAAGTCATCGTCTAACCCGGCTATGCAACAGGAAATGAAAGAGAGAATCTGGGTTAGTCGATGGAATCGAAAAATCCGAAGTCCACTCATGATCAAGGATTCTGAGGCTCCTGACGAAGAGGAGTGGGACAGACCCAGAGATTCGGCATCTTCCTCCTCTGCACCTCCTACCAAGGAGAGATTTGTAGGAGTACGCAGGACAGCCATGAGTCTTAACCAAAGGATACGGCTGATGACACGACCAGATAATCCTCTCTGCGATCTTTGCAACCAGCCTACAGGCTATTTTTGCTATTCCTGTGGTACGATTGTATGTGCAGACTGTCGACTTACCCCACAGGGTAAACAACAGATGTGCGAGTGCATCTTGCCAATCGATTGCCTCGAGACCTCTAAAGTGTCAGCAGGAATGATCTCAGAAGAGCGTCAGGTTTTATACGAGGCCATCCTCACACATGAGGACGTAGATTTGGCAGTCCAGAAAATCAACATGTATTGCGACCACGCAAGGAATTCGTTCATGAGAGCCCATCCAGGCGTTGATCCATGTAGCTTTGATGATATTAGGAATAATCCTCCTAATACTTACACCAGCTCCACAGAGGCTCCAACCCTGGAGGAATACAAGAGCATCAACAAGGGTCACATCAATATCAAGGACTCCAGAACAAGCCACCCGGCGTCTTTTCTCTCTCTTACTGGCTACGAAGACAAACTGGTGCTCGACGCACATTACGAGATAGTTCGTAATAGGATGGCCGGTGTTAACGAAAAGAGAGAACACATAGAGGGCTCAAACCCAGACAGCGTATCACTAAGCCTAGTGGTATGCAACTGGGGAAATATGGATCGAGCGCCGGTGCCAGCAGGGAATCCCAAAAAGAAACTCAAACCTGAGAAGGGATTCGATTACCACCCTCTTATTGACATGTGCTTCAACAATTCAGCACATATTACCCTCGTACTCGAGGCAGGAGCACTTGCGTCAAAGTATTCGATCGCAACCATGCGACAACATGAATACAGAGGGATGCTAATCCATTCTCCTCCCAAGGAGCCTGAGGCACCCTCAATGTATATTGGAGTCAAGGGTGACCCAACAACAGACATCTCTCTCGTCCACCACTTTTACCGTCACCGAACAATGAAGCCTAAGGCTGGTGGTCCCAAGAAGCGACTGTGGGCATGCCACGGTGCGGTATGCCGCCTCACCTTTGGGTACCACAGTACCATCAAGGAGGCAAAAGAATGGGTCCACCCATATTCCGGCCAGAGGATGACGAGAGATGAGTACATGAAGATTATCGGATATGACCCTCTCAAGGGTAAAAATCCTGACAAGGATGGACCCACTGATGGCTCTTACCTCTCACCAGAGGCGTGTCTGACACTGTCGGACCTCGACCCTTCGCCGGTTCTCTGTGAATGGAACGGCCATGTCGAGGGTGATGAGCCACCAGAGGAAGACTTTGAGTCATACGCAGAGATCTTCTCACAAGAAGCATCAAACGATCTTGACGAGATGTGGTGTACAAAAGGGCCTTACAAGGTCATCACCATCGCGATCGTCCATTTCAACTCATACATGACTCATAAGGAAGAACAGAGGCGCGAACTGGTGAACGCGTTCCTCAACGAGGTTCTCCCTTTCAAACCGGATGTAATTGCGGGGGATCTCAATAATATTGCGTCGAGGCTCACCTTAAAAGGTGGAGACGTTCACCCGCGAAACGGTTTGTTTTCTCTATACCTGGAGAAGAAACTTGCAGCATTCAACAGAATAGCAGGAAGGCACTCACAAGTGCGACACCTCTGCTTGAACAACTCTGACCAGCACAGACTGGCACGTGCAGATCGTCTACCGCCGGACCCGGCGAAGAAAGTTGCTGACCTCGACTGTATCAACAGTTATATCCTTGACTGGAGTAAAACGCCGCACACGGCGTCACCTAGTCCAAGAGATGCTACACCTGCCGCCGAAAGAACATACTGGGAACGAGTCTCAGATATGTGGCAGGACATGAACAGAAACAGGGATATCGATATCCGTCTGTTTGTCTCAGTCAAGCAGTACTATTCAACTTTTTCTAACCTTGACCTGTGGTTGAGTCCCTCTGACAAAGATTGGCACAGCCCTTTGGGCTTCACGATACAACCAATCCTTACAAAAGGGAAACACAACCGGTCAGATGCCCAGGTTCAGAAGATCGCTAACAAGCGACAGGCTTACAAGCAGCGTAATGCTGAATACTGGGATTACAAAGACTCATTTGTGTATTCATCCGGCAACAGCTGGTACGACAGACAGCAACCACAAGGTAGCTATCACAGATATGGAAGATTCTGGGAAAGGCCACAGCCTGAACGTCCCAGCGAGCCTGAAGGCTCTCCTCCAAGAAGGAGCCAGGCATCATCGTCCTCTTCACAACAAGATCTACCAAGATCGAGATCCAGACCTCAGAGAGCCAGTCTTGTTGACAAGCTCAACATGTCTTTAGAGGAACTGGACACACTGGAGGAAGAACAATCTCCAACAAAAAGTGATATCGAAGAGCACGAACGAGAAACATCAAACCTGATGTCGGCTCAAAGAGATGAAGACGAACAGGAGGAAGAATCTTCCAGTCGCAGAAGAAGAAGGAAGTCATCGCGACCGCCGTCTGCTCCGAGCAGCAAGGCACTCCGAACAGCTGCCACAGCAGCAGGGTTGTCGAACTGGTTCGGACACCCTAATCAAGGCGGTGCAAAGGGAGAGTCTATCAAGACTGATGAACCTTCACTTCCAAACTCACTAACCAGTGAGCAAGACTTCTCCGTCTTCAGCATCGCGTGGAATGTGTTTCTGCTGCTAATGGGCTTACACTGGATGTGGAAGCAGATTACCAGGGCTCCCATCAGATGTATGGACCGCCAACAATCAAATGCAAAAGCAGCAGCGAAACGACCACCACCATTTCTCGAACCCGAGAATGAACCACAGACGCGTGAACCTTTAGGACCCAACAGGGTCAATTCTGGAGAAACAACGGATTTGCGACCTGTGTGGCACACTTCCCGAAGCGAAGTCTACCATCTTTCAGACAGCTGTTACCAGCTCAAGCAAGCAAAAGATGTTTCAAGGAAGGTGCTGTGTAAAACCTGCCTCCAGGCAGTACAAGTTGCGGAGATTCGCAGGAACGATCCTTTTCAAAGAGGTGATACACGATCACGTGGCACCGAAAGGGACATTGAACGGTTTCAAACCTATGACGATGCAAGTACTACTCCTCATATGAGGCAATTATTCAGTGATGCATTGCATTCACAAATGGCCGAAGAAGCCATGCAGATTACCTATACATCAATCCCTAAGGGATCCTCGGCAAGAGCCAGAGGTACATCTGCACTCGCAAGTGCCTCATCGTCGTCAGTGCCCAAGGCAATGCCACCAGTGCCTAACAAGGCAAACATGTCACCTCCACCTAAGACTCCTCCGCCAAAGGCGAAAGGAACAGTACCTTCAGATCCTCCGAGACCAAAAGGTCCTACCAGAAGAGGAGGTCAAAATCGGCGCATTCAACGAAAAGCAGCTAGAGAAGCCCATAACAGTGGACTCTGCAACCATGCAGACGCTGCACTTGGCGAAGCCAATCAAGGCCAGGCCATTAACACTATGTGCCGAAACATGGCAGTAAGACACGTCAGCTCTATCGATGCAACGGTAGAAGCAGCCGAGCAGTTTACACAACGCGTGCAACAGCACGTAGAAACATATGATGAAGAGGAACCGTGGAGCACGGAGTTTCTACCAGTCGTGGAAGTCCTATTCAGGAACTTGAGCAGCGACGAAACAACTGTCATACATGACAATCATACGGTAACTATGCCTATTGAGAAATATCTCGACCTCCTCAGAATCGCACAATCATTGCGAAACTCTATCCAGAGAGACAAGGAGGAAAGAAAGGATCATCTTGACACCATCCAAGATACTCTATCCAGAGTGGAAATCCTTCTAACAGCACTGAAGGACTCAAAAACAGTCTTCAATCAATTGGTCCATTCCTCACTAGAGATAGAGCGAAGACATAAAAACCTCAAAAATGTCCTTGAGACACTTTTTGACGACCAAAGCTCTGAGGAAGACCAGTCAGAATCTGACCATGAAGAAGTCCTAACTCCTTCTGCAGCACAGTACTGGAACAGCCTTCATGCCCACGCCTTATCTCCCTCAGGAGATGAAAGTGAAAGATCATGGGCGTCCTCAGACGGACAGCTTGAAAGAAGAAGGGCCGAACGGGCAAAGGCTAAGCAGCCACAACCGGCTAAAGCCGAGGCAACTCCAATCAGCTCACAAGCTGCACCAAAGGCCGAGCCAAAGGCGACTACATCCAACCATGGATATGACACTGCAGACGCCGCCTTCACCAGGGCTGAGAACAGATTACTCGGAATCTTTTCAAGTTCCGAAGAAGATCACTCAGACCCGGATGAACCACATCCGAACGTCTATGCTCGAGCCTATGATCCAAACCTGGATCCAAATCTGAGATAAGAAAATTCTCAGAGTTTCACAACAGTGACTCACAAAGCTCTAACAAGAGCACAATGAAGGGCTGCATAATTCGATAGAAGAACATCACCAGACCTGATCTTGTACAGATGATCTCTCTGACCAATGTGCATGAAAGAGTTCAAAAGGAGTGATTTCAAGAGTGACTTCAACAGTGTACTTCAGTGCTATACCTAGCATAAACAATATGCTGTTTTTATCATGAGTCCAAACTCCGCAACTGTGACAGTGGGCATAATAGTATATGTGTGAATGTGCGGCCATGCTTCCGGTAAAAGAAAATTAGTGTCTGTTTGTTTGCGTAAACCTCTAAAGGGGTAGCTCTAACAGGTACCTACAGCAATGGCTGCATGCTCATACATATACATTCCGCTGCCCATTGGCTCACAGTGGTTTTACCATATTGTTTGAAGGCTTCAAAAACCCTTTTTCATCCCCCCCTTCACCCCCTTCAAGCCCCCTCCAAAGCCCCCCCCTTAAGCCCCGTTAAAGCCCCCCATGAAAGGCCCCTTTCAAAGCCCCTTTAAGCTCCCTTCAAAGCCCCTTCAAAGCCCCTTCAAGCCCCTTGAAGCCCTCCTTGGCGACCCCTATTTTGAGAGTCCCGAATTTCTCATTTTGGTGCCCAAGCACAAGTCCTTGCGTTCCAGACAGCTGCATCATAGGCGACCCGCCCGTGAGCAAAAGCTTCAAAGGGAGGCTTACTTTAAGGGGGCTCCGGCTCCTTTTCTGAGGCCGCGAACGGTCCATTTTGGGAGCAAGTTTGATTTCCACCCATGCGGCTGAATCTCGTCGCTGCACGTGTCATTGATTGTAATGACTTTGGGGAGCGTCTGGTGGAGGACCGTTTGGAAGGTCGGAACTTGTCCAAAGCAGCTGTGTGCTCGCCCTTTGTGCTGCAGCCAGCGGAATGCAACAGTGTGGGAAAGATCTTGTACGAACAAGAACAGAAGCATTTTTCTTGAAATGGCAGCCGATGGCAAGTTTGCCAGAAATAACTCACATTTCACGGCATGTTGGCTTTCTTGGACGTTGATCCAAACAGCATGCGGAAGGATTTTTATTTTCCGTGCAGTTTTCCAGCTGAAACGGGTTCCAAAAAGCAGCTCTAGTCCGGGCACCGAAACGGGCCCCAGATTTGGCTTTCTTCGTTGGACATACAAGCTCATGCAATTCGGGGCCCCAAATTAGAGCTCAGATTTGGGAGCCATTTCTGGGGCCCAGTCATACCGTTTTTCGTCGAGCAGATGCCACCTCTGCGTACACAGCTGGCCGTTGCGTGCAACAGTATATAAACCTCGCCAGCTCTGTTTTGCATCTTGCCGGTGTTCCTTCAAAATTCAAAATAACAAGGGGAGCGCTCGGAAACATGTGTGTGAACCTTGCAAACAGAACTTTCTCACACAGAGGAGCCCCTTCCAAGCATCCTAGAGAACAGCTTCCGGAATTGGCTCCGCAATTCGACCGCTCTTCTGGCCCAAGTGTTGCAACCATGTCCGACGTGAAAGCACCTCCTGTTCCTCCTCCTCACAGAGTGGAGTTGCCGCAGGAGTGTAGAACGTCCTTCGTAAATGAATGTCCTTCCTCGTCTGGCCTGTTGCCACGAGACTTTATCCACCCGTCTGGCCCGCGTGCGCCAGGAGTGTCAGGATGCAAAGGTGTGGTGCTATCCGCGTGTCTACAAGATGTCTTCATTGTCCTTCCAAAGCAGGAAGAAGCGCGCAGAGTTGCGAAGATCCTTAAAGCAGAGCAACTAAGACTGATCAGCGGTCAGTGAGCTTCGCTGTCGCCTCTCTGGTGTTGAACTGTTGCCCCAGCAGCGAGTATTTGTTGAGCAGTGGCTAAGCTCTGCCAGCTTTTAGTACGTGAGTCAGTGAGTGTGAGTGAGTGAGCTTTGCTGTGACGAACGGTTGCCTGCAGCGCCTAAACTCTTCTTCGGTGTCGGGTGAGCAGTGAGCTTCGCTTTTTCTTTTCCAAGGGAATGAATGTTTACGGCTTTGAGCCCGGCACTGATCAGCGGTGCGAGCCCTGCCGAAGCAGTGGGTGAGAGAGCCTTGCTGTGACGCGAACTGTTGCATGAGCAGCTAGTAACTTCTTCGTTTTCGATTGAGCGTGAGCTTTGCTGTGACCCGAACTGTTGCGTCAGTTACTAAACTTTTCGGTTCAGCAGTGTGCAAGCCTTGTCTGAGGCAGGGCACGCATGTTTTACGAGCGTTGAGCCCGGCACTAAAAGCGATGACGCTGCGGAGTGGGGTTTGCCTTCTGGCAATGAGGTCTGCCATCTGAGCCAGTGCATGTATGAGCGTTGCCCAAACTGTTGCCTGAGCAGCTGGTAAACTTTTCGGCTAGTCAGTGACGAAGCCGTGCTTTGACGTAATCTCAGCCTTCTGTTTCTAAAGGCCACCAAAACGTGGTTGCGTTGCGGTGTAGGGTTTAGGATGAGTAAGTGAGCCTTGCTGTAGTCCATGTGGGCAGCCAAAACTCTTTGTTGACATCTAGCAGGTTTTTCCGAATGCACGAATGTGAGCCCGTCATATCATGCTCATTCGCAAGTGCTTCTGAAATGTTGAGCCTGTTGCAAGGTCGAAGCTGAGCGCCGTCTTTTACATAGAGCAACGCGCAGCATGGGAAATCTGGATCCGAAATTGTCCGCTAGCAGAAAGCTAGGACAGGCAGACTCTACTGATCCGCCGCAGTTTGATTCGAGATTGTATGCTGCAGGGTGTGAGGATACAGACGAGGGAACCTGAACGAGCCCAGCGGTGGCGGGCAAATGATTTCACCCTTAGGACAAAGCCGGTGGTATAATACTCAGCTGCCAACTGAGTTTGATTGACTCCGGCATGTCTGGGACCTTCCACCGTTCTAATAGTGTTATACTACCCAAAGGGTGTGTAAGTGGGTTCCCTTGGTTTTTGCAGCAGATGGGGTGGGTTCCCTGTGGGTTCCCTTGTTTTTTGCAACACTTCAGGTGGGCTACATATGGGTTCCTTTGTTTTTTGCAGCATTTCGGGTGGGTCTGTGTATGTTCTTCATTGATTCTTCACTTAGCTTTCTTGTAGATTGCCATGGCTTTTGCAGCATGGACGGTGGGTTCCCTGTGGGTTCCCTGTGGGTTCCCTGTGGGTTCCCTGTGGGTTCCCTGTGGGTTCCCTGGTTTTTGCAGCATTTTTAAGTGGGTTCCCATGGTTTTTAACAGCGTCGACGGTGGGGTCTGTTGGGTTCCCTGGTTTTTTGCAGCATTTGAAGTGGGTTCCCATGGTTTTCCAGTAAACGTCGCTCAAAGGTCTTGGCGGGCTCCCTTGGCTTTTGCAGCATGTCAGCTGGGTTCCCTGTGGGTTCCCTAGTTTTTTGCAGCATTTTTAATGGGTTCCACATGGTTTAACAGCATCGACGGTGGTTTCCCTGTGGGTTCCTTGCTTTTTGCAGCATTGCAAGTGGGCTATATTGCGCAAAGGTCTGGGCGGGCTCCCTTGGCTCTTGCAGTGTGTCAGCTCGGTTCCCTGTGGGGTGCATGTGGGTTCCCATGGTTTCTCCAGCTCGCGCATTATGTTTCAGAGAAGAGTGGAACTGAAGAAGATGTTCAGGACAGTGGCTGCACGTGTGGCCCAGTTCCATCGCACATATTGCGCTGCATTTGGATATGCTGCTTTGAAGTGAAGTAAGGCTGCAAAAAGCACGTCTGCTGTTTGCAGTTTGGGTCGAGACCAAAGACGTTAAATAGGCTCACCTCTGATGCACATGAGGCTCGCCGCCCTCCTATTGTAATGCTCTTGATAAGTTTGCTGCGGCTAAATGCCACGCTGATGCGAGGATTTTGCGGCAGGTACTGGCAGATGTTACTCTCAGATTGTAGCTTCAACTGTTTCGATTGCTTGCTGTACGTGCGCGGTGCTTTGCGCCTGGAAGCTCCACTTGCAGGAGCTCTTTTTTCCTACAGAATCGTAGGAAGCCTCGAAGGGCCTCCCCTGTGTGGGAAAGATCTTGTACGAACAAGAACAGAAGCATTTGTCTTGAAATGGCAGCCGATGGCAAGTTTGCCAGAAATAATTCACATTTCACAGCATGTTGGCTTTCTTGGACGTTGATCCAAACAGCATGCGGAAGGATTTTTATTTTCCGTGCAGTTTTCCAGCTGAAACGGGTTCCAAAAAGCAGCTCTAGTCCGGGCACCGAAACGGGCCCCAGATTTTGGCTTTCTTCGTTGGACATACAAGCTCACGCAATTCGGGGCCCCAAATTAGAGCTCAGATTTGGGAGCCATTTCTGGGGCCCAGTCATACCGTTTTTCGTCGAGCAGATGCCACCTCTGCGTACACAGCTGGCCGTTGCGTGCAACCGTATATAAACCTCGCCAGCTCTGTTTTGCATCTTGCCGGTGTTCCTTCAAAATTCAAAATAACAAGGGGAGCGCTCGGAAACATGTGAACCTTGCAAACAGAACTTTCTCACACAGAGGAGGCCCTTCCAAGCATCCTAGAGAACAGCTTCCGGAATTGGCTCCGCAATTCGACCGCTCTTTTGGCCCAAGTGTTGCAACCATGTCCGACGTGAAAGCACCTCCTGTTCCTCCTCCTCAAAGAGTGGAGTTGCCGCAGGAGTGTAGAACGTCCTTCGTAAATGAATGTCCTTCCTCGTCTGGCCTGTTGCTACGAGACTTTGTCCGCCCGTCTGGCCCGCCTGCGACAGGAGTGTCAGGATGCAAAGGTGTGGTACTATCCGCGTGTCTACAAGATGTCTTCATTGTCCTTCCAAAGCAGGTAGAAGCGCGCAGAGTCGCGAAGATCCTTAAAGCAGAGCAACTGAGAGTGATCAGCGGTCAGTGAGCTTCGCTGTCGCCTCTCTGGTGTTGAACTGTTGCCCCAGCAGCGAGTATTTGTTGAGCAGTGGCTAAGCTCTGCCAGCTTTTAGTACGTGAGTCAGTGAGTGTGAGTGAGTGAGCTTTGCTGTGACGAACGGTTGCCTGCAGCGCCTAAACTCTTCTTCGGTGTCGGGTGAGCAGTGAGCTTCGCTCTTTCTTTTCCAAGGGAATGAATGTTTACGGCTTTGAGCCCGGCACTGATCAGCGGTGCGAGCCCTGCCGAAGCAGTGGGTGAGAGAGCCTTGCTGTGACGCGAACTGTTGCGTGAGCAGCTAGTAACTTCTTCGTTTTCGGTTGAGCGTGAGCTTTGCTGTGACCCGAACTGTTGCGTCAGTTACTAAACTTTTCGGTTCAGCAGTGTGCAAGCCTTGTCTGAGGCAGGGCACGCATGTTTTACGAGCGTTGAGCCCGGCACTAAAAGCGATGACGCTGCGGAGTGGGGTTTGCCTTCTGGCAATGAGGTCTGCCATCTGAGCCAGTGCATGTATGAGCGTTGCCCAAACTGTTGCCTGAGCAGCTGGTAAACTTTTCGGCTAGTCAGTGACGAAGCCGTGCTTTGACGTAATCTCAGCCTTCTGTTTCTAAAGGCCACCAAAACGTGGTTGCGTTGCGGTGTAGGGTTTAGGATGAGTAAGTGAGCCTTGCTGTAGTCCATGTGGGCAGCCAAAACTCTTTGTTGACATCTAGCAGGTTTTTCCGAATGCACGAATGTGAGCCCGTCATATCATGCTCATTCTCAAGTGCTTCTGAAATGTTGAGCCTGTTGCAAGGTCGAAGCTGAGCGCCGTAGTCTTTTACATAGAGCAACGCGCAGCATGGGAAATCTGGATCCGAAATTGTCCGCTAGCAGAAAGCTAGGACAGGCAGACTCTACTGATCCGCCGCAGTTTGATTCGAGATTGTATGCTGCAGGGTGTGAGGATACAGACGAGGGAACCTGAACGAGCCCAGAGGTGGCGGGCAAATGATTTCACCCTTAGGACAAAGCCGGTGGTATAATACTCAGCTGCCAACTGAGTTTGATTGACTCCGGCATGTCTGGGACCTTCCACCGTTCTAATAGTGTTATACTACCCAAAGGGTGTGTAAGTGGGTTCCCTTGGTTTTTGCAGCAGATGGGGTGGGTTCCCTGTGGGTTCCCTTGTTTTTTGCAACACTTCAGGTGGGCTACATATGGGTTCCTTTGTTTTTTGCAGCATTTCGGGTGGGTCTGTGTATGTTCTTCATTGATTCTTCACTTAGCTTTCTTGTAGATTGCCATGGCTTTTGCAGCATGGACGGTGGGTTCCCTGTGGGTTCCCTGTGGGTTCCCTGTGGGTTCCCTGTGGGTTCCCTGTGGGTTCCCTGGTTTTTGCAGCATTTTTAAGTGGGTTCCCATGGTTTTTAACAGCGTCGACGGTGGGGTCTGTTGGGTTCCCTGGTTTTTTGCAGCATTTGAAGTGGGTTCCCATGGTTTTCCAGTATACGTCGCTCAAAGGTCTTGGCGGGCTCCCTTGGCTTTTGCAGCATGTCAGCTGGGTTCCCTGTGGGTTCCCTAGTTTTTTGCAGCATTTTTAATGGGTTCCACATGGTTTAACAGCATCGACGGTGGGTTCCCTGTGGGTTCCTTGCTTTTTGCAGCATTGCAAGTGGGCTATATTGCGCAAAGGTCTGGGCGGGCTCCCTTGGCTCTTGCAGTGTGTCAGCTCGGTTCCCTGTGGGGTACATGTGGGTTCCCATGGTTTCTCCAGCTCGCGCATTATGTTTCAGAGAAGAGTGGAACTGAAGAAGATGTTCAGGACAGTGGCTGCACGTGTGGCCCAGTTCCATCGCACATATTGCGCTGCATTTGGATATGCTGCTTTGAAGTGAAGTAAGGCTGCAAAAAGCACGTCTGCTGTTTGCAGTTTGGGTCGAGACCAAAGACGTTAAATAGGCTCACCTCTGATGCACATGAGGCTCGCCGCCCTCCTATTGTAATGCTCTTGATAAGTTTGCTGCGGCTAAATGCTGGCACGCTGATGCGAGGATTTTGCGGCAGGTACTGGCAGATGTTACTCTCAGATTGTAGCTTCAACTGTTTTGATTGCTTGCTGTACGTGCGCGGTGCTTTGCGCCTGGAAGCTCCACTTGCAGGAGCTCTTTTTTCCTACAGAATCGTAGGAAGCCTCGAAGGGCCTCCCCTGTGTGGGAAAGATCTTGTACGAACAAGAACAGAAGCATTTGTCTTGAAATGGCAGCCGATGGCAAGTTTGCCAGAAATAACTCACATTTCACAGCATGTTGGCTTTCTTGGACGTTGATCCAAACAGCATGCGGAAGGATTTTTATTTTCCGTGCAGTTTTCCAGCTGAAACGGGTTCCAAAAAGCAGCTCTAGTCCGGGCACCGAAACGGGCCCCAGATTTTGGCTTTCTTCGTTGGACATACAAGCTCACGCAATTCGGGGCCCCAAATTAGAGCTCAGATTTGGGAGCCATTTCTGGGGCCCAGTCATACCGTTTTTCGTCGAGCAGATGCCACCTCTGCGTACACAGCTGGCCGTTGCGTGCAACCGTATATAAACCTCGCCAGCTCTGTTTTGCATTTTGCCGGTGTTCCTTCAAAATTCGAAATAACAAGGGGAGCGCTCGGAAACATGTGAACCTTGCAAACAGAACTTTCTCACACAGAGGAGGCCCTTCCAAGCATCCTAGAGAACAGCTTCCGGAATTGGCTCCGCAATTCGACCGCTCTTTTGGCCCAAGTGTTGCAACCATGTCCGACGTGAAAGCACCTCCTGTTCCTCCTCCTCAAAGAGTGGAGTTGCCGCAGGAGTGTAGAACGTCCTTCGTAAATGAATGTCCTTCCTCGTCTGGCCTGTTGCTACGAGACTTTGTCCGCCCGTCTGGCCCGCCTGCGACAGGAGCGTCAGGATGCAAAGGTGTGGTACTATCCGCGTGTCTACAAGATGTCTTGATTGTCCTTCCAAAGCAGGTAGAAGCGCGCAGAGTCGCGAAGATCCTTCAAGCAGAGCAACTGAGAGTGATCAGCGGTCAGTGAGCTTCGCTGTCGCCTCTCTGGTGTTGAACTGTTGCCCCAGCAGCGAGTATTTGTTGAGCAGTGGCTAAGCTCTGCCAGCTTTTAGTACGTGAGTCAGTGAGTGTGAGTGAGTGAGCTTTGCTGTGACGAATGGTTGCCTGCAGCGCGTAAACTCTTCTTCGGTGTCGGGTGAGCAGTGAGCTTCGCTCTTTCTTTTCCAAGGGAATGAATGTTTACGGCTTTGAGCCCGGCACTGATCAGCGGTGCGAGCCCTGCCGAAGCAATGGGTGAGAGAGCCTTGCTGTGACGCGAACTGTTGCGTGAGCAGCTAGTAACTTCTTCGTTTTCGGTTGAGCGTGAGCTTTGCTGTGACCCGAACTGTTGCGTCAGTTACTAAACTTTTCGGTTCAGCAGTGTGCAAGCCTTGTCTGAGGCAGGGCACGCATGTTTTACGAGCGTTGAGCCCGGCACTAAAAGCGATGACGCTGCGGAGTGGGGTTTGCCTTCTGGCAATGAGGTCTGCCATCTGAGCCAGTGCATGTATGAGCGTTGCCCAAACTGTTGCCTGAGCAGCTGGTAAACTTTTCGGCTAGTCAGTGACGAAGCCGTGCTTTGACGTAATCTCAGCCTTCTGTTTCTAAAGGCCACCAAAACGTGGTTGCGTTGCGGTGTAGGGTTTAGGATGAGTAAGTGAGCCTTGCTGTAGTCCATGTGGGCAGCCAAAACTCTTTGTTGACATCTAGCAGGTTTTTCCGAATGCACGAATGTGAGCCCGTCATATCATGCTCATTCAAGTGCTTCTGAAATGTTGAGCCTGTTGCAAGGTCGAAGCTGAGCGCCGTAGTCTTTTACATAGAGCAACGCGCAGCATGGGAAATCTGGATCCGAAATTGTCCGCTAGCAGAAAGCTAGGACAGGCAGACTCTACTGATCCGCCGCAGTTTGATTCGAGATTGTATGCTGCAGGGTGTGAGGATACAGACGAGGGAACCTGAACGAGCCCAGCGGTGGCGGGCAAATGATTTCACCCTTAGGACAAAGCCGGTGGTATAATACTCAGCTGCCAACTGAGTTTGATTGACTCCGGCATGTCTGGGACCTTCCACCGTTCTAATAGTGTTATACTACCCAAAGGGTGTGTAAGTGGGTTCCCTTGGTTTTTGCAGCAGATGGGGTGGGTTCCCTGTGGGTTCCCTTGTTTTTTGCAACACTTCAGGTGGGCTACATATGGGTTCCTTTGTTTTTTGCAGCATTTCGGGTGGGTCTGTGTATGTTCTTCATTGATTCTTCACTTAGCTTTCTTGTAGATTGCCATGGTTTTTGCAGCATGGACGGTGGGGTGGGTTCCCTGTGGGTTCCCTGTGGGTTCCCTGTGGGTTCCCTGTGGGTTCCCTGGTTTTTGCAGCATTTTTAAGTGGGTTCCCATGGTTTTTAACAGCATCGACGGTGGGGTTTGTTGGGTTCCCTGGTTTTTTGCAGCATTTGAAGTGGGTTCCCATGGTTTTCCAGTATACGTCGCTCAAAGGTCTTGGCGGGCTCCCTTGGCTTTTGCAGCATGTCAGCTGGGTTCCCTGTGGGTTCCCTAGTTTTTTGCAGCATTTTTAATGGGTTCCACATGGTTTAACAGCATCGACGGTGGGTTCCCTGTGGGTTCCTTGCTTTTTGCAGCATTGCAAGTGGGCTATATTGCGCAGAGGTCTGGGCGGGCTCCCTTGGCTCTTGCAGTGTGTCAGCTCGGTTCCCTGTGGGGTACATGTGGGTTCCCATGGTTTCTCCAGCTCGCGCATTATGTTTCAGAGAAGAGTGGAACTGAAGAAGATGTTCAGGACAGTGGCTGCACGTGTGGCCCAGTTCCATCGCACATATTGCGCTGCATTTGGATATGCTGCTTGAAGTGAAGTAAGGCTGCAAAAAGCACGTCTGCTGTTTGCAGTTTGGGTCGAGACCAAAGACGTTAAATAGGCTCACCTCTGATGCACATGAGGCTCGCCGCCCTCCTATTGTAATGCTCTTGATAAGTTTGCTGCGGCTAAATGCCACGCTGATGCGAGGATTTTGCGGCAGGTACTGGCAGATGTTACTCTCAGATTGTAGCTTCAACTGTTTCGATTGCTTGCTGTACGTGCGCGGTGCTTTGCGCCTGGAAGCTCCACTTGCAGGAGCTCTTTTTTCCTACAGAATCGTAGGAAGCCTCGAAGGGCCTCCCCTGAAAGCCGGTGGTATAATGCTCAGCTGCCAACTGAGTTTGATTGACTCCGGCATGTCTGGGACCTTCCACCGTTCTAATGGTGTTATACTACCCAAAGGGTGTGTAAGTGGGTTCCCTTGGTTTTTGCAGCAGATGGGGTGGGTTCCCTGTGGGTTCCCTTGTTTTTTGCAGCACTTCAGGTGGGCTACATGTGGGTTCCCTTGTTTTTGCAGCATTTCGGGTGGGTCTGTGTATGTTCTTCATTTAGCTTTCTTGTAGATTCCCATGGTTTTTACAGCAGGGATGGTGGGTTCCCTGTGGGTTCCTAAGTTTTTGCAGCATTTTTAAGTGGGTTCCCATGGTTTTTTAACAATATCGACGGTGGATTCTCTGTGGGTTCCCTTGTTTTTTGCAACACTTCAGGTGGGCAACATATGGGTTCCTTTGTTTTTTGCAGCATTTCGGGTGGTCTGTGTATGTTCTTCACTTAGCTGTCTTGTAGATTCCCATGGTTTTTGCAGCATGGACGGTGGGTTCCCTGGGGGTTCCCAAGTTTTTGCAGCATTTTTAAGTGGGTTCCCATGGTTTTTAACAATATCGACGGTGGGTCCCCTGTGGGTTCCCTTGTTTTTTGCAGCACTTCAGGTGGGCTACATGTGGGTTCCCTTGTTTTTTGCAGCATTTCGGGTGGTCTGTGTATGTTCTTCACTTAGCTGTCTTGTGGATTCCCATGGTTTTTGCAGCATGGACGGTGGGTTCCCTGTGGGTTCCCTAGTTTTTGCAGCATTTTTAAATGGGCTCCCATGGTTTTTCACCGTCGATACGGTGGGTTCTCTGTTCGGTTCCCGGGTTTTTGCAGCATTTGAAGTGGGTTCCCATGGTTTTCCAATAGGCTCTTTTGGCTTTTGCAGCATGTCAGCTGGGTTCCCTGTGGGTTTCCTAGTTTTTTGCAGCATTTTTAATGGGTTCCCATGGTTTAACAGCATCGACGGTGGGTTCCCTGTGGGTTCCTTGCTTTTTGCAGCATTGCAAGTGGGTTCCCATGGTTTTCCCAGCATATATTGCGCAAAGGTCTGGGCGGGCTCCCTTGGCTCTTGCAGTGTGTCAGCTCGGTTCCCTGTGGGGTACATGTGGGTTCCCATGGTTTCTCCAGCTCGCGCATTATGTTTCAGAGAAGAGTGGTACTGAAGAAGATGTGCAGGACAGTGGCTGCAGGTGTGGCCCAGTTCCATCGCACATCTTGCGCTGCATTTGGATTTGCTGCTTTGAAGTAAGGCTGCAAAAAGCACGTCTGCTATCTGCAGTTTTGGGTCGAGACCAAAGACGTTAAACAGGCTCACCTCTGATGCACATGAGGCTCGCCGCCCTCCTGTGGTAATGCTCTTGATAAGTTTGCTGCGGCTAAATGCTGGCACGCTGATGCGAGGATTTTGCAGCATCTACTGGTAGATGTTAATCTCAGCTTGTATCTTCAACTGTTTCGATTGCTTGCTGTGCGTGGGCTGTTTTTGCACTGGGAAGCTCCACTTGCAGGAGCTCTTTTTTCCTACAGAATCGTAGGAAGCCTCGAAGGGCCTCCCCTGTGCGGGAAAGATCTTGTACGAACAAGAACAGAAGCACTTGTCTTGAAACGGCAGCCGATGGCAAGTTTGGCAAATTTTCCAAAAGTATCTCACATTTCACAGCATGTTGGCTTTCTTGGACGTTGATCCAAACAGCATGCGGAAGGAATTTTGTTTTTCCGTGCAGTTTTCCAGCTGAAACGGGTTCCAAAAAGCAGCTCTAGTCCGGGCACCGAAACGGGGCTCCCGATTTTGGCTTTCTTCGTTGGACATACAAGCTCACGCAATTCGGGGCCCCAGATTAGAGCTCAGATTTGGGAGCCATTTCTGGGGCCCAGTTATGCCTTTTTTTCGTCGAGCAGATGCCACATCTGCATGCACAGCTGGCCGTTGCGTGCAACAGTATATAAACCTCGCCAGCTCTGTTTTGCATTTTGCCGGTGTTCCTTCAAAACTCAAAATAACAAGTGGAACGCTCGCAAACATGTTAACCTTGCAAACAGAACTTTCTCACACAGAGGAGGCCCTTCCAAGCATCCTAGAGAACAGCTTCCGGAGTTGGCTCCGTAATTCGAGCGTTCTTTTGGCCCATGTGTTGCAACGATGTCCGACGTGGAAGCACCTCCTGTTCCTCCCCCTCAAAGAGTGGAGTTGCCGCAGGAGTGTAGAACGTCCTTCGTAAATAAATGGTCCTTCCTCGTCTGCCTGTTGCTAGGAGACTTTGTCCGCCCGTCTGGCCCGCCTGCGACAGGAGCGTCAGGATGCAAAGGTGTTGTATTGTCTGCGTGTCTACAAGATGTCTTGATTGTCTTTCGTCCAAAGCAGGTAGAAGCGCGCAGAGTCGCTAAGATCCTGAAAGCAGAGCAAAAACGACTTCGCAAGGCATGGTTCTGTCTGCTGCCCCGTCGAATGTAGATGTTTGAACTTGCCCAGGCCAAAACAGTAGCACGGCAGCTTTCTGAATCGCAGTAATTAACCCTTGTCGTTTCTCACACGATGGCGCAAATATATTTACCCGCGTTGAGCCCGGCACTGAGAGTGATCAGCGGTCAGTGAGCTTCGCTGTCGCCTCTCTGGTGTTGAACTGTTGCCCCAGCAGCGAGTATTTGTTGAGCAGTGACTAAGCTCTGCCAGCTTTTAGTACGTGAGTCAGTGAGTGTGAATGAGTGAGCTTTGCTGCGACGAACGGCTGCCTGCAGCGCGTAAATTCTTCTTCGGTGTCGGGTGAGCAGTGACCAAGCTTCGCTCTTTCTTTTCCAAGGGAATGAATGTTTACGGCTTTGAGCCCGGCGTTGAGAGTGGTCAGCGGTGCGAGCCCTGCCGAAGCAGTGGGTGAGAGAGCTTGGCTGTGACCCGAACTGTTGCGTGGCAGCTAGTAACTTCTTCGTCTTCGGTTGAGCGTGAGCGGTTCAGCAGTGTGCAAGCCTTGTCTGAGGCAGGGCACGAATGTTTTACGGGCTTTGAGCCCGGCACTAAAAGCGATGACTCTGCGGAGTGGGGTTTGCCATCTGGCAATGAGGTCTGCCATCTGAGCCAGTGAATGTATGAGCATTGCCCAAACTGTTGCCTGAGCAGCTGGTAAACTTTCCGGCTAGTCAGTGACGAAGCCTTGCTTTGACGTAATCCCAGCCTTCTTTTTCTGAAGGCCACAAAACGTGGTTGCGTTGCGGTGTAGGGTTTAGGATGAGTAAGTGAGCCTTGCTGTAGTCCATGTGGGCAGCCAAAACTCTTTGTTGACATCTAGCAGGTTTTTCCGAATGCACGAATGTGAGCCCGTCATATCATGCTCATTCGCTTCTGAAATGTTGAGCCTGTTGCAAGGTCGAAGCTGAGCGCCGTAGTCTTTTACGTAGAGCAACGCGCAGCATGGGAAATCTGGATCCGAAATTGTCCGCTTGCAGAAAGCTAGGACAGGCAGACTCTACTGATCCGCCGCAGTTTGATTCGAGATTGTATGCTGCAGGGTGTGAGGATACAGACGAGGGAACCTGAACGAGCCCAGAGGTGGCGGGCAAATGATTTCACCCTTAGGACAAAGCCGGTGGTATAATACTCAGCTGCCAACTGAGTTTGATTGACTCCGGCATGTCTGGGACCTTCCACCGTTCTAATAGTGTTATACTACCCAAAGGGTGTGTAAGTGGGTTCCCTTGGTTTTTGCAGCAGATGGGGTTGGTTCCCTGTGGGTTCCCTTGTTTTTTGCAGCACTTCAGGTGGGCTACATGTGGGTTCCCTTGTTTTTTGCAGCATTTCGGGTGGGTCTGTGTATGTTCTTCATTTAGCTTTCTTGTAGATTCCCATGGTTTTTGCAGCATGGACGGTGGGTTCCCTGTGGGTTCCCAAGTTTTTGCAGCATTTTTAAGTGGGTTCCCATGGTTTTTCACCGTCGATACGGTGGGTTCTCTGTTCGGTTCCCGGGTTTTTGCGGCATTTGAAGTGGGTTCCCATGGTTTCCAATAGGCTCTTTTGGCTTTTGCAGCATGTCAGCTGGGTTCCCTGTGGGTTTCTTAGTTTTTTGCAGCATTTTTAATGGGTTCCCATGGTTTAACAGCATCGACGGTGGGTTCCCTGTGGGTTCCTTGCTTTTTGCAGCATTGCAAGTGGGTTCCCATGGTTTTCCCAGCATATATTGCGCAAAGGTCTGGGCGGGCTCCCTTGGCTCTTGCAGTGTGTCAGCTCGGTTCCCTGTGGGGTACATGTGGGTTCCCATGGTTTCTCCAGCTCGCGCATTATGTTTCAGAGAAGAGTGGAACTGAAGAAGATGTTCAGGACAGTGGCTGCAGGTGTGGCCCAGTTCCATCGCACATCTTGCGCTGCATTTGGATTTGCTGCTTTGAAGTAAGGCTGCAAAAAGCACGTCTGCTATCTGCAGTTTGGGTCGAGACCAAAGACGTTAAACAGGCTCACCTCTGATGCACATGAGGCTCGCCGCCCTCCTGTGGTAATGCTCTTGATAAGTTTGCTGCGGCTAAATGCTGGCACGCTGATGCGAGGATTTTGCAGCATCTACTGGTAGATGTTAATCTCAGCTTGTATCTTCAACTGTTTCGATTGCTTGCTGTGCGTGGGCTGTTTTTGCACTGGGAAGCTCCACTTGCAGGAGCTCTTTTTTCCTACAGAATCGTAGGAAGCCTCGAAGGGCCTCCCCTGTAGGGCAAGTTCCGGGGCAGATTCCGGCAGGTTCTGGCAATTTCCGGTTCCGGGGTTTCCGGCGAAGCAAGTTCCGTAGGTTCCGGTGATGTCTGTAGCTCAGCTCCGCTAGCTTCAAACCGAGACCAAATGCATTTCCCGAGGCCTGGTGTACGCATTTGGCCCGCGTTGCAGCAGATCTGGACCTGAATGCCGTCCTTAGACCCGAAAATCCTGCTGCACGCGCTTTGTTTAGGTCTGCAATCGCCCCAAACACATTTTTCAAGTCTGAAGCGCATTTTACAGCTTTCTCAGCTTGGTAATGCCTCTTTGTCACACTTCCGGGCTGGAATTCAGCTCGTGAATTGTAGCAGATCTGGACTTCCATGCGCTCTCCAAACCCGAGTATCCCACTGCACGCGCTTACCTTAGCGAATCAGAATCTATTGTTCAATGCCTGCATCTACAGCTCTTTGAGCTTTGCTGGCACCCGTTCATGTGAGCTCGACGACAGCCATTCCGCTGTTGGGGTTATTCAATGGGCTTATGCACACACATGTGTGTTGTAGACGGTCAAGCATCCGGAAACCAGTGAGACAAATTGAATGAGATTGCAG
The DNA here is from genome assembly GCA_905221615.1 of Symbiodinium sp. CCMP2592. Lineage (NCBI taxonomy): Eukaryota > Dinophyceae > Suessiales > Symbiodiniaceae > Symbiodinium > Symbiodinium sp. CCMP2592. The sequence goes on along the minus strand of CAJNDT010006197.1, from coordinate 331,900 downwards.
TGCTCTTGGTTGATGTGCGGGTTTCAACACACATGAGTGTGTTGTAGGATGAGTTGCAGTGGGATTGTTGTGCTTGGTGCTGATATGCTGTTGCCAAGCGCACGAGTGTGTTGTGCAAGTCAGAAACTTGATTGATCGGATATGTTGGCAGAGCCGGCGACATTATTGCAGCTGCGTTTGGTGGTGGTGCGATGTGGTACTTCCAGCATGCACGCCTATGGGCTTGTTGTAAGGTTCTGGAAAGCTTGTTTCCGTACTCACAAACTGTGAGATCGGTTTCATGGGCTGCCCGCACACACATGTGTCGGGTAGACAGCAAGTCAGCAGTTCTGAGGTTTGTGGACATCAGTTTGTGAAGTGATCATGTGCTCCTGTGAGCAAGCAGAAGCTTGGCTCAGTTTGTTCGTCTTTTGCCAGCAACTATGAGACCAGTTCCCAGAAACTGAAAGCTTGGCGCACACACATGTGTGTTGTAGAAGTTCAGGACGCCTTGGCCGAACGCCCAGAACCAGTGAGATAAGTTGAAGTGAGATTGTTGTGCTTGGTGCAGATATACTGTTGCCAATGCACATGAGTGTGTTGGGCAACTCAGAACGCGTTGATTGTTCTTGTTGCAGAAGCGGTGGCACTGTGTGTTTGGTGGCGACATGATGTGGTACTTCCAGTGATTCCAGTGCATACACACATGTGCATGTGTTGAACAATGTGTTGCAAGAATCAGGAAGCCTTGGTTTCGTTTGTTGCAGAAACTGCGAGATGGTCCCCCGTCCGCGCACACACAAATCAGTGTGTGGTAGATGTCGCAGGACTTTGGTTCCAGGTCACCGAGGTCAGTGGACATCAGCTTGTTTAATGATCGCGTGCTCCGGTGAGCAAGCAGGACGAGCTTCAACACATATGTCCATTTGCCAGAAGCTGTGAGACGAGCCTGGCTCCGGCATGCACACACACATGTGTTTGTAGAAGGTCAGGACGCCTTGACCGAGCGTCCGCAACCAGTGCGATAAGTTGAAGCAGGATTGTTGTTTTTGGTGCCGATTTGTGGTTTCAACACATGAGTGTGTTACGCGATAAGTGAAAATGAGATTGTTTTGCTTGGTGCTGATAAGTTGTTGTCAATGCACACGAGTGCATCGTGCAAGCCAGGAGCTTTGGTTGATTGGTTATTCTGGCAGCGCCGGCAACATTATTGCGCAAGTGTTTGATGGTCATGCGATGTGCTGCTTGCAGCGTGCGCGCATCTGGATCTGTTGCAAGAAACATGACATCTTGTTTCCATGTTCATAAACTGCAAGATTGCTTGCCATGGGATGCGTGCACATGTGTGTGTGGTGGAGAGCAACTGCGAAGTTAGTGGACGTCATGTTGTTTCATGGGCATGTTTTCTTGTGAGCCAGCAGACCAGTTCCAGTAGTTGTAAGCTTGGCTTGTGAGTGTGCACACACATGTGTGTTGTAGAAGGTCAGGACGCCTTGACCGAGCGTACAGATTGTTGTGCTTGGGTTGCGGTTAATTGTTCTTTTAGCAGAGTCGCTAACGCTGTTGCGTTTGATTGTGACGTGACGTGATGTGGTACTTCCAGTGCATACACACATGTGCATGTGTTGCAACAAGCAGGAAGCCTTGGTTTCGTTTGTTGCAGAAACTGCGAGATGGTTTCTCCGTCCGCACACACATGTGTGTGTGGTACATGTCGCAGGACCTTGGTTCGAGTTCGCAGCCACCGAGGTCAGTGGACATCAATTTGTTCAATCATCGCGTGCTCCTGTGAGTAAGCAGGAAGAGCTTCAACACATATGTCTATTTGCCAGAAGCTGTGAGACCAGCTTGGCTCCCGCGTGCACACACACATGTGTGTTGTAGAAGGTCAGGACGCCTTGACCGAGCGTACAGACTGTTGTGCTTGGGTTGCGGTTAATTGTTTTTTTGGCAGAAGCGGTGGCACTGCTGCGTTCGATCGTGACGTGATGTGGTACTCCCAGTGCATACACACATGTGCATGTGTTGCAAAAATCAGGAAAGCTTGGTTTCGTTTGTTGCAGAAGCTGCGAGATGGTTTCCCGTCTGCACACACATGTGTGTGTGGTACATGTCGCAGGACCTTGGTTCGAATGCGCAGCCGCCGAGGTCAGTGGACATGAGTTTGTTCAATCATCGCGTGCTCCTGTGAGTAAGCAAGAAGAGCTTCAACACATATGTCTATTTGCCAGAAGCCGTGAGACCAGCTTGGCTCCCGCGTGAGCACACACATGTGTGTTGTAAAAAGTCAGGACGCCTCGGCCGAGCATCCACAACCAGTGAGAGAAGCAGAAGCGAGATTGTTGTGCTTTGTGCTGCTATGCGGTTTCTAACACAAATGAGTGTGTGGTGCGGTAGGTTAAAGTGAGATTGTTGTGCTTGGTGCTGATATGCTGTTGCCAACGCACACGAGTGTGTTGTGCAAGTGGAAAACCTTGGTTGATCGTTTATGTTGGCAAAGGCGGCGTTATTATTGCCAGTTGGGTTTGATGGTGATGCGATGTGGTACTTGCAGTTTGCACGCATCTGGAGTTGTTGCAAGAACCAGGAAACAAAACTGTGAGATCGTTTGCCATGGGATGCCCAGGCACACATGTGTGTGTGGTGGACAGCAACTGTGAGATCAGTGCTCGTCGGTTTGTTTCATGGTCGTTCACCCCTCTGAGCGACCAGGATAAGAAGAAGCTTGGTTTAGTCTGCGTCTCTCTTTGCCAGAAACTATGAGACCATTTCCCAGAAACTGAAGGCTTGGCTTATCAGTCCAGTGTGCGGACACATGTGTGTTGTAGAAGGTCAGGAAGCCATGGCCGAACGCCCAGAACCACTGAGATAGGTCGAAGCGAGATTGTTGTGCTTGGTGCAGACATGCTGCTGACAACATGCATGAGTGTGTTGGGCGCATCAAAGAAGCTTGGCCGTCCTGTTCTTTTGGCAGAAGTGTTGGCCCTGTTGCGTTTGCTGGCGACGTGATGTGGTATGCCCACCGCACACACGCTGTTGCAGGTGTTGCAGGAATCAGGAAAGCGAGAATCTGTGAGGTCAGTTTGCGTAGATCATGTAGTCCTGTGAGCAAGCAGACCTGTTCCAGTATTTGAATTGTGAGCTTGGCTTGTCCGTGTGCGCACACATGCTTGTTGAAAAAGGTTAGGACACCTCAGCCGAGCCCCCAGAACCAGAGAAGCAAGCTGAAGTGACCAAGTTGAAGTGAGATTCTTGTGCTTTGGGCTGATGTGCTGTTGCCAACACGCGCGAGTGTGTTGTGCATGCCAGAAAACTGTGGTTGAAGCGTTTTTTTGAAAGAATCGGTGACATCATTGACCTTGAGCGAGCACACATGCGGACGTGTTGTGAGGTTCTGGAAATCCTGTTTCCGTGTTGACAAACTGTGATTTCGCTTCCATGGGCTGCCCGCACACACATGTGTCTGGTAGACAGCAAGTCAGCAGTTATGAGGTTTGTGAACACCAGTTTGTGAAGTGATCATGTGCTCCTGTGAGCAAGCAGGTCTGTTCGTCTTTTGCCAGCAACTATGAGACCAGTTCCCAGAAACTGAAAGCTTGGCGCACACACATGTGTGTTGTAGAAGTTCAGGATGCCTTGGCCGAACGCCCAGAACCAGTGAGATAAGTTGAAGTGAGATTGTTGTGCTTGGTGCAGATATACTGTTGCCAATGCACATGAGTGTGTTGGGCAACTCAGAACGCGTTGATTGTTCTTGTTGCAGAAGCGGCGGCACTGTGTGTTTGGTGGCGACATGATGTGGTACTTCCAGTGATTCCAGTGCATACACACATATGCATGTGTTGCAAAAGTCAGGAAACCTTGGTTTCATTTGTTGCAGAAGCTGTGAGACGATTTCCCGTCCGCGCGCACACAAATCAGTGTGTGGTAGATGTCGCAGGACTTTGGTTCCAGGTCACCGAGGTCAGTGGACATCAGCTTGTTTACTGATCGCGTGCTCCGGTGAGCGAGCAGGAAGAGCTTCAACACTTATGTCTACTTGCCAGAAGCTGTGAGACCAGTTTGGCTCCGGCGTGCACACACACATGTGTTTGTAGAAGGTCAGGACGCCTTGGTCGAGCATGCGCAACCTGTGCGATACGTTGAAGCAGGGTTGTTGTTTTTGGTGCTGATTTGTGGTTTCAACACATATGAGTGTGTTATGCGATAAGTGAAAGTGAGATTGTTGTGCTTGGTGCTGGTAAGTTGTTGTCAATGCACACGAGTGCATCGTGCAAGCCAGGAGCTTTGGTTGATTGGTTATTTTGGCAGAGCCGGCAACATTGTTGCGCAAGTGTTTGATGGTCATGCAATGTGCTGCTTGCAGCGTGCGCGCATCTGGATCTGTTGCAAGAGACAGGACATCTTGTTTAGTCTTGTTTCCGTGTTCATAAACTGCAAGATTGCTTGCCATGGGATGCGTGCACATATATGTGTGTGTGGTGGAGAGCAACTGTGAAGTCAGTGGACCTCAGTTTGTTACATGGTCATGTTCTCCTGTGGAGCAAGCAGACCAGTTCCAGTACTCGTAAGCTTGGCTTGCCAGTGCGCACACCCATCTGTGTTGCAGAAGGTCAGGACGCCTTGACCGAGCGTACAGATTGTTGTGCTTGGGTTGCGGTTAATTGGTCTTTTAGCAGAGTCGCTAACGCTGTTGTGTTTGATTGTGACGTGACGTGATGTGGTACTTCCAGTGCATACACACATGTGCACGTGTTGCAACAATCAGGAAACCTTGGTTTCGTTTGTTGCAGAAGCTGCGGGATGGTTTCCCGTCCGCACACACATGTGTGTGGTACATGTCGCAGGACCTTGGTTCGAGTTCGCAGCCACCGAGGTCAGTGGACATCAGTTTGTGCAATCATCGCGTGCTCCTTTGAGTAAGCCGGAAGAGCTTCAACATAGTTTGTTAATCTGTCAGAAGCTGTGAGACCAGCTTGGCTCCCGCGTGTTGTAGAAGGTCAGGACGCCTTGACCGAGGGTACAGATTGTTGTGCTTGGGTTGCGCTTAACTGTTCTTTTAGCAGAGTCGCTAAGGCTGTTGCGTTTGATTGTGACGTGACGTGATGTGGTACTTCCAGTGCATACACACATGTGCATGTGTTGCAAAAATCAGGAAGCTTGGTTTCGTTTGTTGCAGAAACTGCGAGATGGTTTCCCGTCCGCACACACATGTGTGTGTGGTACATGTCGCAGGACCTTGGTTCGAATGCGCAGCCGCCGAGGTCAGTGGACATGAGTTTGTTCAATCATCGCGCGAGCTTCAACACATATGTCTATTTGCCAGAAGCCGTGAGACCAGCTTGGCTCCCGTGTGAACACACACATGTGTGTTGTAAAAAGTCAGGACGCCTCGGCCGAGCATCCAGAACCAGCGAGAGAAGTTGAAGCGAGATTGTTGTGCTTTGTGCTGATACGCGATTTCTAACACAAATGAGTGTGTGGTAGGTTAAAGTGAGATTGTTGTGCTTGGTGCTGATATGCTGTTGCCAACGCACACGAGTGTGTTGTGCAAGTGGAAAACCTTGGTTTTTCGTTTATGTTGGCAGAGCCGGCAGTATTATCGCCAATTGCATTTGATGGTGATGCGATGTGGTACTTGCAGTTTGCACGCATCTGGAGTTGTTGCAAGAACCAGGAAACAACGTTTTCGTTTTCATAAACTGTGAGATCGTTTACCATGGGATGCCCAGGCACACACATGTGTGTGTGGTGGACAGCAACTGTGAGATCAGTGTACGTCAGTTTGTTTCATGGTCATTTACCCCTGTGAGCGATCAGGATAACAAGAAGCTTGGTTAAGTCTGTTTCTGTCTTTGCCAGAATCTCTGAGGCCAGTTCCCAGAAACTGAAGGCTTGGCTTATCAGTCCAGTGCGCACACACATGTATGTTGTAGAAGGTCAGGAAGCCATGGCCGAACGCCCAGAACCAGTGAGGTAGACCGAAGTGAGACTGTTGCGCTTGGTGCACACATGTGCGTGAACACTCATGAGTGTGTTGGGCGCGTCAGAGAAGCTTGGCTGTCCTGTTCTTTTGGCAGAAGCGGTTGGCCCTGTTGCGTTTGCTGGCGACGTGATGTGGTATGTCCAACGCACACACGCATATGCAGGTGTTGCAGGAATCAGGAAAGCGAGAATCTGTGAGGTCAGTTTGCGTAGATCATGTAGTCCTGTGAGCAAGCAGACCTGTTCCAGTGTTTGAATTGTGAGCTTGGCTTGTCCGTGTGCGCACACATGCTTGTTGAAAAAGGTTAGGACACCTCAGCCGAGCCCCAGAACCAGAGAAGCAAGCTGAAGTGACCAAGTTGAAGTGAGATTCTTGTGCTTTGGGCTGATGTGCTGTTGCCAACACGCGCGAGTGTGTTGTGCATGCCAGAAAACTGTGGTTGAAGCGTTTTTTTGAAAGAATCGGTGACATCATTGACCTTGAGCGAGCACACATGCGGACGTGTTGTGAGGTTCTGGAAATCCTGTTTCCGTATTCACACACTGTGATTTCGCTTCCATGGGCTGCCCGCACACACATGTGTCTGGTAGACAGCAAGTCAGCAGTTATGAGGTTTGTGAACACCAGTTTGTGAAGTGATCATGTGCTCCTGTGAGCAAGCAGGTCTGTTCGTCTTTTGCCAGCAACTATGAGACCAGTTCCCAGAAACTGAAAGCTTGGCGCACACACATGTGTGTTGTAGAAGTTCAGGACGCCTTGGCCGAACGCCCAGAACCAGTGAGACAAGTTGAGGTGAGATTGTTGTGCTTGGTGCAGATATGCTCTTGCCAATGCACACGAGTGTGTTGGGCAACTCAGAACGCTTTGATTGATTGTTCTTGTTGCAGAAGCGGTGGCACTGTGTGTTTGGTGGCGACGTGATGTGGTACTTCCAGTGCATACACACATATGCATGTGTTGCAAAAGTCAGGAAACCTTGGTTTCATTTGTTGCAGAAGCTGTGAGACGATTTCCCGACCGCACGCACACAAATCAGTGTGTGGTAGATGTCGCAGGACTTTGGTTCCAGGTCACCGAGGTCAGTGGACATCAGCTTGTTTACTGATCGCGTGCTCCGGTGAGCAAGCAGGAAGAGCTTCAATACTTATGTCTACTTGCCAGAAGCTGTGAGACCAGTTTGGCTCCGGCGTGCACACACACATGTGTTTGTAGAAGGTCAGGACGCATTGGTCGAGCATGCGCAACCTGTGCGATACGTTGAAGCAGGGTTGTTGTTTTTGGTGCTGATCTGTGGTTTCAACACATGTGAGTGTGTTATGCGATAAGTGAAAGTGAGATTGTTGTGCTTGGTGCTGATAAGTTGTTGTCAATGCACACGAGTGCATCGTGCAAGCCAGGAGCTTTGGTTGATTGGTTATTTTGGCAGAGCCGGCAACATTATTGCGCAAGTGTTTGATGGTCATGCGATGTGCTGCGTGCAGCGTGCGCGCATCTGGATCTGTTGCAAGAGACAGGACATCTTGTCTCCGTGTTCATAAACTGCAAGATTGCTTGCCATGGGATGCGTGCACATATATGTGTGTGTGGTGGAGAGCAACTGTGAAGTCAGTGGACCTCAGTTTGTTTCATGGTCATGTTCTCCTGTGGAGCAAGCAGACCAGTTCCAGTACTTGTAAGCTTGGCTTGCCAGTGCGCACACACATCTGTGTTGCAGAAGGTCAGGACGCCTTGACCGAGCGTACAGATTGTTGTGCTTGGGTTGCGGTTAATTGGTCTTTTAGCAGAGTCGCTAACGCTGTTGTGTTTGATTGTGACGTGACGTGATGTGGTACTTCCAGTGCATACACACATGTGCACGTGTTGCAACAATCAGGAAACCTTGGTTTCGTTTGTTGCAGAAACTGCGGGATGGTTTCCCGTCCGCACACACATTTGTGTGTGGTACATGTCGCGGGACCTTGGTTCGAATTCGCAGCCACCGAGGTCAGTGGACATGAGTTTGTTCAATCATCGCGCGCTCCTGTGAGTAAGCAGGAAGAGCTTCAACACATATGTCTATTTGCCAGAAGCCGTGAGACCAGCTTGGCTCCCGTGTGAACACACACATGTGTGTTGTAAAAAGTCAGGACGCCTCGGCCGAGCATCCAGAACCAGAGAGAGAAGTTGAAGCGAGATTGTTGTGCTTTGTGCTGATACGCGGTTTCTAACACAAATGAGTGTGTGGTGCGGTAGAGTGAGATTGTTGAGCTTGGTGCTGATATGCTGTTGCCAACGCACACGAGTGTGTTGTGCAAGTGGAAAACCTTGGTTTTTCGTTTTTGTTGGCAGAGCCGGCAGTATTATTGCCAATTGCGTTTGATGGTGATGCGATGTGGTACTTGCAGTTTGCATGCATCTGGAGTGGTTGCAAGAACCAGGAAACAACGTTTTCGTTTTCATAAACTGTGAGATCGTTTACCATGGGATGCCCAGGCACACACATGTGTGTGTGGTGGACAGCAACTGTGAGATCAGTGTACGTTAGTTTGTTTCATGGTCATTTACCCCTGTGAGCGGTCAGGATAACAAGAAGCTTGGTTAAGTCTGTTTCTGTCTTTGCCAGAATCTCTGAGGCCAGTTCCCAGAAACTGAAGGCTTGGCGCACACACATGTGTGTTGTAGAAGTTCAGGACGCCTTGGCCGAACGCCCAGAACCAGTGAGACAAGTTGAGGTGAGATTGTTGTGCTTGGTGCAGATATGCTCTTGCCAATGCACACGAGTGTGTTGGGCAACTCAGAACGCTTTGGTTGATTGTTCTTGTTGCAGAAGCGGTGGCACTGTGTGTTTGGTGGCGACGTGATGTGGTACTTCCAGTGCATACACACATATGCATGTGTTGCAAAAGTCAGGAAACCTTGGTTTCATTTGTTGCAGAAGCTGTGAGACGATTTCCCGACCGCACGCACACAAATCAGTGTGTGGTAGATGTCGCAGGACTTTGGTTCCAGGTCACCGAGGTCAGTGGACATCAGCTTGTTTTCTGATCGCGTGCTCCGGTGAGCAAGCAGGAAGAGCTTCAATACTTATGTCTACTTGCCAGAAGCTGTGAGACCAGTTTGGCTCCGGCGTGCACACACACATGTGTTTGTAGAGGGTCAGGACGCCTTGGTCGAGCATGCGCAACCTGTGCGATACGTTGAAGCAGGGTTGTTGTTTTTGGTGCTGATCTGTGGTTTCAACACATATGAGTGTGTTATGCGATAAGTGAAAGTGAGATTGTTGTGCTTGGTGCTGATAAGTTGTTGTCAATGCACACGAGTGCATCGTGCAAGCCAGGAGCTTTGGTTGATTGGTTATTTTGGCAGAGCCGGCAACATTATTGCGCAAGTGTTTGATGGTCATGCGATGTGCTGCGTGCAGCGTGCGCGCATCTGGATCTGTTGCAAGAGACAGGACATCTTGTCTCCGTGTTCATAAACTGCAAGATTGCTTGCCATGGGATGCGTGCACATATATGTGTGTGTGGTGGAGAGCAACTGTGAAGTCAGTGGACCTCAGTTTGTTTCAGGGTCATGTTTTTGTGTGGAGCAAGCAGACCAGTTCCAGTACTTGTAAGCTTGGCTTGCCAGTGCGCACACACATCTGTGTTGCAGAAGGTCAGGACGCCTTGACCGAGCGTACAGATTGTTGTGCTTGGGTTGCGGTTAATTGGTCTTTTCGCAGAGTCGCTAACGCTGTTGTGTTTGATTGTGACTCGTGACGTGATGTGGTACTTCCAGTGCATACACACATGTGCACGTGTTGCAACAATCAGGAAACCTTGGTTTCGTTTGTTGCAGAAGCTGCGGGATGGTTTCCCGTCCGCACACACATGTGTGTGTGGTACATGTCGCGGGACCTTGGTTCGAATTCGCAGCCACCGAGGTCAGTGGACATGAGTTTGTGCAATCATCGCGTGCTCCTTTGAGTAAGCAGGAAGAGCTTCAACATAGTTTGTTAATCTGTCAGAAGCTGTGAGACCAGCTTGGCTCCCGCGTGTTGTAGAAGGTCAGGACGCCTTGACCGAGGGTACAGATTGTTGTGCTTGGGTTGCGGTTAACTGTTCTTTTAGCAGAGTCGCTCAGGCTGTTGCGTTTGATTGTGACGTGACGTGATGTGGTACTTCCAGTGCATACACACATGTGCATGTGTTGCAAAAATCAGGAAAGCTTGGTTTCGTTTGTTGCAGAAACTGCGAGATGGTTTCCCGTCCGCGCACAAATGTGTGTGTGGTACATGTCGCAGGACCTTGGTTCGAATGCGCAGCCGCCGAGGTCAGTGGACATGAGTTTGTTCAATCATCGCGCGCTCCTGTGAGCAAGCAGGAAGAGCTTCAACACATATGTCTATTTGCCAGAAGCCGTGAGACCAGCTTGGCTCCCGGGTGAACACACACATGTGTGTTGTAAAAAGTCAGGACGCCTCGGCCGAGCATCCAGAACCAGAGAGAGAAGTTGAAGCGAGATTGTTGTGCTTTGTGCTGATACGCGGTTTCTAACACAAATGAGTGTGTGGTGCGGTAGAGTGAGATTGTTGAGCTTGGTGCTGATATGCTGTTGCCAACGCACACGAGTGTGTTGTGCAAGTGGAAAACCTTGGTTTTTCGTTTTTGTTGGCAGAGCCGGCAGTATTATTGCCAATTGCGTTTGATGGTGATGCGATGTGGTACTTGCAGTTTGCACGCATCTGGAGTTGTTGCAAGAACCAGGAAACAACGTTTTCGTTTTCATAAACTGTGAGATCGTTTACCATGGGATGCCCAGGCACACATGTGTGTGTGGTGGACAGCAACTGTGAGATCAGTGTACGTCAGTTTGTTTCATGGTCATTTACCCCTGTGAGCGGTCAGGATAACAAGAAGCTTGGTTAAGTCTGTTTCTGTCTTTGCCAGAATCTCTGAGGCCAGTTCCCAGAAACTGAAGGCTTGGCTTATCAGTCCAGTGCGCACACACATGTATGTTGTAGAAGGTCAGGAAACCATGGCCGAACGCCCAGAACCAGTAAGGTAGACCGAAGTGAGACTGTTGCGCTTGGTGCACACATGTGTGTGAACACGCATGAGTGTGTTGGGCGCGTCAGAGAAGCTTGGCTGTCCTGTTCTTTTGGCAGAAGGGGTTGGCCCTGTTGCGTTTACTGGCGACGTGATGTGGTATGTCCAACGCACACACGCATATGCAGGTGTTGCAGGAATCAGGAAAGCGAGAATCTGTGAGGTCAGTTTGCGTAGATCATGTAGTCCTGTGAGCAAGCAGACCTGTTCCAGTGTTTGAATTGTGAGCTTGGCTTGTCCGTGTGCGCACACATGCTTGTTGAAAAAGGTTAGGACACCTCAGCCGAGCCCCAGAACCAGAGAAGCAAGCTGAAGTGACCAAGTTGAAGTCAGATTCGTGTGCTTTGGGCTGATGTGCTGTTGCCAACATGCGCGAGTGTGTTGTGCACGCTGGAAAACTGAGGTTGAAGCGTTTTTTGGAAAGAAACGGTGACATCATTGACCTTGAGCGAGCACAGATACGGACGTGTTGTGAGGTTCTGGAAATCCTGTTACCGTATTCACACACTGTGATTTCGCTTCCATGGGCTGCCCGCACACACATGTGTCTGGTAGACAGAGACAGCAAGTCAGCAGTTATGAGGCTTGTGAACACCAGTTTGCGTAGTGATCATGTGCTCCTGTGAGCAAGCAGGTCTGCTCGTCTTTTGCCAGCAACTATGAGACCAGTTCCCAGAAACTGAAAGCTTGGCGCACACACATGTGTGTTGTAGAAGTTCAGGACGCCTTGACCGAACGCCCAGAACCAGTGAGACAAGTTGAAGTGAGATCGTTGTGCTTGGTGCAGATATGCTCTTGCCAATGCACACGAGTGTGTTGGGCAACTCAGAACGCTTTGATTGATTGTTCTTGTTGCAGAAGCGGTGGCACTGCGTGTTTGGTGGCGACGTGATGTGGTACTTCTAGTGATTCTAGTGCATACACACATATGCATGTGTAGCAAAAGTCAGGAAACCTTGGTTTCATTTGTTGCAGAAGCTGTGAGACGATTTCCCGTCCGCACGCACACAAATCAATGTGTGGTAGATGTCGCAGGACTTTGGTTCCAGGTCACCGAGGTCAGTGGACATCAGCTTGTTTAATGATCGCGTGCTCCGGTGAGCAAGCAGGAAGAGCTTCAACACTTATGTCTATTTGCCAGAAGCTGTGAGACCAGTTTGGCTCCGGCGTGCACACACACACATGTGTTTGTAGAAGGTCAGGACGCCTTGGTCGAGCATGCGCAGCCTGTGCGATACGTTGAAGCAGGGTTGTTGTTTTTGGTGCTGATATGTGGTTTCAACACATACGAGTGTGTTATGCGATAAGTGAAAGTGAGATTGTTGTGCTTGGTGCTGATAAGTTGTTGTCAATGCACACGAGTGCATCGTGCAAGCCAGGAGCTTTGGTTGATTGGTTATTTTGGCAGAGCCGGCAACATTATTGCGCAAGTGTTTGATGGTCATGTGAAGTGCTGCTTGCAGCGTGCGCGCATCTGGATCTGTTGCAAGAGACAGGACATCGTGTTTCCGTGTTCATAAACTGCAAGATTGCTTGCCATGGGATGCGTGCGCATATATGTTTGTGTGGTGGAGAGCAACTGTGAAGTCAGTGGACCTCAGTTTGTTTCATGGTCATGTTCTCCTGTGAGCAGGCAGACCAGTTCCAGTACTTGTAAGCTTGGCTTGCCAGTGCGCACACACATCTGTGTTGCAGAAGGTCAGGACGCCTTGACCGAGCGTACAGATTGTTGTGCTTGGGTTGCGGTTAATTGGTCTTTTAGCAGAGTCGCTAACGCTGTTGCGTTTGATTGTGACGTGGTGTGATGTGGTACTTCCAGTGCATACACACATGTGCACGTGTTGCAACAATCAGGAAACCTTGGCTTCGTCTGTTGCAGAAACTGCGAGATGGTTTCCCGTCCGCACACACATGTTTGTGAACACGCATGAGTGTGTTGGGCGCGTCAGAGAAGCTTGGCTGTCCTGTTCTTTTGGCAGAAGCGTTGGCCCTGTTGCGTTTGCTGGCGACGTGATGTGGTATGTCCAACGCGCACACGCATATGCAGGTGTTGCAGGAATCAGGAAAGCGAGAATCTGTGAGGTCAGTTTGCGTAGATCATGTAGTCCTGTGAGCAAGCAGACCTGTTCCAGTATTCGAATTGTGAGCTTGGCTTGTCCGTGTGCGCGCACATGCTTGTTGAAAAAGGTTAGGACACCTCAGCCGAGGCCTCAGAACCAGAGAAGCAAGCTGAAGTGACCAAGTTGAAGTGAGATTCTTGTGCTTTGGGCTGATGTGCTGTTGCCAACACGTGCGAGTGTGTTGTGCAAGCTGGAAAACTGTGGTTGAAGCGTTTTTTTGAAAGAAACGGTGACATCATTGACCTTGAGCGAGCACAGATACGGACGTGTTGTGAGGTTCTGGAAATCCTGTTTCCGTGTTCTCAAACTGTGATATCGCTTCCATGGGCTGCCTGCGCACACATGTGTCTGGTAGACAGAGACAGCAAGTCAGCAGTTATGAGGTTTGTGAACACCAGTTTGTGTTGTGATCATGTGCTCCTGTGAGCAAGCAGGTCTGTTCGTCTTTTGCCAGCAACTATGAGACCAGTTCCCAGAAACTGAAAGCTTGGCCTGGCACTGCCCACACACATGTGTGTTGTAGAAGGTCAGGACGCCTTGGCCGAACGCCCAGAACCAGTGAGACAAGTTGAAGTGAGATTGTTGTGCTTGGTCCAGATATGCTGTTGCCAAAGCACATGAGTCTGTTGGGCAACTCAGGACGCTTTGGTTGATCGTTCTTGTTGCAGAAGCGGTGGCCCTGTGTGTTTGGTGGCGACGTGATGTGGTACTTCCAGTGCATACACACATATGCAGTTGTTGCAAAAGTCAGGAAACCTTGGTTTCATTTGTTGCAGAAACTGTGAGACGATTTCCCGTCCGCGCGCACGCAAATCAGTGTGTGGTAGATGTCGCAGGACTTTGGTTCCAGGTCACCGAGGTCAGTGGACATCAGCTTGTTTAATGATCGTGTGCTCCGGTGAGCAAGCAGGAAGAGCTTCAACACATATGTCTATTTGCCAGAAGCTGTGAGACCAGTTTGGCCCCGGTGTGCACACACACATGTGTTTGTAGAAGCTCAGGACGCCTTGGTCGAGCATGCGCAGCCTGTGCGATACGTTGAAGCAGGGTTGTTGTTTTTGGTGCTGATTTGTGGTTTCAACACATACGAGTGTGTTATGCGATAAGTGAAAGTGAGATTGTTGTGCTTGGTGCTGATAAGTTGTTGTCAATGCACACGAGTGCATCGTGCAAGCCAGGAGCTTTGGTTGATTGGTTATTTTGGCAGAGCCGGCAACATTATTGCGGAAGTTTTTGATGGTCATGTGATGTGCTGCTTGCAGTGTGCGCGCATCTGGATCTGTTGCAAGAGACAGGACATCGTGTTTCCGTGTTCATAAACTGCAAGATTGCTTGCCATGGGATGCGTGCACATATATGTGTGTTCTTGGTGGAGAGCAACTGTGAAGTCAGTGGACCTCAGTTTGTTTCATGGTCATGTTCTCCTGTGGAGCAAGCAGACCAGTTCCAGTACTTGTAAGCTTGGCTTGCCAGTGCGGGCACACATCTGTGTTGCAGAAGGTCAGGACGCCTTGACCGAGCGTACAGATTGTTGTGCTTGGGTTGCGGTTAATTGGTCTTTTCGCAGAGTCGCTAACGCTGTTGCGTTTGATTGTGACGTGACGTGATGTGGTACTTCCAGTGCATACACACATGTGCACGTGTTGCAACAATCAGGAAACCTTGGTTTCGTTTGTTGCAGAAACTGCGAGATGGTTTCCCGTCCGCACACAAATGTGTGTGTGGTACATGTCGCAGGACCTTGGTTCGAATGCGCAGCCGCCGAGGTCAGTGGACATGAATTTGTGCAATCATCGCGTGCTCCTGTGAGTAAGCAGGAAGAGCTTCAACATAGTTTGTTAATCTGTCAGAAGCTGTGAGACCAGCTTTGCTTCCGCGTGCACACACACATGTGTGTTGTAGAAGGTCAGGACGGACCGAGCGTACAGATTGTTGTGCTTGGGTTGCGGTTAACTGTTCTTTTAGCAGAGTCGCTAACGCTGTTGCGTTTGTGTTCAGTTTGATTGTGACGTGACGTGATGTGGTACTTCCAGTGCATACACACATGTGCATGTGTTGCAAAAATCAGGAAAGCTTGGTTTCGTTTATTTCCCGTCCGCACACACATGTGTGTGTGGTACATGTCGCAGGACCCGGGTTTGAATGCGCAGCCGCCGAGGTCAGTGGACATGAGTTTGTTCAATCATCGCGTGCTCCTTTGAGTAAGCAGGAAGAGCTTCAACATAGTTTGTTAATCTGTCAGAAGCTGTGAGACCAGCTTGGCTCCCGCGCGTTGTAGAAGGTCAGGACGCCTTGACCGAGCGTACAGATTGTTGTGCTTGGGTTGCGGTTAATTGGTCTTTTCGCAGAGTCGCTAACGCTGTTGCGTTTGATTGTGACGTGACGTGATGTGGTACTTCCAGTGCATACACACATGTGCACGTGTTGCAACAATCAGGAAACCTTGGTTTCGTTTGTTGCAGAAACTGCGAGATGGTTACCCGTCCGCACACACATGTGTGTGTGGTACATGTCGCAGGACGTTGGTTCGAATGCGCAGCCGCCGAGGTCAGTGGACATGAATTTGTTCAATCATCGCGCGCTCCTGTGAGTAAGCAGGAAGAGCTTCAACACATATGTCTATTTGCCAGAAGCCGTGAGACCAGCTTGGCTCCCGTGTGAACACACACATGTGTGTTGTAAAACGTCAGGACGCCTCGGCCGAGCATCCAGAACCAGCGAGAGAAGTTGAAGCGAGATTATTGTGCTTTGTGCTGATATGCGATTTCTAACACAAATGAGTGTGTGGTGCGGTAGAGTGAGATTGTTGAGCTTGGTGCTGATATGCTGTTGCCAACGCACACGAGTGTGTTGTGCAAGTGGAAAACCTTGGTTGATCGTTTATGTTGGCAGAGCCGGCAGTATTATTGCCAATTGCGTTTGATGGTGATGCGATGTGGTACTTGCAGTTTGCACGCATCTGGAGTTGTTGCAAGAACCAGGAAACAACGTTTTCGTTTTCATAAACTGTGAGATCGTTTACAATGGGATGCCCAGGCACACACATGTGTGTGTGGTGGACAGCAACTGTGAGATCACAGGATAACAAGAAGCTTGGTTAAGTCTGTTTCTGTTTTTGCCAGAATCTCTGAGGCCAGTTCCCAGAAACTGAAGGCTTTGCTTATCAGTCCAGTGCGCACACACATGTATGTTGTAGAAGGTCAGGAAGCCATGGCCGAACGCCCAGAACCAGTGAGGTAGACCGAAGTGAGACTGTTGCGCTTGGTGCACACATGTGTCTGAACACGCATGAGTGTGTTGGGCGCGTCAGAGAAGCTTGGCTGTCCTGTTCTTTTGGCAGAAGCGGTTGGCCCTGTTGCGTTTGCTGGCGACGTGATGTGGTATGTCCAACGCACACACGCATATGCAGGTGTTGCAGGAATCAGGAAAGCGAGAATCTGTGAGGTCAGTTTGGGTAGATCATGTAGTCCTGTGAGCAAGCAAGCCTGTTCCAGTATTTGAATTGTGAGCTTGGCTTGTCCGTGTGCGCACACATGCTTGTTGAAAAAGGTTAGGACACCTCAGCCGAGCCCCCAGAACAGAGAAGCAAGCTGAAGTGACCAAGTTGAAGTGAGATTCTTGTGCTTTGGGCTGATGTGCGGTTGCCAACACGCGCGAGTGTGTTGTGCACGCCAGAAAACTGAGGTTGAAGCGTTCTTTTGGCAGAATCGTTGACTTCATTGACCTTGAGCGAGCACAGATACGGACGTGTTGTGAGGTTCTGGAAATCCTGTTTCCGTATTCACACACTGTGATTTCGCTTCCATTGGCTGCCCGCACACACATGTGTCTGGTAGACAGAGACAGCAAGTCAGCAGCTTTGAGGTTTGTGAACACCAGTTTGTGTAGTGATCATGTGCTCCTGTGAGCAAGCAGGTCTGTTCGTCTTTTGCCAGCAACTATGAGACCAGTTCCCAGAAACTGAAAGCTTGGCCTGTCACTGCCCACACCCATGTGTGTTGTAGAAGTTCAGGACGCCTCGGCCGAACGCCCAGAACCAGTGAGACAAGTTGAAGAGAGATTGTTGTGCTTGGTCCAGATATGCTGTTGCCAATGCACACGAGTGTGTTGGGCAACTCAGAACGCTTTGATTGATTGTTCTTGTTGCAGAAGCGGTGGCCCTGTGTGTTTGGTGGCGACGTGATGTGGTACTTCCAGTGCATACACACATATGCATGTGTAGCAAAAGTCAGGAAACTTCGGTTTCATTTGTTGCAGAAGCTGTGAGACGATTTCCCGTCCGTGCGCACACAAATCATTGTGTGGTAGATGTCGCAGGACTTTGGTTCCAGGTCACCGAGGTCAGTGGACATCAGCTTGTTTAATGATCGCGTGCTCCGGTGAGCAAGCAGGAAGAGCTTCAACACATATGTCTGTCTATTTGCCAGAAGCTGTGAGACCAGTTTGGCTCCGGCGTGCACACACACATGTCTTTGTAGAAGGTCAGGACACACCTTCGTCGAGCGTCTGCAACCAGTGCGATATGCAGGATTGTTGTTTTTGGTGCAGATTTGTGGTTTCAATACTTTTGAGTGTGTTGCCCGAGAAGTGAAAGTCAGATTGTTGTGCTTGGTGCTGATAAGTTGTTGTCAATGCACGCGAGTGCGTCGTGCAAGCCAGGAGCTTTGGTTGATTGGTTATTTAGGCAGAGCCGATAACATTATTGCATGTGCGTTTGATGGTCATGCGATGTGCTGCTTGCAGCGCGCGCGCATCTGGATCTGTTGCAAGAGACAGGACATCTTGTTTCCGAGTTCATAAACTGAAAGATTGCTTGCCATGGGATGCGTGCACATATATGTGTGTGTGGTGGAGAGCAACTGTGAAGTCAGTGGACCTCAGTTTGTTTCATGGTCATGTTCTCCTGTGAGCAAGCAGACCAGTTCCAGTACTTGTAAGCTTGGCTTGCCAGTGCGCACACACATCTGTGTTTCAGAAGGTCAGGACGCCTTGACCGAGCGTACAGATTGTTGTGCTTGGGTTGCGGTTAATTGGTCTTCTAGCAGAGTCGCTAACGCTGTTGCGTTTGATTGTGACGTGAGGTGATGTGGTACTTCCAGTGCATACACACATGTGCATGTGTTGCAAAAATCAGGAAACCTTGGTTTCGTCTGTTGCAGAAACTGCGAGATGGTTTTCCGTCCGCACACACATGTGTGTGAACACGCATGAGTATGTTGGGCGCGTCAGAGAAGCTTGGCTGTCCTGTTCTTTTGGCAGAAGCGTTGGCCC
Organism: Symbiodinium sp. CCMP2592; assembly: GCA_905221615.1. Lineage (NCBI taxonomy): Eukaryota > Dinophyceae > Suessiales > Symbiodiniaceae > Symbiodinium > Symbiodinium sp. CCMP2592. The sequence continues at coordinate 313,475 of CAJNDT010006197.1, read as the reverse complement.
TGTTGCGTTTGCTGGCGACGTGATGTGGTATGTCCAACGCACACACGCATATGCAGGTGTTGCAGGAATCAGGAAAGCGAGCATCTGTGAGGTCAGTTTGCGTAGATCATGTAGTCCTGTGAGCAAGCAGACCTGTTCCAGTAATTGTGAGCTTGGCTTGTCCGTGTGGGCACACATGCTTGTTGAAAAAGGTTAGGACACCTCAGCCGAGCCCCCAGAACCAGAGAAGCAAGCTGAAGTGACCAAGTTGAAGTGAGATTCTTGTGCTCTGGGCTGATGTGCTGTTGCCAACACGTACGCGCGAGTGTGTCGTGCACGCCGGAAAACTGTGGTTGAAGCGTTTTTTGGCAGAATCGGTGACATCATTGACCTTGAGCGAGCACAGATACGGACGTGTTGTGAGGTTCTGGAAATCCTGTTTCCGTATTCACAAACTGTGATATCGCTTCCATGGGCTGCCTGCGCACACATGGGTCTGGTAGATAGCAATTCAGCAGTTATGAGATTCGTGGACATCAGTTTGTGTAGTGATCATGGACTCCTGTGAGCAAGCAGGAGAAGCTTGGCTTAGTCTGTTCGTCTTTTGCCGGCAACTATGAGACCAGTTCCCAGAAACTGAAAGCTTGGCCTGTCACTGCCCACACACATGTGTGTTGTAGAAGGTCAGGACGCCTTGGCCGAACGCCCAGAACCAGTGAGACAAGTTGAAGTGAGATTGTTGTGCTTGGTCCAGATATGCTGTTGCCAAAGCACATGAGTGTGTTGGGCAACTCAGAACGCTTTGGTTGATCGTTTTTGTTGCAGAAGCGGTGGCCCTGTGTGTTTGGTGGCGACGTGATGTGGTACTTCCAGTGCATACACACATATGCTGTTGTTGCAAAAGTCAGGAAACTTCGGTTTAATTTGTTGCAGGAACTGTGAGACGATTTCCCGTCCGCGCGCACGCAAATCAGTGTGTGGTAGATGTCGCAGGACTTTGGTTCCAGGTCACCGAGGTCAGTGGACATCAGCTTGTTTAGTGATCGCGTGCTCCGGTGAGCAAGCAGGAAGAGCTTCAACACATATGTCTGTCTATTTGCCAGAAGCTGTGAGACCAGTTTGGCTCCGGCGTGCACACACACACACATGTGTTTGTAGTAGGTCAGGACGCCTTGGTCGAGTGTGCGCAGCCTGTGCGATAAGTTGAAGCAGGGTTGTTGTTTTTGGTGCTGATCTGTGGTTTCAACACATGGGTGTGTTATGCGAGAAGTGAAAGTGAGATTGTTGTGCTTGGTGCTGATAAGTTGTTGTCAATGCACACGAGTGCATCGTGCAAGCCAGGAGCTTTGGTTGATAGGTTATTTTGGCAGAGCCGGCAACATTATTGCGCAAGTGTTTGATGGTCATGCGATGTGCTGCTTGCAGCGTGCGCGCATCTGGATCTGTTGCAAGAGACAGGACATCTTGTTTCCGTGTTCATAAACTGAAAGATTGCTTGCCATGGGATGCGTGCACATATATGTGTGTGTTGTGGAGAGCAACTGTGAAGTCAGTGGACCTCAGTTTGTTTCATGGTCATGTTCTCCTGTGAGCAAGCAGACCAGTTCCAGTACTTGTAAGCTTGGCTTGCCAGTGCGCACACACATCTGTGTTGCAGAAGGTCAGGACGCCTTGACCGAGAGTACAGATTGTTGTGCTTGGGTTGCGGTTAATTGGTCTTTTAGCAGAGTCGCTAACGCTGTTGCGTTTGATTGTGACGTGACGTGATGTGGTACTTCCAGTGCATACACACATGTGCACGTGTTGCAACAATCAGGAAACCTTGGTTTTGCAGAAACTGCGAGATGGTTTCCCGTCCGCACACATATGTGTGTGTGGTACATGTCGCAGGACCTTGGTTCGAATTCGCAGCCACCGAGGTCAGTGGACATCAGTTTGTTCAATCATCGCGTGCTCCTGTGAGTAAGCAGGAAGAGCTTCAACACATATGTCTATTTGCCAGAAGCCGTGAGATCAGCTTGGCTCCCGCGTGCACAGACGCCTCGGCCGAGCATCCGGAACCAGTGAGAGAAGTTGAAGCGAGATTGTTGTGCTTTGTGCTGATATGCGGCTTTCAACACAAATGAGCATGTGGTGCGGTAGGGTAGAGTGAGATTGTTGTGCTTGGTGCTGATATGCTGTTGCCAACGCACACGATTGTGACCGATTGTGTTGTGCAAGTGGAAAACCTTAGTTGATCGTTTATGTTGGCAGAGCCGGCAGTAATATTGCCATTTGCGTTTGATGGTGATGCGATGTGGTACTTGCGTTTGCGCGCATCTGGAGTAGTTGCAAGAACCGGGAAACAACGTTTTCGTCTGCAAAAACTGTTGTGCTTGGTGCTGACATGCTGCTGACAACATGCATGAGTTTGGTGGGCGCGTCAGAGAAGTTTGGCTGTCCTGTTCTTTTGGCAGAAGCGTTGGCGCTGTTGCTTTTGCTGGCGACGTGCATGATGTGGTATGTCCAGCGCACACACGCATATGCAGGTGTTGCAGGAAGCAGGAAAGCGAGAATCTATGAGGTCAGTTTGCGTAGATCATGTAGTCCTGTGAGCAAACAGACCTGTTCCAGTAATTGTGAGCTTGGCTTGTCCGTGCGCGGACACATGCTTGTTGAAAAGGTTAGGACACCTCAGCCGAGCCCCCAGAACCGGAAAAGCAAGCTGAAGTGACCAAGTTGAAGTGAGATTCTTGTGCTTGGGGCTGATGTGCTGTTGCCAACACGCGCGAGTGTGTTGTGCACGTTGGAAAACTGTGGTTGAAGCTATTTTGGGCAGAATCACATACGGAAGGGGGTGAGGTTCTGGAAATCCTGTTTCCGTATTCACACATTGTGATATCGCTTCCATGGGCTGCCCGCGCACACATGTGTCTGGTAGACAGCAATTCAGCAGTTATGAGATTCGTGGACATCTTTGGTTAATCGTTCTTGTTGCAGAAGCGGTGGCCCTGTGTGTTTGTTGGTGACGTCATGTGGTACATTCTGCGCCTACACACGTATGCATGTGTTGCAAAGACCAGGAAATCTTGTTTTCGGCTACTCCAGAAGCTGCGAGATCGCCTCCCCCTCCTCACACACACACAGGTGTGTGTGGTAGATGTCGCAGGACCTTGGTGCGAGTTCGCAGCAACCGACTTATCTCACTGGTTCTGGGCGCTCGGCCAAGGCGTCCCGACCTTCTACAAGCCCAGCTTCTCCTGCTTGCTCGCAAAGGTACATAATGATTACACAAACTCATCTCCACTGATCCCACAGTTGCTGCTTACCAGACACATGTGTGTGCTGGCGGCCCATGGGAAGCGGTCTCACAGTTTATAACAACGAAAACAAGGTTTCCTGATCTTCGCAACACATGCGGGTGGTTGTCAAAAATATGGTCCCTTTTTTGTGTCCCTAATATAGTACGGCAACTCATATGTAGGGTACCCAATAAGGGAACCTAATTTAGAGAACTACCCATGCAGATGTGTGTATGCACTCGACGCAGCGCATCACGTCACCATCTAATGCAACATTGTCACCGCATCTGCCAAATTGGCCGTTCAATCAAAGTTTTCTGACCTGCCCAACACACTCACGCGCATTGGCAACAGCATATCAGCACCAACCGCAACAATCTCGCTTCAACTTACCTGGACTTACCTCACGGTTCTGGGTGCTCGGCCAAGGCGTTCTGACCTTCTACAACACACAGTGGTGTGCATGGACGAGCCAGGCTGTTGTCACAGTTTCTCGCATATAAGCAGAACAGCTTTGAGGTTCTTCCTGCTGGCACACAGGAGCACATGATCATTAAACAAACTGATGTCCACGGACCTCGGTTTGCGAATCCGGACCAAGGCCCTGCGACATCTACCTCACACACACATGTGTGTGTGTGTGTCTGCGGACGGGGTGCGATCTTGCAGTTTCTGAAATAAACGAAAACAAGATTTCCCAATCTTTGCAACACTTGCATATGTGTGTATCACTGGAAGTGTCACACCATGTCGCTGTCAGATGCAACAGCACCTCCGCTCCTGCTGAAAGAACACGTCAACCAAGTTCTGCCTTGCTCAACACAGTCATGCGGGTTGTCAGCGGCATGTCTGCGCCAAGCACAACAATCTCACTGCGACCTATCTCACTGGTTCTGGGCGTTCGGCCATGGCTTCCTGACCTTCTACAACACACGTGTTTGTGCGCGCTGGATTCTGGACTGATAAGCCAAGCTTTCAGTTTCTGGGAACTGGTCTCATAGTTGCTGGCGAAAAAGCAAACAGACTAAGCCAAGCTTCTCCTGCTTGCTCACAGGAGTCCATAAACTGCGAGATCGCTTCCTGTGTGCTGCCCGCGCGCAAACAAATCTCCCGGAACGTCGCAATGCATCCATATGCATGCACGCTGGGCGTGCCGCGTCGCACTGTCACCGATTCTGCCAAAAAATGCTTCAACCACAGTTTTTCCAAGGTCCACAACACACTCGTGTGCGTTGGCGACAGCACATCAACCCAAACCACACGAATCTCACTTCAACTTGGTCACTTCAGCCTACTTCACTGGTTCTGAGTGCGGCCGAGGTGTCCTGACCTTGTACAACACACATGTGCGTGCGCGCTGGCAAGCCAAGCTCAGAATTACAAAGCAGGTCTTCTTACAGGAGCACATGATCATGACACAAACTGACACCAACGGCTGCTGTCAACCACACACAAATGTGTGTGTGTGTGTGCGGGCACAGTTCCTGGGACGAAACCCAGGTTTCCTGGTTCTTGCAACACATGCACGTGTGTGCACGCTGGAAGTACCACGTCGCATCACCAGCAGCTGCAATAACTTCGCCGGTCCTCCAAATATGACCGACAAACCATAGTTTTCAACTTGCACAACCCACACGTATGCGTTGGCAACAGCATATCAGCACCAAGCACAACAATCTCACTCTACCGCACCACACACTCATTTGTGTTAGAAATCGCATATCAGCACAAAGCACAACAATCTCGCTTCACTTCTCTGACTGGTTCCGGATGCTCGGCTCGGCCAAGGCGTCCTGACTTTCTTCAATACACATGTGTGTGCATGCGGGAGGCAAGCTGGCCTCACAGGTTCTGGCAAATAAACAATGTGTTTAAGCTTTTCCTGCTTGCTCGCCGGAGCGCACGGTCAGTAAACAAACTGATGTCCGCTGCCCTCGATTGCTGCGAACTCGAACCAAGCTCCTGCGACATCTACCACACACATATGTGTGTGTGTGCGCGGACGGGGCGCGATCTCGCAGTTTCTAACATAAACGAAAACAAGGTTTCCTAATCTTTGCAACACTTGCATATGCATGTATGTGCTGGAAGCACCACATCACCTCGCCGTCAGATGCGACAGCACCAATGCTTCTGCTAAAAGAACAAGTCAACCAGAGGGCTCTGGCTTGCCCAACACACTCTCATGTGTGTTGGCAACGGCGTTGCAGACAAGCACAACAATCTCACTTCAACTTATTTCACTGGCTCTGGGCGTTTGGCCAAGGCGTCCCGACCTTCTACAACACACATGTCACAGGAGTAAATAAAACTGGTCACTACACAAACCGGTGTCCACTAATCTCAAAAAGTTCTGATGTGCTGTCTACCAGACAAATGTGTGTGCGGGCAGCCATGGAAGCGATCTCACAGTTTATGAACACGGAAACAAATCTTCGACACAAACTTGCAGCATGTCCATATGCTTGCATGCTGGAAGTACCATCGCCGCAGCATTAAAAAGCACAATCATGTCACCGTTTCTGCCAAAAACGCTTCAACCACAGTTTTTCCGACGTGCGCAACACACTCGTGTGCGTTAGCAACCGCACATCAGCCAAAGCTCAAAGAATCTCACTTCAATTTGGTCACTTCCACTTAATTCACTGGTTCTGGTTCTGGGTGCTCGGCCGAGGTGTCCTGGCCTTTTACAGCACCCATGTGTATGCGCACTGACAAGCCGAGCTCACAATTACTGGAACAGGTCCTCTTGCTCACAGGAGTACATGGTCCATCAGCTTGTTTACTGATCGAGCGCTCCGGCGAGCAAGCAGGAAAAAGCTTAAACACATTTGTTTATTTGCCAGAAGCTCTGAGACCAGCTTCGCTCCCGCGTGGACACACATGTGCGTTGTAGAAAGTCAGGACGCCTTGGCCGAGCATCCGGAACTAGGGAGAGAAGTTGAAGCGAGATTTTTTTGCTTTGTGTTGAGACGCGGTTTTCAACACGCATGCGTGTGTGGTGCAGTACGTTAAAGTGAGATGGTTGTACTTGGCGCTGATATGCTGTTACCAACGCACACGTGTGTGTTGTGCAAGTTGGAAACTTTGGTTGATCGGTTGTATTGACAGGACCGGCGACATTATTGCGGCTGGTGGTGATGCGATGCGGTACTTCCAGCGTGCACACATGTGCATGTTGCAAGAACCAGGAAATCTGGGTTTCGTCCCAGGAACTGTGAGATCACTTGCCACGGGCTGCCCACACACACATGTGTGTGTTTGTGTGGTTGACAGCAGCCGTGAGATCCGTTGATGGCAGTTTGTGTAATGATCATGTGCTCCTGCGAGCAATAAGACCTGTTCCAGTAATTGGGAGATTGGCTTGGCTTGTCAGTGCACATACACATGTATGTTGTAGAAGGTCAGGACGCCTTGGCCGAACGCCCAGAACCAGTGAGATAAGTTGAAGTGAAACTCTTGTGCTTGGTGCAGACACGCTGTTGCCAATGCGCATGAGTGTGTTGAGCAAGTCAGAACACTTTGGTGGACGTGTTCTTTTAGCAGAAGTGGAGGTGCTGTTGCGTTTGCAAGTGTTGCGAAGATCAGGAAATCCTGTTTTCGTTTATTTCAGAAACTTCAAGATCGCGCCCCGTCCGCAGACGCACACACATGGTGTGTGGTAGATGTCGCAGGCCTTGGTCCGATTTTGCAGCAACTGAGGTCAGTGGACATCAGTTTGTTTAATGATCATGTGCTCCTGTGTGCCAGCAGGAAGAACCTCAAAGCTGTTCTGCTTATATGCGAGAAACTGTGACAACAGCCTGGCTCGTCCATGCACACCAATGTGTGTTGTAGAAGGTCAGGACGCCTTGGCCGAGTACCCAGAACCGTGAGGTAAGTCCAGGCAAGTTGAAGCGAGATTGTTGCGGTTGGTGCTGATATGCTGTTGCCAATGCGCATGGGTGTGTTGCGCAGGTCAGAAAACTTTGATGGAACGACCAATTTGGCGGTGTGGTGACACAGTTACATTCCCTTAATTAAGGAATATACCTTAATTTATAATAGGATCTCTTATATGAATTAAGGTATATTCCCTAATTAAGGGGTTTTGGAGGCTCTGGGAATGGTGACGTGATGCGCTCCGTCGAGTGCGCACGCACGTCCGCATGCGTTGCGAAGATCAGGAAATTTTTTTCGTTGTCATAAACTGTCAGACCGCCCCCAATGGGCTGCCAGCACACACATGTGTGTGGTAGACGGCAATTCAACATTTATGAGATTTGTGGACATCAGTTTGCGCAGTGATCATGTACTCCTGTGAGCAAGCATTCGAAGCTTGTTTAACAGTCTGTTTGTCTTTTGCCAGCAACTGTGAGACCAGTTCCCAGAAACTGAAAGCATGGCTTGTCAGTGCGTATACACATGTGTGTTGTAGAAGGTCAGGGCGCCTTGGTCGAGCGCCCGCAACCAGTGAGATAAGTTGAACTGAGATTACACTGAGATTGCTGTGACTGGTGCTGCGTTTGAGCCCCCAGCCCTCACCGGTGTGAAATCCGAGCCTGTCATCGTACCTGGCGAACATCTTTCTGGAAGGAGTGCTCAGGACACGGCTCTCTGTCCAGATGGTACACGGTCCTGGAGTTCACATCTGTAAAGCTGCAAGGCTATACCGTAAGTTTCATTCCACGAAGCTGCGAGACAAGGTGCCCAGAACCCGTGCGATTGAATTTTTTCGCAGGGGCAAATTGGCTTTGCCACAGTGATCAACTCTGATTGAATTTCCAGAGTTTGTAAGGTTGGCGGTGACCTTGACCATGATGTAGCACATGCATGTCTGTTGCAGAAATCCGAAGACCTTTAAGATCAGGCGTCGGGAATTGGGAGGCATGTTTGTTTGAAGCCGACCTTTTCGTTCCGCCACAAGCATGTGTGGGGTGTGGTGTTAGGAATGCTTGATTCGACACTTCCCAGGTGTGCTGTACGTGTTTTTCGATTTCTTAAACATGTGGAGAGGGCATTGCAGAGCCGGTGGCATTACTGCGTCTGATGAAGATGAAGAGGATGGTGTTGCAGAAAACTGTGGTTCGGTTTGCATAAGCTGTGAAAGCATTTGTCAGGGCTGCCAATGCACAGTTGCGTGTGGTGGAGGTCGGCTTTGCAGAAACTGATACACCAGCGTGTGTGTTTCACAACCAAAGGCCTGTTTTCAGAAACTGTGACTGCAGAAGTCGTTAGGAAACCTTGGCTCAGTGACTGTGAAATGAAGTGATTTTGATGCGCTTGCCAGCTTGTGTGTGTGTGTGTACGGCTCTCGTTCATGGACGGGGTCACGCCTCTTTTTCTTCTTTTGTCATAATCAAATCATCGTCCATCGCAGCGCTCCCCTACACCCCGGGCAAACGTACCTGCTTCGGTCTGCGCCTGCGCCGTCGTGGGCAGCTGGCCTCACCTCGTGCTAGCTGCTAGCTGCTACATCATTCTCGGTGTCTCATGTAGCGGGGCAGGAACCTTGTACCATACGGATCATCTCATGTTCTCTAGTTTTGTGTGCCGTCCTTGGGTCTGGCATACTTTGCACCAAATCTCATCTCATCTTCGTTTTCATCGTCATCAGGGTCATCTTGTTTCATTGCCAGCTATGAGTGCGCCCATCCTTGACGAAAGTGTGGCTGGGTGGGTGGGTGGATGTTCCCGAAACTCAGGAACCGGCACCTGCTACACCGGAGGAGTTTGGCTTCGAAGCTTTGAGCTGCTCCTGCAAAATTCAGTTGGTTGTCGATCCCCACTGGCCTGGTGGGCAGACGACGAAGTGCCGACGGATAGTGCGTGGGCTGCTCGCATCAATGCCCTTGATGACACATCTGATGCGATGCTGGAGTGGATGCCTTTCTCATGGCACCATCCAGCAGCTGGAACGGCGAATTACGGCTCTGGAGCTGAGCTGCTGGTCGACGTGCAGCTAACGGCATGGCCCAGCCCATCGCTGGATGGCTTCGTGGCTGCTTTGCTGGCGATGATCGTTGGGTTCCAGATCTTGCTGATGCTGGTCAGTTTTGAATAAGAGTGCCACCCGTTTCAGGAGGACAGATGCTAGAACGGCGCGGGCTGTTGCCGCCATCCAAGCCATGGATGCCTCGTGCCCGTTCACGAAGTTTTCGAGGTCGGCTCCTGCAGCAGCCAATATGATCTGGTGTGTGAAGGTTCGCAGGTTTTGTGCTGCGTGCAAAGTCGAAGTTTTGGACAACAGGCTGGCTCGGCAGGCATTGTTGCGACATTCAGGGTGAGGGCCTTGTTTGTGCACTTCGCTTGCAAGAACCAGCTGACCCGTGACTTTACAAACGTGGCCGGACTACTCGAGCGGTTTCACGGCCCTGTCAACCAGGTTCTAGAGAGATCAGCAGATTGCAATTGCGGTCCTACAGACGACGACGCAGCAACCACCTGTGCTGCATTAGTGTTTGGATCCGTCCTGACGACTGCGAGGATGCTCCCGTTGTGTAGCCAAGTTTAACCTGGAGGCTGTTGCTCCCGGGGGCGATTTTCCTTTGCTTTCCACGTTGGTTCGGTCGACCTTGCCACAAGCAGAGTTTCTGCTTGCTGCGCTGGCGCTCTGATGTTCTCAGTCTGTGAGCCGTTGTCGACGCATTCGTGCCGTCTCCGAGTTCGACCCTGCCTTGGGCTGGTCCTCGTATTGACAAGCCTTGAGGGCTCCAGTGCGAAGCCGATGCTTGCGAAGGCGATGCTCCTGCATGCGTGTCTGAGTGAGAAACCGTCTGCGCCTTGTTATATCAAATCGAAATCAGCTGAGATTTGGCTGTGGCCCCACTCGCTATGACAGTGACAAGTGCTTGTTCGAGAATCCCGCGTACATCTACCGCGAGCTTCCAGGTCTTCAGTCGATGGATATCGGTGGACTGCGGTCGCATGCGCTTGCGCCCGAGTGGACCGAGCGAGAAGCACGCGTCAACTGACGCCTGGCCGCGCTCGATTTTCAGGGCCATTTGCCGGTGCAGCATCCGGCGAGCAACAGCGAAAGCGCACGAAAGTGTTGGGCTTTTGCCAGTTATTGAGAGTGGATACTGCTCCGGGTAAAGCAACATGAGTTTCTCCGAGCTTGAATCCTGCAATTCACGAAGTGGCGTCGTGGCACCATCCGCCGCTTCAGTGTGTTCCCATATAAGGAGCCAACATTCTGCGCTACACATTGGCTTAAAAAGACAAGGTGCTGCGTTGTGGATCAATTACGCAAGCTTGAATAGCCAGCTTGCGGCGAGCCGTCGGCAGAATTGGTGTCGGCTTGGTACCTCCATTTCCTTGTTCCCGGCAGACTGCATCACTCGGACAGACAGCTTTGTAACGAGGCGTCGGAAGAGGAGGAGGCTCTCAGTGGAGATTCATCGGCCGAAGACTTGATTCAATTATGGGTAGCGGGCAAGGCCAGAATCTCCAAGGATGGTGCGATGATTTCCACTTCATCTTGCGGACCCGCAACTTGGCAGTGTTGTCGTAATCTTGCATACACACGCCACCTCTACTGTTACTAGTGCTTGTGACATGACTTACAGAACTTGTTGATTGTTCGTGTTCTCGACGTTTTTATCTTTAATGGGGTTCTTACATTCGTGTAAGATGATCAGACCGCTGTCCTCGTGAGGCGCGAGCAGCAGGCATGCCCGACGATTCCACGGCCCGGCTGTGGCGAGGCCTTCTCGAGTAAGTGGCTGCGTCTCCACAAACCTACAACGGATACCCTTGTGCGTTCTCCAATTCTGTGCATCGCGCTCTCCCCAGCGTGCCATGCCGGGTTCTACATGCCACCAGACTCGGATTTTGGAGCCTCTTCCCATGTGGGCATAGTTGAAAGGGTTTTTGGGACGTTCCAGCGTTCTCAATCGTTCTCCCGCCACACCACCCGTCTTCCCACCGGTCGCGTGCATTTTCGTTTTCTGACATGGCGGTTCACCCATGGCAACAGGGTGTGGTTTGTGATACAACGACCGTTCAATCATCGAATCAAAACTGAGGCGAGGTTCATGTATATAAAATAATAAAAAAGATTCCTAGTGCATGTTCGTGGCAGCTTCACCCACTGAGGATTGTTCGGAAAAAGGAAGCCGACAGAAAACACGTTGTTACAATTCGAGTAGCCCACCCAACTTGCATGTAGCCAACGGTTGGTTTTGTCATTGGGCCGTATGATGAAACTAATGCCATACCGGACACTTCACTTGGTGCATCAGAGCATATGCAAAATTTTTCGTTTGCAAACGAAACGAGTTGAAGTAGTTTTTCATTGATATTTGGTTTTGGAAAATGAAAAACAGGAATCGGAATGTGTTTTGCCGGGAAGGAACTTCAGCAGACACTGGTTCAAGCAAAACGGCTGTCCAATCCATTTACGAGTCACATGATGCAGTTAGCATGAAGCGACAAGCCCAAAGACAGGGACAATGACATGACATTTGCGATGTGAAGGGGCATATGTCGAACGTGCATGCTTTAAGCTATTCTTTTGTCCGAATTTTGCAGCGTTTACACAGAAGAGTTTCGAACAGACGCACGCCCCTGGAGAGAAGGAGTTGCAATGTGATCCACATGCAAGATAAATTGGCATGAAGCCAGCAAACTGTGATGGCAACAATGTGCCACTGGACTACTTCCTGCATCCAGAATAGGGTTCCGGCGAGAAGGTAAAGCTTTTCCTTCTTGCAGCTAACGGGATACAAACTAATCCAAAGATCTCCAGAACAGTGCTCGAACAGGGTTTTCATGTTTGTTGCGATGGTTTCGCCGAGACAAAACGCCTTGACAAGAAATTGGCTCGCGATGGAGGAGCCTGCGCGTAAACTGGGAGGCGTGGTTGTCGCACCCTTAGCCCCTAAACCCGAAACCCTTTGACATGGAAGGGACCTCGGACTGCACAGATTTGAAGAGCATGCATTCCAAAATGCTTGAATAAAGAAATATACCGTGAAAATACCTTAAATAAGAGTAGGACCCCTAATATGATTCAAAGACTATTCCTTCATTAAAGAATTTTGATCCTCTCTGGGATCTTTAGACCCTGTAAATCCTTATAAGAGCCCTTAAAGGAACCCATCAAAAAATTACTTTAAAAGGGGCCCTGGGACCCCTAGGAGTCTCTGGGATCCCCAGCGATTCCAGAAAAAAAAATTCCCGCGCCCCTACTTAAAGTATCATGGGACCTAGTAGCCTTTAAAGGGTTTTCTATAAGGGTACTGTAAGGGTTCCAAGGGTTTAGAGTTTCCGGATTTTGGGGGTACTTTTCTTCTTTTAGTAAGGACAGGCAATTGCATGGGTTTTATAGGGTTTCTTTCAGGGTACTCTAAGATTACGACAGGGGCTCTTTGGGGGTACTGGGAGGGTCATGGGACTTAGTAACTTGCATTTTGGGGCTCTTTTTAAAGGTATTATAAGGGTTGAGTTATACGGTTCCCTCTGGAGGGTATAGAGTTTAGGGTCTACCTGAAGGTTCATATCACCTGGTAAAGGCAAACATACCGATAATTTCTTAGTCTTTGTAGATGTACCTAGCAAGTCCCCAGCACCCTGCAAAGCCCTGCAGAATCCTTACAGGAACCCTTGAAAGGAACCCTGCAAGGTACCGGTAATTCTGTTTTGGGTCCCTTTTTAGGGCACAAAGGGGGGTCCCCTGTAAATGTACCCTCAAAGGTATCCGGAAAGGAGCACTTTAAGGAACCCTAAACCCTAAACCCTAAACCCTGAACCCTAAACCCTGAACCTTAAACCCTGAACCCTGAACCCTGAACCCTGAACCCGAAGCTATGTGCCAGACCGGCTCTTTTCTCCTACCAGGCAATGGACTATGCTGGGCTTCTCTGTGTGAGGGCCCTGTCCCGTCCCAAGTTCTGCTGGGCTTCAAGGGTGGTCTTCAGGGCCCGAGGTTCAACTAGGGGCGCTTTTGCAGGGGTTCAGTGTTTGGGTTTCGGGGTTTCTGGGAATTTGGGGATGGTATTCGGACTGGCGGCTTAGGGTCTAGGGGTGGCCATAGGCAGCGGTACGCGACACGCGCAGCGCAGGTTCAAGAGTTTCAGAGAAAGTGAGAGCACCAACTTCAGATCCGAAATGTCCAGAAGGTTCAGGGGTTTAGGGTTTGGTCTCAGGGTTCAGGGTTCTCGGCTACTCTTAGGTGGAGGGTTTGGGTAGAAACACCTAGGCTGCAGAGCTGGCATCAATTTTACCAGGGCCTTGGTGCGTAGGCTCTGAACCCCAGGCCCCTCGGTACTGGATCATGGGACTTAGTACGCAAGGGTATAAGCACCTCAACCGGAGCTATACTTAACTATCAGTATAGTTACTTTCTTTATAGCCTCAATGACTGAGTTCCATTGAGTTCCATGATCCTTTAAGTAGTCTCGGAACCCCCCAGGCGCCTCGGGAGGGCGCATGGCTTTTTTTTTTTTTGCGGCGCGCCTCGTCTCAAGCCAAAGCTGCGACTGGGGAGCAAAGCGCGAAGCGTGCTAGCGTGTACTTGGAGGGTCGGGGGGACTTAGTAAGTAGGTAATTAGTAGGTAGACTTATAAGTACCCTAAAAGGGACCCTATAATTGGGGTTATGGTACTTATAAGTCCCTAAAATAACCAGTTACTATGTCCCCCGACCCTCCAAGTAGCTTACTCACCAGATTATGTTATTCGAAAAGGGTAGCTACACTTTATCTCTACTTGCAGCCTCAGATTAAGTACATTGGGGTTATAGTTAGAAGAAAAGTAGTTACACTTTATCTAGAAACCCCAGCTAAGCATACTAAGTCTCATGATGCTCCAAGCCCTGAAAACCAGCTCCGCTAAGAGTGAGCTGTAGCCTGTGACCTGCTGCGGTTCAGGGCTTTCCGCGTGAGCTTCCCTTGGGGCAGAAGCCCTTGCCACGCCAATGCCGCAGCTTCTCCTGTGCCTGCGAAATGTGGTAAGTGGCGGCACCGTAGCAGAGATTGTCGGGGACTCTTCGTGGACTTCGATGGAAGCGGCTCTTGCCGTGGTCGCAAGCACCGGCCACAACAATTTCAAGCTCGTGAAGGGTAGTCACTGTTTTTTCCCAGGCTCAGCGACGACACTTGGCGAGTTTGCAGGCGAGGGCGAGACAGCGGAGCTCGAAATCCTCATACAGGACTTTCCAATCTTGCGGATCTCGGGCATTCCTGCCGATGCCGCGTTCGGTGGACATGGCCCTGCCATTGGATCCACGACAGATTCTTCCAGCCTTCATGACTTGAATGGTGACTGGTCGGCCGTGCCTCTGCTACAGGTCCGGGGGCATCCGGTGTGGACCAAGCAGACGCACCTTCGAAACCTGGCTCTTCTTATAAGGACCCCAAAATACGGTAACCCCCCCAATTTTCGGAAACGCTACACCCTAAACCGTTTATAGAACCCTTATAGATCCCTTTAAGGAGCCTCGCAGAAGTCAACCTGATAGGGATATACAAGATACAGTGATATGGGTGGCTGTCAAAATCGTGGTCCCTTTTTGGGTCCCTCATATAGTAGTACGGCACCAAATATTTGGGGTACCCAACAAGGGACCATAGTTTTGACAACCAGGCAGTGCGACACAAGATTCTTGTCCTAAGGCACTATGAGCCGTAAGAACAAGCGTCCTACTACAGGTAGGGTAACAACAAGTAACCCTAAACCCTAAACCTTAAACCCTAAACCCGAAACCTTAAGCCCTAAACCCGAAACCATAAACCCAAAACCTTAAACCCTAAACCCTAAACCTTAAACCCTAAACCCTAAACCTTAAACCCTAAACCCCGAGCCCAGGAAATAAGTGGGAGCCCCGCAGTGGCCTACCTGCGGACGATGGGGTGCGTTACATTGTCCTAGGCCAGGTGGAGCTTTGGCAGCCTTTTTTTAAAGCTTCTCCCGTGGCCTATAGTGGTACCTCTTCATAACCCTAAGATCCCTAAACCCTAGCCCTTAAACCCTATGCCCTGGACCCTTAAACCCTA
This sequence comes from Symbiodinium sp. CCMP2592, assembly GCA_905221615.1. NCBI lineage: Eukaryota > Dinophyceae > Suessiales > Symbiodiniaceae > Symbiodinium > Symbiodinium sp. CCMP2592. Next base: position 298,241 of record CAJNDT010006197.1, on the reverse strand, counting down.
ATGAATCCGGTAGGTGGCGACGGGGTCTTGGACATCGCGTGGCTGCCCGCAGGCGAACGACCGAGGTCGGACAGCTTCCCGCACCAGGCAGGCGGTCGGCGGAAATTGTGCGCACGTTTAGGGTTCAGGGGCTTCGGGTTTACTTGGAGGGTCGGGGGACTTAGTAAGTAGTTATTTTATAGACTTATAAGTATCATAACCCCAATTAGGATCCCTTTTAGGGTACTTATAAGTCTACTTAATACCTACTTACTACGTCCCCCGACCCTCCAAGTAGGGGTTAGGGTTTAAGGTTGAGGGCCATAATTCTGCCCACGCACATAGCTATAAGGGCAGTGTTTCACGTTCCGTTCTTTCTACAGATTTCTAAGGGTTGATGATGGCAGGTGCTCATCTCCTTCAAGCAAGCCCGAATGTAGGGTGCTTTTCTGGGATCTCGCTGTAAGGATGTGTGTTTGCAGTGGTATTTCATTGCCTAGGACACTTGGAACAACCCCAAAACTAGTATCAATTTGTGATAAAAGGTTATAAGATCCTGTAAAGATACCTGAAGGAAATCTTTCAACCCACTAATCCCTGAACTCAAAGGGACGTTCTTTTTTTGGTTACCCGCCCTGAAGTCGTCTCGTCACGGCTTTCTCGCCGGCTTCAACTTCAAAGAGCTTTCGGAAAGTCTGATCTGGGAGACTTAGTCCTCCAATCTGGGTTTAGGGTTTAGGGTTTAAGGAAGAACTTTTGTTTACTAGGATGAAACCTTTATTTCCAACAGCAAATTTCGTTTCAACGAAATTAGTGATACGGCTGATGGACAAAATCCTGCATGACCCATAATACGGAATATATGGAAATTATGGTATATTCCTTATTATGGGTCATGCAGGATTTTGTCCATCAGCCGCATTTGTTTCGAAATTTTTCGTTGCTTGAGTATATATTTTAGTAGTAATCTGAAAGTCTAACCTTTTATTTCCCTGGCTTATTGGGGAAGTAAGGAGACAGATGGCCACCCCGGCAAGGCTCACGTGCACCTGGGTTCTGGAGGGTTTAGGGTTTTAGAGAATTGGCCAACCCTCATGTTGACCCCAAGACCCTTAAACCCCTAAACCCTAAACCCCTAAGCCCTAAACCCTAAACCTTAAACCCTAAACCCTAAACCCTTGTTAAGGGGGAGGTTTTACAGGTCTTACAGGCTCCAGGCCCTTGGAAGGGCCTTTATAACGGTTTTTGAGTTTCGAAGACTTCGGGCTCTTATGTCAAACTCCGACAAACTCCCAAAATAGGTTATATAGTGCGCAGATGCCTTTTTTTGGTGCAGGTGGCCTAAATCTCCGAAACCTTGTATAGAACTTGGGTACGGCCCCCACTCAGTAATAGTTGAATAATACTCATAATATAGATATATTAGGACCTTTATAGTAGCCCTATTATAGGCAGTACCCAATATAGAACGCTCTAATTCCCGACGACAGGTCTCTGGAACCGTTAAGGTAGCTGAACTTGAGATCCTCAGCAACAGCCCAGGTACTTGGCCTCAAGCGCCCGTTAACCCCTAAACTCGAACCACTTCCCGTGAAACAAAACCCCTAAGCCTTTAACCCTAAACCCGTAAGCCCCAAAACTCTAGACCTTAAACCCTAAACCCTAAACCCCTAAACCCTAAACCCCTAAATCCTAAATCCTAAACCCCTAGACCTTAAGCCGTCAAACAACAGCCCAGGTACTTGGCGTTAAAGCCCTCTTCCTCCTTCCCCAGGGCCCGGGTGCATTCCTGGAGGCTCGGGTAAAGTCATTGGGTGTTTAGGGTTTGGGTTTGGGGTTTTAAACCCTAAAACCCTAAACCCCTAAACCCCTAAACCCCCAAACCCTAAGCCCTTAAACCCCTAAACCCCAAACCCTAAACCCTTAAACCCCTAAACCCCAAACCCTAAACCCTTAAACCCCTAAACCCCTAAACCCTAAGCCCTTAAACCCCTAAACCCCCAAACCCTAAACCCTTAAACCCCTAAACCCCCGAACCCTAAGCCCTTAAACCCCTAAACCCCCAAACCCTAAGGGCTTGAACCGTGGCTTAGGGTTTAGGGCCTTGTGGTTTAGGGGCCCACGGAGCCCTGAGCCTTGAGCGCCGATGCGAAGTTTCCGAAGATTCGGAGTGATTCCCTACTTGGGGGGTCGGGGGACTTAGTACTTATAAGGGGTTCCTTTAAAGGGGTCCTTTAAAGGGATCTATAGGGATTCTATGAGGGTTTAGGGTTTAGGGTTTAGGAGACTTAGTAACTGGTTATTTTAGGGACTTATAAGTACCATAACCCCAATTAGGGTCCCTTTTGGGGTACTTATAAGTCTACTTACTACCTAATTACTAAGTCCCCCGACCCTCCAAATAGGGTTCCTTGAAAGGGCTTACTATAAGGGTGCCATAAGGGTTCCCTTTTAAAGGGCTCCATAAGGTTTTAGAGTTTCCGAAGATTCGGGGTACCTCTTTTTGGGATCTTTTTACTTAGGATCCTACTTTTCAGGGTACTATACTAGGGTCGGTTACGGGGTCGACTTCCCTAAACCCTAAACCCTAAACCCTAAACCCGAACCACTAGGGTCCCCTATATTCGGAAACTCCCATCTAGAGAGCTGCCCTTACTCCTTCAAGGCCCAGAGCCCTTGACGTGACAGCCTTTTATCAAAGGGGAAAAGGGGCTCCCTGGGTCCCGGGCTAGGGGCCCTTAATATAGCTATTGTATACCCATTATGTAATATAGCTATTATATACCCATTATGTAATATAGCTATTGTATACCCATTATGTAATATAGCTATTATATACCCATTATGTAATATAGCTATTATATACCCATTATGTAGCCCCATTATAGGGTAAGGGTCCCCATTAAGGGTCCCTCCTTTCCCCCTTTGATTTCAGGAGATCCAAGGAACTCCACGGCCCTGAAACCGGAAACCCTATTTGGAGGTTCAGGCTTAGTAAGTACTTAAAGGGCTCCTTGAACAGGCTCCTTAAAGGGATCCATAGGGTTCCTTAAAGGGATCTATAGGGTTTAGGGTTCAGGGTTCTACTTGAAGGTTCATGGGACTTACAGTAGAAGCCTAAAAGTTGGAAACCCCATAGCCTCAATCCTTAAGAGTAATGTAGAGGGAATCCCAGCACTATTTGTCCTTAATCCGGTTTCCAACTTTTTGGGGTTTACTCTAGTAACTAGGGTTATAAACAAGGTAATACTTATAATTACTTATAACCCCAGCTGAGGTACTTATAACTGTACTTACTAAGTCCCATGAACCTCCAAGTAAATCCCAAATAAACCCGGAACCCTTCAAGCCTTCGTCCTTGAAGGCACCCTTCAACGAAGCCTTCAATAAGTAGGGTTATAAATACCGTAGCTGTACTTGGATGTATATAGAACCCTAGTTAAGGTACTTATAACTGTACTTACCAAAACTCATGAAAACCTCCAAGTATCCCTATAGGACCTACAGAAATCATTTTCAAAACACCGGAGATACCGTTACAGAGCCCTTTCAGAAGCTACCAATGCCCATGAACCTCCGAGTTGGCCCTAAGCCCTAATACCCTATAGATCCTTTGTAAAAGGGAACACCAGAAAAGAAAACGCTATTTACTAAGTCCTATATCCCTTAATATGAAGGAGTATACCTGACATCTCATTTAGGATTCCCCTTATAGTTTAAGGTGTTCTTTAGTTGTATAAGGGATTTTGGAAGGCCTGGGGAATCCTAAAACCCTGTTTACTTAGTCCCATGAGCCTTGACGTAGACCCTGAACCCTAAACCTTCTTATAGACACCCTTTCAAGGAACCCTTGAAGGAGCCCTTTCAGAAAGTAGGGGACCCTAAAAGAGTACCCTTTCTAGTCGGATCCGTACTATAAGAACCCCCAGACATGGGCACCCCCAAATTTCCGGCAACTCTAAACCCTCATAGAGCCCAAGGAACCCGTATAGTACCCTTATAGTAATCCTGTCAAGGGATCCTAAGGTTTTCGCAAACCCTTAAAGCTGCAAGTAGACCCTAAGCCGTAAACCCTAAGCCCCATATAGACATCCTTTTAAGGAACCCTTGAAGGAGCCCTTTCAGAAAATGCGCTTATAGAGCCCTTTGAAGGAACCCTTAATGGTACCCTTATACTCAACCCTAAACCCTTAACGGAACCCTTAAAGGGGAACCCTTCAAGGAACCCCAAAGGAACCCTAAAGGAACCCTACAGGAACCCTACAGGAACCCTTAAAGCCCAATTCCAGGCGCCAAAGTGGTGTCATTGTCCAGGCCCTTTCTAAAGGAACCCTTATAGAGCCCTTTAAAGGAGCCCTTATAGTACCCTTATAGAGCCCTTTAAAGGAGCCCTTATAGTACCCTTATAGTAACCCTTATAGAGCCCTTTAAAGGAACCCTTATAGTACCTTATAGTAACCCTTATAAAGCCCTTTAAAGGAACCCTTATAGTACCCTTATAGTAACCCTTATAGAGCCCTTTAAAGGAACCCTTATAGTACCCTTATAGTAACCCTTGAAAGCTACAAGAAATCCCCCCGTGGAGGCTGGGGGAAAACTTGGCGGCCGGTTTTGCGGAGCTCGTACGCTGAAACACCAAAAAGGGCCGATGCCCCGCTTGGGGGGGCTTAGTTCGGGGTTTAGGGGTTTAGGGGTTTAGGGGTTTAGGGGTAAAGGGGTTTAGAGTTTCGGGTTCCTTTTTAAGGGTAAGTGTAGGGTTCCATAATAGGGTTCCTTGAAAGGTTTTTTATGAGGGATCTACAAGGGGTTTGGGGTTTGAAGGTTCATGGGACTTCACAAGCAAGGTTTTGAGTATCATGACTGGAGTTATAAACGTGGTTGCTTTCACTGTAATCCTAGTCTTGAGCCCCATGATCCTACAAGCAGATTGAAGGGTGTAAGATTTAGCAAGGGTTTTACAGCTTTTAGGGACCGTTTTTGAATCTCTCGGGACCCGGCGTTGCTTGAACCTGAGCCAGGCCAAAACTACATGCACTGCGCCGGGGAGGTGTGTGCGTGCGTGCGTGCGTGCGTGCGTGCGTGCGTGCGTGCGTGCGTGCGTGCGTGCGTGCGTGCGTGCGTGCGTGCGTGGGTGGGTGGGTGGGTGGGTGGGTGGGTGGGTGGGTGGGTGGGTGGGTGGGTGGGTGTGTGTGTGTGTGTGTGTGTGTGTGTGTGTGTGTGGAGGATTCGTTTGGGTTTCGGGTCGCCTGGATGTGCATTTAGTGTTTAGGGTTGAGTTTAGTGTTTAGGGTTCAGGGTTTTAGGGTTTAGGGTTTAGTGGTTAGGGTTTAGTGTTTAGGGTGCAGGGTTTAGGTTCTGAAGTGGTTTTCGCACCTGCCCTGCATGAACTGAACTGGATCCAGCTACTTGGGGTTCATGGGACCTAGCAGGTCATGCTATAAGTACCTCAGTGGGGGTGATACGTCGCTACAAGAATGGTTACCCGATTTATAACTCTAGTTACTAGGTCCCATGATCATGTAGGCCAAGCCCAAAAGCCCGAAACCCATGAATCCAAGTACCCCTTGCTAGATCCAAGCCAAAAAGCCCGAAACCCTCGAATCCCGAAGCCAGAGCCCATCAAGGATCTGAAAACAGAACCCGTACCTGTGCCATGGCTGAGGCAGACGCATCTCCAGAAGGGGCTTGCAGTGAGTTGAGATTCCATAGAGATTACAAGATCAAGCAATATGACTAAAGTTCGGTTTGACTTAACGTGTATTTCAGCCCCAAACCTTAAACTTTAAGCCCTTAACCCTTGGGTTTCGAGTCTCTAGGTCTTTTCTTGCTGATGGGGCTCCCGTGTGCGAAAGAAGTCTTTAAGGTTTCGGCTACTGGCGGGACTTAGTAAGTCGTTTATAAGTAGGGTTACAATGGGGGTAACTCACTCCATGTAGGGTACTTATAGCCTTATAGCTCTACTTATGACCTACTTGCTAAGTCCGCTGGCCCTCCAAGCAGTGAGTAACTGGGGCCCCCAAAAGGACATAATAAGCATAGACATTTTTCCAGGATACCAGGAGATCTCAATCAGAAGGAAAGTGATATGGGACATCCAGGTCCGAGTTTTGGCTTATGTCTTTTTTGCGCCCTAGCAAAGTGATCGCTGGTGCTCGAAAAGAAGGGGTCTTTCCAAGTTTGTAGCTTCTTGTTCCGGTTTCATCTGCATGGCCACCCGAACCTCTTCACCCTATGCCCTAAACGGAGCCTTAGCATCAAGTCCTGAGCTCTGTATGGGTAGTTCTGTAGATTAGGGTCCCTTTTAGGGTCCTTCTATAAGGGTGCCCTACCAGTTTGGGGACCTAAAAAGGGACCCTAACTTGGAGAACTGCCCATACAAAATCCTAGAGTTGGGCTTGGGAGCAAAGTCTTGGTCGCATGACCTCGTGTTCTGCCTTCTCGTGTTTCAAAGGGCTCCAACGGTGGGATGAAGGTAGATGGGGTAGTCCCAAAATACGAGTCCTTACATACGGGATCCTTAATCCTACTGTTGATGATATAAATCGTGCACTACCCTAAGGACCCTAAACTGTGGGAATTATGGTATGTTCCTTATTATGGGCAATGCACGATTTATATCATCAACCGTACCTGCCTTCATCCCACCCTTTCAGACCTCCAAGTGTTGCAGTGATTCCCTACTTGGAGGGTCGGGGGACCTAGTAAGTAGCTATTTTATAGACTTATAAGTATCATAACCCCAATGAGGATCCCTGTTAGGGTACTTATAAGTCTACTTAATACCTACTTACTAAGTCCCCCGACCCTCCAAGTAGGACACCCTGAACCGTAAAGGTTAAACGCCCCAGCAAGATCATTCATCCTAGAACAGCTCCCGGGATGCTTTGAACAGTATTTATAACCCTACTTATTGAAGGCTTCGTTGAAGGGTGCCTTCAAGGACGAAGGCTTGAAGGGTTCCGGGTTTATTTGGGATTTACTTGGAGGTTCATGGCACTTAGTAAGTACAGCTATAAGTACCTTAACTTGGATTATAGTTAATTATAAGTATAGTTACCCTATTTGTAACCCGAGTTACTAAGTCCCATGAACCTTTAAGTAGTGGATGCCGCATGCTGATTGTAGCGACGGGAACCAGTTCAACACCGTTCATCACAGATTCATCGCAAAATGCAACCACCACCCCTCACGAAAAAAGGAAAGCTAGGTGAATGCACCTTCAATGCCGACCCGCATGATCCTTATGAAGCCCTAAACGCCGAAAGTCGAAACCCCTAAACCCTGAGCCCTTTGAATTACAGTTGATCGTGCTGATCATCTTCCGAGTGAGGGTTGAAAGGTTTAGGGGGGTTTGGGGGTTCTGGGTTCTTGGTTCTAGGGGCTTAGGGTTTAGGGGTTTAGGGGTTTAGGGGTTTAGGGGTTTAGGGGTTTAGGGGTTTAGGGTTTAGGATTTAGGGGTTTAGGGTTTAGGGGTTTAGGGTTTTGGGGTTCAGGGTTTAGGGTTTAGGGTTTAGAGTTCTGGGGTTTAGGGTTTAGGGTTCTGGGGTTTTGGGGTTTTGGGGTTTTGGGGTTTTGGGGTGGGGTAAGGGCGCAGTTGCCATACAAGGTTCGAGTTGTTCATCGGCTTTAGGACGCTTGATGTTGCTGAAGGTCGATGCCAAACATGGTGTTTGATGCTCAGATGTGGTGGTTAAACTCCAGCTGAGCACATGCGATCGGTTTAGAGCGACAGAAGCCAACACATCTTGCATCAATTACCTAACTTTCCAAAGGTTCTCGAAAGTGAATCTCGTCAAGCAATCTCAGCCTGTTGTACTATTCAGGTGCTTCAGCGAGCCCCGAAGCTTACATCACCATCCTACCCGGTCCTAGCCCTCACGGTTGCACTGACACGCCTGAAGCCTCTGGTGTGTTCTTTCCTCATGGCGGGTCACGCGCGGAAGCGGCGATTGGGCAAGGCTGTGTCTTTCAGTGGACTCTAGTAGGAGCTGGTTGGCGCCAGCGGTGTCCATCTGGAGCTTTGGGGGTTTAGGCTGTGTGCTTTTTTGGGAGGCCGTTCCGACAGTTTGTGGAGCGCTGGTATGGGGTTTTGGTTCTCTTGCAGAAGCCCAGAGACTCCAATATCCCTTAATTAAGGAATGTATCTAAACTCATAGTAGGATCCCTAATATGATTAAAGGCGTTTTGTGTATTTTTAAGGATATTGGAGTCTCTGTTGAAGGGCTCTTAATTCCACGGCTCCCCTAAACCCTAAACCAAGAAAGGAACCCTAAATCTCAAACCGAGTCTGTGGGGCAGGTTTTTGTGGTCTGGGCTAGGGATCGGGTTCCGGATACCCTAAACCCTTAAAGCCTTAAGCCCTAAACCGTAAACCCGACACCCTTAAACCCCGAAACCCCAAGCCCTTAAAAGCCTTTAAATCCTAATCCCCTAAACCCTAAACCCTTAGATCATTCAAACCCCTAAACCCTTAAACCCCGTTAAACCCGAAACCCTTAAACCCTAAACCCCTACGCCCTAAACCCTACAGAGACCCTAAACCCTGAACCTTTAGCCCTACTATAGAACCCTATGTTAGAACCCTATAGTACCCTTAAATAGGAGCCCTAGTCCCTAGTTACTAAGTCCCATGGTCCTTTAAGCAGAGAAAACCTAAACCCTAAACCCCATAGATCCCTTTAAAGGGACCTTATAAATCCCTTTAAAGGACCCCCATAAGATCCCTCAAAAAGGAACCTAGGAACCTTATAAATCCCTTTACAGCACCCCTATAAACCGTACAGAAACCCTGACTCCACCTTTCCAGGTCCTGGTGCTGTGCACGGCAGCAGCGAGCTCTGGCTGCGGAGCCTTTTTCTGCCAGCGCGGCGATGCGCCACTGGGTGGCCTTTGGGGTTTAGGGCTTTAGGATACTTCTTTTTTAGGGATTTATAGAGGTCTTCTAAAGGGATCTAATCGATAGGGTTTAGGGTTTGGGGGTTTAGGGGTTGAGGGGTTGAGGGGTTGAGGGGTTCAGGGTTTCAGGGTTTACGGGGTTAGTGGTTTAGGTGTTTAGGGTTTATGGCGGCCTGAGGGCTCCTTTATCTGGAGGATCCTGAAACTTAGTAAGTAAGGTTAGAGCTTGTTAGAACAGCCTTAAATTGGGTTATAAGTAATTATTAGTACGGTTGCCTTAATTAGAACCCTAGCTGCTAAGGCCCATGAACTTTTAAGCACGTTTTACACAAGTACCCCTACAACTTGCAGTAAGGTCTTATGGGGTATTTAGAGAAGAGCACGAACCTGGTGGCAAGGCTAGGTACCGTATGGACAGTTAAGTATTCTACTATAATATATCCTCGATCCTAGTTAGCCCTGTACATGACTAGCTGGCACTTTGGGCAGCTTTAAGATTTCCGTTGTGGCTCCTATAGAGGTGTATGTATGTATGCATGTATATATATATATATACGCATATGTATTCATATGTCTGTATTTTTTGTAATGGCCCCAAAACTACAACGAAACCCTGAACCCTAAACCGTTAAGGACCTTCTAAAGTCTCTCTTCCCAGACCCCCGGGAGGATCCAAAAAGTAGATCCCTTGTACCCTTAGTAGTATAGGGCCCGAAATTAGGGGATCTACTTTCTAGATCCTCCCGGGGGTCTGGGTTTCTGTGCCTCTTCGGCCTCCTCTAGCAGAGCACACTGGGAGCTGAGCGAGAGATTCCAAAATTTCAGAAATTAAAAGAATTCCTAAATTTCCTAAATAGTCGAAACTTCAAGAAAATCCAGATATCAACAAATTCAAAAACATCAGAGTTTCGAGATTCCAAAATTGCGAGACCTAGTGGAAGGGTTTCGGGTCTCGGGTTTCAACATCTAAAGCCTATAAATTAGAAGGGGCCTCCACCCTGTAATAGTGACTATAAAGATTATATTAGGCCCCTATTATATTCCTATTATACCACTATTACAGGGTGGGGGCTATAAATCCCAAATCCTATAAGCCCTCTTTAAATCCTTTAGGGCAGAGGGCATAGGGTTTTATGGTGGCGCCTGATCGGCAAACTGAAGGGTATGCCGCGTTCGATTGGAGCCACAGGTAAGCCCTAAACCCTAAACCCTAAACGCTGCAAGCAAAAAACTCGTCTCCGACTGAGGCAGGCGAAGATATATCCAGGACGGTCTTGCCGCAGGGCAGTTTAGGGTTTAGGGTTTAGGGTTCAGGGTTTAGGGTTTAGGGTTTAGGGTTCAGGGTTTAGGGTTTAGGGTTTAGGGTTTAGGGTTTAGGGGTTGTGCAGCTACGGCATTTTCTGTTCTGTTTTCTGCCTTCGCAACCACCATGGTCCCCATCTTGCTTTGCTGCTGGTGTCACCTCACTAGCCGCCAGAAAGCGAACAGAACACTGACAAGGGTTCCTCGGCGAGAAACGTTTCCTGAAAGCCACGGTGAATTTGGAACTGTACTATAATTTGCTATACTTTGCCTTGTTATACTATGCTTTACTATACTACGAGACTATACTGTACCATGCTGTGTCAATATATTTTAAGATACAGTACAGTCTGACATTATACCGTACTAGATGGGTGGTTGTCAAAATTAGGTCCGTTTTTGGGTCCTTATGATAATACGGCACGTAATATTTAGGGTACCCAAAAAGGGACCCTAATTTTGACAACTACCCAGATGAAGGTAGATTGTCTGCTCAAGCGCTGTCGGCTCACCCCGGAGTCCGGACCTTAAGCCATAGAGTCCATGACCTAGATGGGAGTTTCCGAAAATAGGGGACACTAATGTAGTGCCCTAAATATTAGGATCCCTATTGTAAGGAGCCCAAAACAAGGTAGCCCGAATTTTCGGAAACCCGAAACCCTTGTAGTAGCCTTGTAAAGGAACCCTTACACTACCCTTGTAGTCCCCCTTTCAAGGAACCCTAAGGTACCCCTAATTTTCGGAAACTCCCAAACCCTAGACCCTAAACCCTAAACCCTTTATAGAACTCTTTAAGATCCTTTTAAGGAACCCTTTATAGAACCCTTACAAATCCCTTTAAGGAACCCTTAAAGGATCCCTTTGAAGGAACCCCTCTTTATAGAACCCTCATAAATCCCTTTAAGGAGCCCTTAAAGGATCCCTTTGAAGGAACCCCTAAGTTTCCGAAACTCCCAGATCCAGAACCCTCAAGGCTGACCACCAGGCTAACAGGGGCTTCAGGGCTTTGGGTTCCCAGAGACTCCAATATCCCTTAATTAAGGGATATTCCTTAAATTATAGTAGGATCCCTTATATGATTTAAGGAATATTCCTTAATTAAGGGATATTGGAGTCCCTGAGTTCAGGGTTTAAGATACAGTCCTTCGTACTTAGGGTTTAGGGTTTAGGGTGTGTCGATGCTCCGCGCACACCACCACGCGAGACGTGTGTTGTGGTGTGCGCCTAGGTTCAACGCTCTCGCCCTACCCGCCCACCCAGTCTATGACCTTTGTCGGGTTTAGGGTTTTTTTCAAGGTTTGTGGCTTGGTCTGGCGGTGGCCCAAAATCAGGGCAGGGCAGGGCAGGGCAGGGGCAGTGCAGTGCAGCGCACGTCATGGCAGGGCAGAGCAGGGCAGGGCAGGGCATGGCAGGACAGGACAGAGCAGGGGTACAGGCAGGGCAGGCGCAGGCAGGGCAGGGGCAGGGCCGCCCAGCCAGGCAGGCGCAGGGCCGCCAGGGCCAGGGCCAGCACCCCAGGGCCGGGGCAGGGAGAGGGACACCATGCTCCGGGCTTGGAGGTTTAGGGTCATATTGTTCTGATTGGCTAGCATGCCTGTCGCATGCGCCAGCACCTGAGCCGGTGCTGGGGCTCCTCCGCTGAACCTGTCGCGCCAGCTCCGGAGCCAGCCTCACTGACGCTTCGGCACGCTCGCTGCTGCTATTCGCAGCGCGCGCAGCTCGCTTCAGTTTAGGGTTCAGGGTTTAGGTTCAGGGTTGAAAGTTTAGGGTTTAGGGCTTCTTGGGGCTTGGTTCTTAAGGCTTAGTAGGTTATGAGGTTCTGGGCTTTCTGAACCCCGTCCTAAACCCCGACAAGCCCACCAGCAGTAATAGTTGTTGCTTAGGGTTAGGGTTTAGGGTTTAGGGTTAGGGCTGGCGGTGTTCTGGCCAAACATTAACATAGGGGCCTGAACCTAGCATAGTGATGGAACCGACACAGGGTCCCCGGCACGCATGCAAGCTGCAACGACACAATCCCCCAAAGAGTTGAACACTGAAGCCATGACGACAGAAAGCCGCAGCCAAAACCTTATACTTCAAATCCAAATCCGAAAACCAAATGGGTAGTTGTCAAAATTATGGTCCCTTTTGGGGTACCCTAAATATTAGATGCCGTATTATAATAAAGACCCAAAAAGGGACCATAATTTTGACAACCACCCAAATACTTCAAAGACCAAGCCAAGACAGATTGTTTGCAAATTCAAACTTTTTGGCTCCAAGCTTGCAGGCCTTGCCTACGTTCTAAACCCAAAACGTTTCCGGGTCTCGTGTTTAGGGTTTCGGGTTTGGGCTCCGACCCTACGTGCAGCCAAGACTAGTGGCTTTCTAGAGTTGCTGCGAGCATCATGTCGATCACGCTGGAAGTTGCACTGCTCAGTGGCAAGACAGCCACTGTGGCAGCAGGCCTGGAAGAGGATGTAACATCATTGAAACGTCGAGCAGAGATCGCACTCGGAGTTGGAAGGGGGCGGTTGCTGGACTCATCTGGAAGGGTTCCTGGGCCCTTGTTAAGGGATTTTATTTAGGTTACCATAGTAGGGATCCACAGCAACTAATATTTTAATATGGTTGCCTTGTAACTTAAATGAAGCCCCTTAACAAGAACCCTAAACCAAAAACCCGAAACCCTAAACCCTGACCCCTAAACCCTAAACCCTTAACCCCTAAACCCCCAAACCCTAAACCCTAAACCAAAATCCCGAAACCCTAAACCCTGAACCCAGGCTCTGGCCTCGTACAAAGCAGTGAAGGAGGCCAGGCTGGAGACTGGCGACTCCTTGACTTTGCAGGTAAGTCGAGTGCAAGTGTCTGCCACAAATTCCGCTTTTGCCGCCATTCTTGGCGATGGATCCGTCGTAACCTGGGGTGATGCTCGTTATGGCGGCGACAGCGGCGCCGTGCAGGCTCAGCTGAAAAACGTGCAGCAGATCCATGGCTCCAACCGTGCTTTCGCTGCCATTGTGGGAGATGGATCCGTCGTGACCTGGGGTGATGTCACATGTGGTGGCGACAGTCGTTTTGTGCAGGACCAGCTGCAAAATGTACAGCAGATCCAAGCCTCTGCAGAGGCTTTTGCTGCTCTTCTCGGCGACGGCTCCGTTGTCACCTGGGGTGATGCTTGCAGTGCCTGGGGTAACGCTCTTTATGGTGGTGACAGCAGTGCAGTGCAGGATCAGCTGAAGAATGTTCAGCAGATCCAAGCCTCTGGCGCTGCTTTTGCTGCCATCCTTGGTGATGGCTCGGTCGTGACCTGGGGTAATTTTGACTTCGGTGGTGACAGTTGGGCGGTTCAGGACCAGCTGCACAACGTGCAGCAGATCCACTCCTCTTTCGGCGCGTTTGCTGCCATTCGTGACGATGGATGCGTGGTGACCTGGGGTGATGTCGACTACGGCGGTGATAGTAGTGCTGTACAGGACCAGTTGAAAAATGTGCAACAGATACAAGCCTGTCAGGATGTTTTTGTTGCCATTGTCAGTGATGGATCCGTCGTGACCTGGGGTGATGTCAGATGTAGTAGCAAGAGTCGTGCTGTGCAGGAACAGTTGCAAGATGTGCAGCAGATCCAGGCCTCCGGTGCCGCTTTTGCTGCCATTCTTGCAGATGGATCTGTTGTGACCTGGGGCGACGTTGGCCTTGGTGGCGACAGTCGTTTTGTGCAGGACCGGCTGCGTGATGCACAGCAAATCCAATCCTCTCACGGTGCTTTCGCTGCCATTCTTGGCGACGGCTCGGTTGTGACCTGGGGTGATACTGGGACAGGTGGTGACGCTAGTGCTGTCCAGGATCAGCTGAAGAATGTGCTACAGATCCAAGCCTCCGACAAGGCTTTTGCTGCCATTCGTGGTGATGGCTCTGTCGTGACCTGGGGCAGTGCTCACCATGGTGGTGACAGTACTGCGGCAGCAGATCTGCTTGCACCTTTTGTTGGTTAGTCTATCCAGCAGGAAACCACGCGGGTTTCGAGTCTAGGAGGCTACCGCCCAGAGCTTTCGGGGGATTTCTGTTTCAGCTGCAACCATCCGGAAGTTCGGGGCTCTCCTCTGGGGATCGTTGTAAAAGGAGGATCCTGGTATTCATTCAGGATCGTTGAAAGGACCGAATGTAGCAGCCTGGATCATTAGTCCTTTATTCTTTTGCTTTCCTTGTTATAGTGACAATATGCGGTGCCCACAAAATCCTGTTTCCGTTTCCAGGGCCTGTGTCGCATCCCCAAGCATCGCAGCTTGAGTTCCAAAAGCCCAACCATAGATCGCCATGCCGCAATCCACAAACCCGTAAACCCTAGACCCTAGACCCTAAACCCTGAAATCCCTAAACCCTAAATAAACCCTAAAACCCTAAAGCCCTAAAGCCCTAAACCCTAAGACCCCAAAACCCTAAAGCCCTAAAGCCCTAAAGCCCTAAACCCTAAACCCTAAAACCCTAAACCCTAAACCGTAAAACCCTAAAAACCTAAACCCCAAACCCTAAAACCCTGAAGCCCTAAACCCTACAACCCGAAAGCCCTAAACCCTCACCGAAACTCGGGATTCGAAAAGCTTGGGCCCTAAACCCAAAACCCTCGACCGTAAACCCCGAGACCTAAACCTTCTAACCTTAAACCCAACCGCAAATCCTTAATCCTAAACCCCAAAACTTCCATAGAGCCCTTGATAGGGTTCAGGCTTCGGGTTTAGGGGCAACGCTTATCATTACCCCTGAACCCTAACCTCCTGCCCCGTATTCATAGGGACCCTTAGGGGGTAGGGGAAGGGGGGGCAGGGGGCCTTAATGCCCATAAGAAGGCTTATTTGAGGAGGTATAGTCCCCTACCCCCCTCCCCCCTATCCCCTAAACCCTAAACCCTAAACCCTCAACCCTAAACCCTAACCCATGAGCCCCCTTCAGCCCAGCTCCTTCGTCGCCGAAGGAGTGATGCAGAGCCGATGCTCCGAGAGCTTCGCACCCAGGTCGGGGAGCCTACTGAGGGTTTGGGGTTTAGGGTTTAGGGTTTAGGGCCTACTGTAGAAGCCTAAATTGCGAGTTTCCGAAATTAGGGGTACCTTATTCTGCGATTTTATACAGCGATATAACGCCTTATATCACACCAGAGAAGTGTGTAAAGTCTCCAGCAAAATTCTAAATTAGTTCAAGCTTCGAACTATTTAAGGAGCCCCTTAGTGGAGTTTGCGAAGATTAGGGGTACCTTATTTTGGGGTCCAAATAATGAGGATCCCACTCTGTAGGGGTACTACACCAGGGGCCACTATTTTCGGAGACTCCCTTATAGATCCCCTGTAGTAATCCTTATAGGGTGCCCTGAATATCCATAAATGCCCGCTGACAGCTGAGCACCCTATTATAGAACCCTATTCTAGAACCCTACTGTAGTACCCCATTACATTACCCTGTATGATAGTCCCTACTATATCACCCTATAGAACCCGAAAAAGTAGCCGCCACCCTAAACCCTAAACCCTAAACCCCTAAACCCCTAAACGCCTAAACCCCTCAACCCCTCAACCCTAAACCCTAAACCCTTAAACCCTAAACCCTAAACCCTAAACCCCTAGTAGCCGTCACCCTAAACCCTAAACCCCTAATCCCCTAAACCCCTAATCCCCTAAACCCCTAAACCCCTAAACCCTAAACCCCTAAACCCTAAACCCCTAAACCCCTAAACCCCTAAACCCTAAGCCCCTAATCCCTTAACCCCTAATCCCCTAAACCCCTAAACCCCTAACCCCTAAACCCCTAAACCCTAAACCCCTAAACCCCTAAACCCTAAACCCCTAAACCCTAAACCCCTAAACCCTAAACCCTAAACCCCTAAACCCTAAACCCCTAAACCCTAAACCCTAAACCGGAGAACCGAGGCCCGCGCTGGGGAAGTTCGGCATCGATCAGCTGCCCGGCCGTGTCGCGGCGCCCGGAGCCCGGACCAGGGGACGTTTAGGGTTTAGGGGTTTAGGGTTTAGGGTTTAGGGGTTTAGGGTTTAGGGTTAGGGTTTAGGGTTTAGGGTTTAGGGTTTAGGGTTTAGGGTTTAGGGTTTAGGGTTAGGGTTTAGGGTTTAGGGGTTTAGGGTTTAGGGGTTTAGGGTTTAGGGTTTGGGCCGATGGGCTCGATTTTTTGGGGGCTTCCGCAGGGTTCCTTTAAAGGGATCTCTAAGGGTTCCTTTAGAGGGATCTATCAGGGTTCCCCTAGAGGGGTCGAGAAGGGTTTCGGGTTTTAAGGTTTTTGTGGGGCTTGTACCGGTTTTCGGGGTTTTCGGGTTTGAGGGTTTAGCGTTTTGGGGTTTGTAGGGTTATCATACTTTTCAGGGTTTGAGGGTTTTAGGGTGTTTTTGGGCATTTTTTTTCAGGGTTTTCGTCGGTTTCGAGGGTTTAGGGTTGTAGGGTTGTATTTCAGGGATGTCCGATTTGAGGGTTTAAGAGCGAAGGGTTGAGGGTTGTCGGGTTTAGCGTTTTTGTTTTATTGTAGAGGTCCTAATTTAGTTTACTTAAAGGGTCATGGGACTTAAGTAACTAGGGTTATAAATACTTGGCGGTCTTCTGGTTGGCTCTTCGGACTTCAACTTTTTGGGTTTCTTTATTAACATTAATAAGGACGCTAAAAGTTTAACTTCTAGGAGGGGTTCAGAAGTCAGCCAAGTCATAAGATCTAGGGGGTGTCTTGTACGTTTTGCAGCTCAGATAGGCCCCGGCACTAGTTTGTCGGGATGCGTCAGGCTGGAAAGGCCTTCCTGCGCTCTGCATGGCTTCCGTGCCTTTATGCAAACCCCGGATTTGGGTTTAGGGTGTTTCGTGGGCAACTGCAAAAACCTGTAGACTTGGTTTCGGGCTTAGGGTTTGGGGTTTAGGGCTAAGGATGAAGATCTAGCGTGCAACTTTATGGTGGCTTAAGGGTGGGTATGGGGGGTGGGGGGGGGTACGTCAGCTTCAAACCGTTTCTGTCGGGATGGGGTTCACGTACACGAATGGCACGACCATATGGTGACCCTCAGGGAATATTATCCAGACCACCATCTTTGTTTCGACTCCCGACACCTCAAACTGCTGAAATAGAACTTGTGCCATGCATTGTGCCGAGGACGTTCATGTGTTCTGTGGTTGGACTAGCACTGCTGTGAATCGAGTAATTGTCCGGATGAAACCAGAATCAAGATACGCTGTATCCCACATACGAAACGCACATTGGTGGAAACTTCGGTGCTTGTTGACCGCGCACAGTATGTCCATTGTAGTGAAAGTGGGGCTGCTCAGTGGCAACACAGCTTCTGTGGAGGCCGGCTTGGATGAGAATGTGGCAACAGTGAAAAAGCGGGCGCAGACCGCACTTGGAGTCGGAAGGGGGCGGCTGCTGGACCCTTCTGGAAGGGTTCTAGATTCACGTTCACTCGTTAGGCATGCCGGCTTGCAGAATGGCGACTTGCTGACTTTGCATCTGAACCAGGTCCAAGCATGTGGCTCTGACAATGCTTTTGCAATCATTCTGGGTGACGGATCGTTCGTGACCTGGGGCAATGCCCGCTTTGGTGGCGACAGTCGTGCTCTGCAAGCGCAGTTGACGAATGCCCAGCAGATCCAAAGCTCCAGCTTCGCTTTTGCTGCCATTACTGGTGATGGATCTGTCGTGACTTGGGGTGATGATCGTTGTGGTGGTGCCAGCGGATCCGTGCAGCATCAGCTGAAAAATGTACGGCTGATTCAGGCCTCTCGCCAGGCTTTTGCCGCTATTCTTGGCGACCGGTCCGTCGTGACCTGGGGTGCGGCTCCCTATGGTGGTGACAGTAGGGTTGCACAAGAGCGGTTGAAAAATGTGCAACACATCCAAGCGTCTGAACATTCATTTGCAGCTATTGTCGACGACGGATCTGTCGTGACTTGGGGTGATTCTGCGCATGGCGCTGATAGTAGTGCTGTGCAGGATCAGCTAAAGAATGTGCAGCAGATCCAAGCCTCTCACTTCGCTTTTGCTGGCATTCTTGGGGAGGGCTCTGTCGTGACCTGGGGTGATGCTGCCCGTGGTGGTGACAGTGCTGTTGTGCAGGATCAGCTGAAGAATGTGCAGCGGATCCAAGCCACTCACTACGCTTTTGCTGCCATTCTCAACGATGGATCTGTCGTGACCTGGGGTGATGGTAATTTTGGTGGTGATAGCAGAGCTGTGCAGGGTCAGCTGAAGAATGTGAGACAGATCCAAGCCAATCGCCAGGCTTTTGCTGCCATTCTTGGCGACGGATCTGTCGTTACCTGGGGTGATATTCACCGCGGTGGTGACAGTACAGCCGCGCGGGAGCAGCTAAAGAGTGTGCAGCAGGTCCAAGCCTCTGTAAATGCGTTTGCTGCCATTCTGGGGGATGGGTCTGTTGTGACTTGGGGTGATGGTCGTTGTGGTGGTGACAGCACAGCTGTGCAGCATCAGCTGAAGAATGTGCAGCGGATCCAAGCCTCTCCTACCGCCTTTGCCGCCATCCTTGGTGATGGCTCTGTGGTGACCTGGGGTGCTTCTGACTCTGGCGGTGACAGTAGTGCGGTACAGCATCAGCTGAAGAACGTGCAGCAGGTTCAGGCCTCGCGCCAGGCTTTTGCCGCCATTCTTTGCGACGGATCTGTCATTACCTGGGGTGATGCTAGCTGTGGTGGTGACAGTACTTCTGTGCAGGATCAACTGCAGGAGGCGTAGTCGACCTTTTATGTGTCGGCTGGCTGAAACCTTCGTGCGTAACCTGGCAATCAACAGAGCCCCCATGATGAATGCCGTAATTGCAGGGTTGCAGGGTGACGTGGTTTTATTTCAACAACATGCATACTTTTGATGAATACTTCTTATCACCATTATCAGGGTCATCATTTTCACCCATCATCATTGTCACTTTTTACCATCAGTATTGTCGTCAACATCGTCAACAGTCTCGATAATGGTCATGGTTGTGGCCGTCATTACCATCATCACCGGCAGCATGACCATCATCACCATCATCGTCATCATCACCATCACCAGCACCATCACCATCACCATTACCATCATCGTCATCACTACCACCATCATCATCGTCACCCTGATCCTGATCCTGATCCTCATCCTCACCCTCATCCTCATCATCCTCATCGCAACCAGCAAAACTGTCATAGATGCAGCGGCCGCCATTGGCATGGCGGTAGCAACTAGTACTGGCAATGGCCGCTAGAACTGCAATCATCGACAGCCATTCCGGAACACAAGAATCCTCAGTCAAGGAATAGACGAATAGACACGAAGACTATAAAGTGCCAGTAAACCCTAAACCCTAAACCCTGAACCCTGCACCCTGAACCCTGAACCCTGAACCCTGAACCCTAAACCCTAAACCCTAAACCCTAAACCCCAGTAAGAGCCTGTGATAAGCCCCCGATAAGGCACGAAGAGACTCGAGAAAAGCCCCTGGAGCCCTAAACACCCAATCCCCAAGGGTTTAGGGTTTTAGGGTTTTGGGGTTTTAGGGTTTTAGGGTTTTAGGGTTTTAGGGTTTTAGGGTTTAGGGTTTAGGGTTTAGGGTTTAGGGTTTAGGGGCTTCTATGAAACCGTATCAAGGTTCTTAGGACACAGGTGAAAAGGGGATGAACATAGCGGCCTAAATCATCACCTATACTATTATTTCAGAGGGGGTTCCTTATTACAATTAGAGTATAATGGGCCCCAGAACCCTATTCTAATTATGAAGGCCCCTATATTAGTACCCTGGAAAAAGGAATCTAGAAGTCACTGTGGAAACCGTGTCAAATCTCTTGGATCCTACACCCCCGGGCTACAGAAACCCTGAAGCCCTAAACCCTAAAAACCCGAAGCCCTGCACCTGGGTTTAGAGTATCGGGTATAGGCAAACGTCTTAGGCTCGGGCCATTTGGGGCTGCCTATTTCTGCGCGGTCTACGCCATCGCGCTTTGCTTTGCAGCGGGGCCCTTGCACGACCTCAGCGTGCGGTTTCGAGGCCTAAACCCGTAAACCCTGAAACCCTAAACTCTAAAACCCTAAACTCTAAAAACCTAAACTCTAGAACCCTAAAACCCTAAGCCCTAGAACCCTAAAACCCTAAAGCCCAAAACTCTAAAGCCCTACTATAAGCCCCTTTTAAAAGCCTTCCATAGAACCCCAAAGCTGGGACCCAGTTCGCTAATATGAGGGCGTAAATACCTACCGACCCAGAGAGCCACGGTTTAGGGTTTAGGGGTTTAGGGTTTAGGGTTGCATCCCTTAGTTAGGGAATACACCTTAAATCATATCAGGGATCCTTTATATGATTTAAGGGGTATATTCCCTAACTAGGGGATGTTGGAGTCTCCTAAAGATACTATTTTGAGGCTCCTGATTATAGATACAGCATAATATGCCCCAAAACCCTATTCTAATTATCAAGGCCCGGCCCTTATATTTGACGGTTTAGAGTTTAGGGTTGAGGGTTTAGGGTGGAGGTCGTTGGGGACCCTACCTACCCTAAACGCTCTAAGCCCTAAGCCCTAAACCCCTAAACCCTAAACCCTAAACCCTAAACCCCTAAACCCTAAACCCCTAAACCCTAAACCCCTAACCCCTAAACCTTAAACCCCTAAACCCCATTGTAAACCCTAAGGCCTAACCCCTGAAAGCCCAAGACAACCCCCAGCCTGAGCGTTGGAGCTTGGAGGTTCATGGGACTTACGGTTGATGATAGAAATCCTAGGGTTCCTTTAAAGGGATCTATAAGGGTACCTGTAAGGGGTTCCTTTAAGGGATGCATAGGGCTTTAGGGTTTAGGGTTATGATATATAAATCTTGCATTACCGTAAGGACCCTAAACTATGGGAATTATGGTATATTCCTTGTTATGGGCAATGCAGGGTTTATATCATCAACCGTAGTATATAGGGTTTTGGGGGTTGCTTTGGGGTTTAAGGTTTAAGGTTTTTTCGGGGTCCTTATAGTACTTAGGGGTACTTAGAAATAATTTTTAATTTTTGGTTATTATGATCCCTAAGAAACAGCTAAAATTATAATTTTTGCTAGGGTTCTAAGTTCAATATAGAAAGGATCCTACCGTTTAGGGGTACTCTTTAAGGGTCCCCTATTTTCTGACAGGGCTCCTTCAAGGGCTCCTTGAAAGGATGTCTATAAGGGGTTTAGAGTTTAGGGTCTACGTCAAGGCTCATGGGACTAAGTAAATACTGTTTTGGGGTTCCCCAGACCTTCCAAAATCCCTTATACAACTGAAGAACACCTTAAACTACAAGGGGAATCCTAAATAAGGTGTCAGGTAATCTCCTTAGTGAAGGGATATGGGACTTCGTACATAGGGTTTGGGGGGTCCCTTTTAAGGGTTCCTTGAGGGGTTCTTCGAGGGATCTATAGGGGTTTAGAGTTTATTTGTTCATGGGAATTGGTAGCTTCTTAAAGGACTCCTTAAGAGGATCTCGAAGGGTTTAGGGTTTAGGGGGTTTCTATAAGGCTACTATAGGGATACCTGGAGGTTCATGGGACTTTTCAAGCACAGCTATAAGTACCTTGCGTTTGCCTATATGTATTAACAAGCACAGTCACCTCATTTATAACCCCTATTTGTCCTCTGAAGCTTTAAGTAGAACGTTGCCTGGGCCTTCGGGTTAGATTCTGGGCCCAAGTTTTATTTACGAATATTTTCAGAGGCTTTGAGGGCCAACCTCGCTGTAAATTCATCTAAAGCCTGGTAGACAAGCAGCAAAAAAACACTTGGGATATCATCAAACAGTTAACCCTAAACCCCTAAACCCTAAACCCCAGGGATGCTCCCGGGGGGTCTGGGTAGTCATGAGCCCACGGCTGAGGTGCCGGCCACACCGCTGACGCTCACGGCAGGTCGGCTCACGTACACATTCGGTGGTTGTCAAAATCAGGGTCCCTAGGGTTCCTTTAAAGGGTTCCTTAAGGAGATCTATAAGGGTTCTACAAAGGGTTTAGGGTTTAGGGAGATACGGGTGGTTGTCAAAATTATGGTCCCTTATGGGGTCCCGCTCTATATTAGAGTACCCTTATAGATCCCTTTTCAGTGTCCCTTTTATGGAACCTGATAGTACGGCAGCTAATATCTAGGATACCCAAAAAGGGGACCCTAATTTTGACAACCACCCACATGGGCAGAGGAGTTTTTGGGGCTTTTGCGGGTTTTTCGACGGTTCTAGGAGTCGCTTGCAAAGACCGCCAATACCAACTAACACAGCAGCACCCCGTAGATTCATACTAGGGTTCCCTTTAAAGGGTTCCTTAAAAGGGGTCTATAAGGGATCTATAGTAGAGTTCTGTAATATCGGTAGAATGTAATAGCTTCAGATGGGATTAGGATGCTCGAGAAGAGCTTCGAAATATTGCCTATTAGGGATAGATTTCAGTCTATTCTTTCTTTTTTCCGGGGTGGCCGGGCGGGGGCTGTGGGGACGGGGCTTCAAGGTCAAGGGATTTCTGGCTTGGAGCGCTTGCGAAGCCACGCCTCTGGGTGTCATAAGGCGATATGGGCAGTTCTCCAAATTCCCCTTATAGACCCCTTTTAAGGAACCCTTTAAAGGGAACCCTAGTATGAATCTACGGGGTGCTGCTGTGTTAGGAAAGGATCTATGGGGGTTCGAATAAGGTTTCTATAGGATTTCTACAAGAGTACTATAAGGGTAGTTCTCTAAATTAGGATCCCTGTTTAGGTCCGGAAAAACTATCCGACACACCCAGGAGTGTTGACGGGTTGGATCCTTGAGAAGAACCCCTTAAAGGAGCCCTTAAAGGGAACCTTTGCAGGCTTCGCTTTACAGACTCGCTTTTCGAAGGCTATCTGTTCGGCTTTCCCGCGGGCTTCCTGCTCGCAATCACGGCCGGAGGCGGTGACCGGTTTAGGGTTTAGGGTTTAAGCTTTAGGGTATAGGGTTTAAGGTTTAGGGTTTCAGACCACCTTAGAAAAAGGGTTCCCGCACAGAGTTTTCGCTGAAGGAGTTCTTTGTTTACTGGTTTGTATTCGTTTGTCAGGTTTTTCGTCGAAACCCCCAAGACTCTTGGAGACAGGTCCCAGGTTCCGCTGTCCGAAATAAGCCGTGGAACCTGAGCCCGGAGATTTTCAGGTTTTTGTCTGGGGGAAACCAACCCTAAACGCTACACCCGCCAGCCAGGCGTTTCCGGCTGCATCTGTTTCATGCTTTCGCGGATAATGTCGGGATCTCAGACCCAGGCCATATGAGGCTTCCCTCATTGTACCCAGCGGCTCCAGTATCCCTCAAGTAAGGAAGATACCTTGGATTATAGTAGGATCCCGAATATGATTTCAGGTATATTACTTAATTAAGGGATATGGAAGCCCCTGATTACACCTGGTTGCGATAATCATGTTGGTGGTCGTCACGTTTTATTCGTTGTTTTGCTGGTGTTGTTGTCTCGAGTGGTGTGACGCTTGGCAAATTTGCTTTTGTTCTTGTCTTTCCGTTGCGTTGTTGTGCTTTTCATCCGTGTCGCCCTAAACCCTAAACCCTGAACCCTAAACCCCGCTGTGTCATTTTTTATGTCTACTGGTTCAACTTCTGCTTTCTACCGTGCGGGTGAATGATGGTGTGGCTGTCACCGGCACCATTATCATCATGCTGTCGGTGCAACTGGTATCAAGATATGGGAGTTTCCGAAAATAGGGGGACCCTAATATAGTGTACTAAATAGCAGGATCCTCATTCTAAGGACACCAACAAAAGGTACCCCTAATCTTCGGAAATCCTAAGCCCTTATAAAGCCCCCTTTACCGGAACCCTTATGTTACCCTTATAGTAGCCCTTTAAAGGGACCCTAAGGTGACCCTTTTTCTCGCCCCTTTAAAGGAACCCTTATGTTACCCTCACATTCTCCCTTCAAAGGAACCCCTAGAGGTATCCCTATTTCCCACATCCGAACTCTCTAAACCAAGCCCTAAACCCTAAACCCTGAACCTAAAATCTTCGAAGAACCCTACTCTAGAACCCTAATAGATCCCTCTAAGGAACCCTATTATAGAACCCTTATAGATCCCTTCAAGGAGCCTTTTAAGGATTCATCGAATCCTTATAGATCCCTTTATAGATCCCTTTAAGGATCCCTTTAAAGGAGTCCTCTCTAAAGGCCCGCCGTAACTCCATGGGCCTTGCCGAGGCGCCCCTCCATCGCGAGGCTCATCTCCCACAACCAGGCTTTGGCTTCGGGTTTTCAGGGTTTTAGGGGTTTCAGGGTTTTAGGGGTCTCAGGGTTTTAGGGTTTTAGGGTCTTAGGGATTAGGGTTTTAGGGTTTTAGGGTTTTCAGGGTCTTTAGGGTTTTAGCATTTGAGGGTCTAAGGGTTTA
This sequence comes from Symbiodinium sp. CCMP2592, assembly GCA_905221615.1. Classification (NCBI taxonomy): domain Eukaryota; class Dinophyceae; order Suessiales; family Symbiodiniaceae; genus Symbiodinium; species Symbiodinium sp. CCMP2592. The sequence goes on along the minus strand of CAJNDT010006197.1, from coordinate 273,714 downwards.
CGGGTTGGGGATTAGGGGTTAGGGGTTGGGGTTTCAGGGGTTAGGGGTTAGGGTTTAGGGGTTAGGGCTTAGGGGTTGGGGTTTAGGGCTTTAGGGGTTTAAGGGTTTTAGGGTCTTAGGGTTTAGGGTTTAGGGTCTTAGGGTCTAAGGGTTTAGGGGTTAGGGTTTAGGGATATAGGGTTTAGGTTTTAGGGGTTGCGGTTTCAGGGGCTTTGGCTTAGGGCGTAGGGTTTTAGGGTCTTGGGTCTAAGGGTATAGGGGTTAGGGGTTAGGGGTTGGGGTTTCAGGGGTTAGTGGTTGGGGTTTAGGGGTTAGGGTTAGGGGTGGGGTTTAGGGTTTCAGGGTTTCAGGGTTTAGGGTTTTAGGGTGTAGGGTTTAGGGTTCAGGGTTTTAGGGTTTCAGGGTATTTAGGGTTTCGGGAAATAGGGTTTTGGGGTTAGGGTTTAGGGTTGGATCGGATGGGAAGTGTGCTGATGAATTTGCACACGGGAAGACAGCCTTCGGTGCGCCGCAGGTGGGCATGGACAAATGAACAATAATTGCAACAACAGAAATCGTTAAGAAGAGGGTCGATAGGTTAACATGACTGATTGGGAAACCTTGAATGTTTTGTATATTAGTAATGCATAGAGCAGGACGCTGTGAGTTTTTAAGTTTTTGTGCATGGAAGTTGCATTTCAAGCTCAGCAGGCGGGTGGAGACACCTGCCTCCTGACGGACAGCCCTGGAGAGAATGTGTCCGGAATGGACCGGGACATGCGCAAGATTGGCTGGATTCTGAACTCGGGACAGCATAGCGGGTGGACCAGACGGTGCTGGCTCTGGCCGCTGCAAATGTACGAGGCGCTTGGCTTCGTATTGAGCATATTGCAGGGGCATGGCGAGTCTGCAGGTTTTGTCTGCTGCAGCTGCAGCTCGCAGCGACGACATCGCCTCGATCTCCGAAGGTGCCCGCCGACCAGGCGCAGAAAGGATCCGTCAGTGCCTCGTCTTATATGGGAGTTTCTGAAAGTTAGGCGGTACCATATTCTGGGGTCCTTATTATAAGGATCATACTATTTAGGGTACTATATTGGGCTCCCCTATTTTCGGAAACTCCCCATATGGCGATGTCGACCCTCTTCACCTTCACCCTCGTGCCATGAACCTTAAAACCTGAATCCGTCACTTGACCAGCAAGAAACTCCCGATCTTCACACCTTAAGAAAGCTTAAACGGGGTTTCAGTAGCTAGAATACTTGGAGGTTCATCGGACTTAGTAAGTACAGTTATAAGTACATTAACTGAGGTTATAAGTAACTATAGGTATAGTTACCTTATGTATAACCCTAGTTACTAAGTCCCATGAACCTCCAAGCAGGGATTTAGGGTTCAGAGGTTTGTGGTTTAGGCTAGCATGGGGATCTCGATAATTGGAAGAGGGTCTTAGTACAATACGGTGTGGCTTAGCATGGCTTGTTTTTGGGGCTCCAGTTTCTAAATTCTTGTAGGGGTCTGGGTTTGAGATTCATGGGTTTAGGATATTACGGTGTATGAGTTCGGATATAGAAAGGGGACTGAAATGCTCGGAGCTTGGGATTCGCAGGATACAAGGTTACACCCAGCCTTAACGACCAAACCCCCAAGGTCTAAGATCACCTTCAACCCTAAACCCTAAACCCTATAAGGTCTAAAATCACCTTCAACCCTAAACCCTAAACCCTAAACCTTAACCCCGTTATATTATAAGCTCCAGTATCCCCCAAAGTAGCAGGCATATGGCCGCATCAATCGAGCAGTTGAGCTTGAAGGCTCTGCCCGTTTGCCGGCTCCCAAATCCTGAACTGGCTTTGGGGGTTAAGGGTTTTAGGGCTTCGGCTTGAGGCTTTCGGGCTTAGGGTTTGGAGTTTAGGGTTCAGGCTTTAGAGTTTAGGGTTGGGGGTGTACGGTGTGTAACAGTATGCGCGCGGTGGGTGCACTTCTTTAGAAATGGGGGCGCGCCCACTTATCGCGCGGTTGTGCCAACATGTAGTCCCTCGGGCTTTCTTGCTCGTTTCTTCCCTTTGCAGTTCGACACATAGACGACTACATCTCACAGCAAAGCGCAGCTGAGATGGATGAGTGATGGGTTGTGTGTCTTCGCGGCCTGTGCCGGCGCTCGACGAAAAGTAGGGGTTTCCAGCAGGGCAAGGCAGGGCAGGGCAGGGCTCGAGGCTCCGACCCCGGCCCCCGGCCGAGCGTTGTCTAAAGCCTCCCGTAAAAGAGGACTGTCGCCAGACCCCAAACCAACGAGCCTAGGGTGGCTGGCAAATTTCAGGAGCCAGGGTCTTCTGGGCCGATTTGAGGCGCCCTCTCAAATGCCCTGCCTGCCCTGCCCTGCCCCCTGTGCCCTGGCATGTGCCCTCTGCCCTGCCGTGCCCTACCCTGCCTGCCCCGCGCCCATGCAAATGGTCCGCTCTCGGCAGTTTAGGGTTGAAGGTGTGGGGCTCGCAGGCATAAGCCCAGGAAGTCGCTCTTACCCGCTTTCGGCAGTTGGGTGGTTTGACCGCCTTAGACGGCGCGGGGTGGGAGAGGTAAAAGAAAGAGCCATCCACAATCAGGCTCCAACGGCCAATCGTCAGAGGACGACACACTCGAAATTACACTGTCGCAAGATACTTCCACTTATGCGCCATTCTACGGCAAACCCTAAACCCCAAACCCTGAACCCGAAACCCTAAACCCTGACCGTCACTCCTTTGGGTTGCCTGGGCCAAAATTTCAACGGCTGCACCAAGAGCACGGTCTTCAAACCTCTAAAGCGGGCAGAAGGCACACTCGTAAACCGAAGGGGTGTTAATAGTAAAAAAGTTTTCCGCAGGGTTCAAGAATATTCTTGCGGAGCTTCAAAAGCAACCCTCGATTTCAGGCTTGAGTGGTCCCGGAGCTGCACCATGTGTTTCTGAAATGGAACCCTTATATGCCTAGCTGCCCTATGCCGCCTGAGTCCCGGTTTTCTGTCTTGCAGGATCAGCCTCAACTACCGCCCAAAGACCGAAACCCCAAATCTTAAGCACCAAACCTCAAACCCCATGCCCTAAAGCTTCTGCAAAGTTCAAAAAATCCGTATGAGCACTTGTAGGACACTTTCAGAACCCCCGAACAGCCCTTGCGAACCCTCAACCTTGAACTTTAAATGCCATTCCCCAACCCTTGATCCTCAAGCTCTGAACCCTAAACCTCAATTGTTAAACCTTGCACCCTAAACTTCCCAAAGACTCCACTATCCATTAATTAAGGAATAGACATTGAATTGTAGGAATCTTAATATGATTTAAGGTATATGCCTTGAAGGGATATTGGAGTTTTTGATACCTAAAGGAGCCCCTAAAGGAACCCTTAAAACAGCTCAAGCCTTAAAGGAACCTCTCAAGGAACCCATCACGAAACCTAAACCTTGAAGGAGCCCTCAAAGGAAGTCTCAAAGTTTTTAAAGGAACCCTAAAACTTAAAGCCTAAACCCTTAACCCTAAACCCCAAACCACCCCTTCCCTAAATCCTAGACCCTAAAAAACCTTTCCCTAAACCCTAAACCCATAACCCTAAACCCTGAGCCCTAAACCCTAAACACTAAACCCTCCAAGAAGCCCCGAAGGCTTCAAGATCATTTTCCTCCTCCGCCTCTCGCCGGTGGTGCCCTTCTCCATCCTGTCCTACGCTTGCGGGCTGAGCCAGGCGGGTGGGGCTTGAATACTTCCCCACACTATTGTGGGGTTTCCTCAGTATAATTATAGCCATTATAGCATAATCCTTATTCTAATGTAAGACCCGTGTTTCATACAGGTTAAGAGGGTCCAGGGTTTCGGGGTAAGGGTGATGACAAGAGCAAGAGGTAGGGAGCAAAGAGATGAAGGCAGTCGTACTACAAGCAGGGCAAAGCGGGGAGGCTCAGGACGAGCCGTTTGAAAGGTTCGGGGTTTAGGGGTAGGTACAACGTTGGCAACCGTGAGAGGTCGGTTCCATTTTGTTTTGGCAGAATGAGGAGGTAGAATGGCTCCTCACATCACTGACAACGCTCAGAATGCCAGTAAGAGTATCCGCCAGAAGCACGATCGTAATCGTACTTTTAGCAAAGTACCGTAAACCCTAAACCTTAAACCCTGAACCCAAGGGTCTTTGAGCAAGGTAGGCCGTTTTCTCTTGCCCGAAGCAGTTCACCACGAAAGCCTTAAAGGCCCGAAACCAGCATCCTCGGGCCCTGATCCCCTAAAAAAACTATAGTCTCCTTAGGAATTATTTTTTGTTTTGTTCACATGAAACCAAAGAGAATATTAGACTTATTCGTTTTATTCTGGTTCTAAGGGGATATAGTGAAGATCCAGAGAGCCCAACATGGGTTTAGGGGTTTAGGGGTTTGGGGTTTACGGTATCCCTTGATTACGGAAGACACCTTAAATTATTCGGGGCTTCATACTGTGATTTAAGCTATATTCCTGAATGACGGGATATTGGTTAGGTACTGCCCCCTTACAGCAAGAGTCTATAGTAGGGCTACAATTAAGGTCCTAGTATATCTATATTATGAACTATGAATTGAATATTCTTCAACTTTGACTGAGGCCGTACCCAAGATATTGGGCTCTCCCGGGAACCTCTCAAACCGTAGGGTTCAGGGTATTTTTAAGGTTTCGGCGTCGAGGGTTTATTGATATGGTTCATAATTATCAGTATAATAACCGTATCAAGTTTTTGAATTTTGATCTCATGTTTAATTCTGCATCGAAGAGCTTTCAAGTTTCGCAGTACTGGCAAGTAGCACGAAGAAAGACACTCGCCGCATTCATTACAAGTTTTCATGCGATCGCCAACAAGACCAGATAAAAACGGTTAAACTGTGAGAGTGATAGACTAGTATCCATGAGGAAGCTAACCTTAAACCCTAAACCATTAACCCAGAACTCTAAACCCTATGACAGGTAGCCTTCCCTGCCTTCTGCCTTGCGAACATCCTTGGCTTCATGCCCTGCACGGCTGCGCCACCGGCTCAGACAAGTTGAGCCCACACCCTAAAGTGTTTAGGGTTGAGGGAAAAGGGTCTAGGTTGGGTACTGCCCCCATACAGTAAGAGTCTATAGTAGGGCTACTATTAAGGTCCTAATATATCTGTATTATGAATATTATTCAACTATTACTGAGTGGGGGCCGTACCCAAGGTCTAGGGTTGAGGGTTTAGGGCTTTAGGGGTTCATGGTTCGTGGTTCTTCGGGGTTACTTTCAGAGTTCCTTCAGGGTTCCTGTCCAAACGGGCTCCGTAAGGGTTCTATGGAACCTGTATAGAACCTGTATGGTAAAACTTAGTGCTACCCTAAGCCCTTGAACTCTACTGTAGGAACCTGATTAAGAAACCCTGGGCCTATAACCGCAAAATAGAAGGATTCATATAAGAACCCTAATAAAGGCCCAAGGTTTCTTAATCAGGTTCCTACATTATTCTTTCAAGCCCTTATATCCCAAGCTCTGAAACCCCTGTGGAACGCCTGTAAAAGGCTCTAAGCCAAGGCTCGTCTGGGCTGCCACGCACATGCGCAGTGTGATGGAGTCGGGAGGCGTGCTGCCGGTGCCGGCGCCTGAGTCAAGTTTCCTTTAGAGGGTTTTTTTTTAGGGTTATTATAGGGGTTTCTGTAGGAGTTCTGGATGAGGGTATGGGGCTTACGGTTGAGGGTCTTGGGGGAGGTTCAAGGCTCTAGAGTTTGAAGGCCTGGCGCTGATTGATAAGCCCACCCTTTCTTCGGGGGCCTTATTCTCAGGATGGCGTTTCTAATCCTGTGATAGGTTTCGGGTTTAGGATTTGGAGAGTGTTGTTTTATATCAGAGGTCTGCATTGAGAAAGGTGTCTGAATTGATTGTGAAAGTATCACCTTTTCTCGGTCTACTCCAATATACCCCAAAATCTTATCCTGAGTATCACAGACTTCGCTCTAACCCGAAACCCTAAACCTTTGTGTAAATGCTAGGGTTTTCGAGGTTCGCAGGTGTTGCCTTTCTGCTCCTCCCACGGTTCGGTCTCATTTGCTTGTCCGCGCAGAATATTGCAGTGGTATTACTGTAGTATACAACCTAGTTATGCTGAGTCAAGTCTAGAATAAGGAATATAGCCTCAGTCATCATATGAAGCCCCTTAAAGTTTAAAGTATAGTCCATAATTCCCTTACAGACACCGTTCTAGATCCCCTGAAGGAGCCCTTTAAGGTATATTTCTTATTTCAGGGGTACTGGGCCCTGTGGATTCGGAGCCTAACCCCTAAACCTTAAACCTCAGATCTTAAGCCCTAAGCCCTAAACCTGAAATCCCAGACCTTAAATGCCTAAAACCCTAAACCCTACATCCTAAACCCGAAGCCGATAAACCAGGTTTCAGCAGGCGTCCTAGGGTTTTCTGACTTCTTAGCTACCACATATAAGGAATGTCACACTAGATAATATCGTATCAGTTATACCCGGGCCCCTGGGAGGATCCAGCAAGCAGATGCCTTAATGAGGTTCCTCGTCAAGTACCCTTGAGTAGTATAGGATCCCCAATTCGGAGATCTACTTGTTGGATCTTGGCGGGGCTTTGGGTACCTACGGTTGATGATTTAAATCCTGCATTACCTCGACGACCCTAAACTACGGGAATTATGGTCTATTCCTCATTATGGGTTGCAGGATTTATATCAGCAACCATATCTATGAATAAAACGTACTTATGTCTTACTGGTAACTGTCGTTGAGCCTTAAAGTAGGGCGTAGGCTTTAGGATTGAGGTTTCAGGCTACGGGCGTGGGTTCAATAGTCCTGAACCCGAAACTTCTCGCAAAAACCGTAGACCGCTCAACATCATATACAAGTCTCACACAAAGCTTGTCTGAGTTTGTATGAGCCCGACATAACCCCCGTCGAGAGGTTTGTGTACACCCCATGAAGCCTGCGGAATCCTTCCGAGAGCCGTGTCACAGCCGGTAACCTCAAGGTTGAAAATCCGCAACCCAGAACAACAAAGCCAAGAACCCCAACCCACTCACAACATCTAACATAAGGATCTATACTTTGTCATGTTTAAACAGTCGTAGCATCTTGTCAAAGTTCCTCTGCAATTCTTGTGCCAAACCCAATACTCTCTTCTAGCTATGATTCAATCCCCTATACGAGAGGCCTGTCGCCAACTCTGAACCAGAAGCCCCACCCTCAAGCGGAATCTGGAGGCCTGTCTACATAGGAGCAGCGGTTGTAACAGCAGCATTGCTGTACTTGGCGACGATGGCCGGCCGCTTCAGCTTTCGGGCAGGGTTTCGTGGTTCTGTCAGAGCTGTGACACAGGGGTCAGAATATTGAGCAATAGTAAACTTAGTATGCCCTCATGGCCCCTATATAACTATACCCTTTTGGCCCTTATTGTATATCTATACCCTTATGGCCCCTATACTGTAACCATGCCCTTATGGCTTCACGGAGATTCATGGCTCCAACGGTTATTGTTTGTAGGGTTTAGGGTTTAGGCTTTACAAGGGTTTTTGGTGGTCTTCAAGTTGTTGTGAAACGACTCAACGTTTTGTTTGTATAGGTGGGTCATATGGTGATGCTTCGCAAGGCAGCATGGCGTTTACAGGTCAAGGGTAAAGAGTGTGAGGGCTTACGAATTAGGGTTCTTCATGGGTTGTTTCGGTTCCGACCCAAGAAGACGGGAACTTGTGAGGTATGCACGTGCATTGGGGTAGAACAACACGAAAAAGGATGGGGACCAACTTGTCCTGTGGCCGATCATGCCATCAGCGATTTACTGGCCCAAGCTTCGTGAAATTAACTCCAGACGCTTTGCTGTAATTATACTAGGCAGACTTGCAAGCATGCTCGTAGACGCGAGAGGAACCAAAGCTCCACACCCTAAGCTGTAATTGCGTTGATAAAAACAACAGATGGAGAGCTCATTCTGGAATGGGTTTAGGTTGCAACCCTAACGGGAATAGGTTTGGGCAGGACGGTGGGGTGATAATGGCATGTTGATATGAAGTGGCCTTGCAATTCGCCGGCTCTAGCCAATCGCAAACTCGAGACCCGAAAACTTAAATTCAAACCTCCAAACCCGTAAAGTCCTTAACACCCCACACCCTTCTGAACCCACGAATAAAACAACTCTGGTATGTAGTCCTCAGCATGTCCGGAGCATCCACTCAAGTGTAGAGGGTTCAGGCTTTAGCGTTTCGGGTACTCTAAATCCTAGAGAGAGTCTAAACATACCTCTGAGGTTCAGGGGACTTAGTAACTAGGGTTATAAATAAGGTACCTATACTTATAATCTACTTATAGCCCAGTTAAGGTATTTACAACTGTACTTACTAAGTCCCATGAACCTCCAAGTAGGCCGTGGATCATGGTTCAATCCTGGCCTGTTTCTTCTGGTGCAGGGTTTAGCGGTTTTCCAGGGCCCATGTTGTGTTTTTGGGGAACTTCCTGATCTACAATGCCCGGAACCTAAACCCGACACAACCCTGAATCCTAAGCTCAATATAGCCCTAAACCCAACAAAACCTCTACTTAAACCCTACAGCCTAAAGCCTAAACCCTACTCTCAGCAAAACCTTAAACCTGAACCCCTGTCCGGAGGTCGCCAAGAATGCCCTGGACGCTGCCGACAGGCATGCTGCGGAGAAGAGTGGTACCCAGACCCCTTAAAGCATCTAAAGGTGTAGCCCTACATACATATGACTGTAGGATATCTTTGCGAGGGTCTGGGTACCAGCGACATCACTGAGTGACGTCATTTGGGGTTTACTGTGTTTTCTACGGGGCTTTCGGGTTCGGAAGATATTTAGAAGGGTTCCTTATCGGGCTTGAAACGGTTTTATTCGGGCTTCGTACGGTTTGTAAGAGGGGTTAGCAGGATTCTATAAGGTTTGGGGTTCAGGCTTCGACGTACCCTAAATCTTAAACCCTAAACCCCTAAACCGCGTTGTTTGGGGGAGTTTAGATGTGGGTTCCGCAGGTTGAAAGGTTTCAGTTCTACGGGCGGTGTAACCCTGGGCATCAAAATAGCCCAACAGCTTTATGTCGTGTGGTCTCTGGGCCCGAAAGCCCTAATACGTGAGTCCTTAGATGCCTAGTGCAAGGGCTTGCGATTTTGGGGGTCTTCGAGTTAAGGGATTACACCCTACACTTTGAACCCTAAACCCTAAACCCCAAGCCCAAACCCTAAGCCCAAAGGGGTTTCCGGGGTTCAGGGCTTTTCGGCTTCTCCCGGCCGCTGCAGATTGGCAGAGAAGAGCCGGGTCGCGCGAAGTCAATGAAAAGGTCCGTTTTCCCAAAGACTCTCAGAGCTCCTTCTAATTAGGGACCCAAAAAGCACATAAGCATAAGCATTTGATAGGGATATCCCTACCTTTTTGGGCTTCTTTATAAGGGGGTTTATATGGGATATCCCTTTCCTGATTTTTGCTTATTTGCCTTTTTGGGGCCCTATCTAAAGGGATCCGATGAGGACCTATGGCTGATGATATAAATCCTGCATGACTTATAATACGGAATATACCATAATTCCCATAGTTTAGGGTTCTTAAGGTAGTTGCAGGATTTATATCATCAACCGTAGAAGGCCCCTCTAGTTTAAGAGCTGAAGGCTCAGGCGCTCCTTAACTTGGATCGATGTAGGATTCTGCTTGGAGGGGCAGGGAACTTAGTAAGTAGGTTATAAGTAGAGTTATAAGCACCCTGAATGGAGTTACCCCATTTATAACCCTATTTATAAACGACTTACTAGGTCCCCTGCGCCTCCAAGTGGGGTGGGGGTTTGGAGTTTTCGGGTTTAGGGTTCAGGGGATATCAACTAAGATCCCCAATATCCAACCTTAAAACTTTTTTGGGTTCTTGTAGCCTTTTATCTCTGTGGCCTATTGGGGTAGTACGTTAACAAATTCCAAACGGCGATGCCGAGATACAGGTTTCCGCTTTGAAGGGGCCTTTATACTTCGTGGGGCAGGAGACTTAGTAAGTAGGTTACAAGTAGAGTGATAAGTACCCTGAATGGAGTTATCCCAATTATCACACTACTTATGAACGACTTACTAAGTCCCCTGCCCTGCCTGTGATGGTGGTGGGAGAAGCGTTACTGGTATTCGTAGTCGTAGTGTCGTGGTCCTGATTCGGTCGGCAACAGCATGAAGTCGTCGCGGTCATAGTCGTTGTCATGGTAGCAGTCGGGGCCGTAGTCGCAGCCGTGGTCATAGTGGGGAATATGAACAGCTTTAGCACTGGCAATAGAGCTACTTACAGTCGTATTAGTCGAAGCAGCAGCAGTGGCAGCAGCGGCGAGTGCAGAAGCAGCAGCGGCAGCAGCGCAGCAGCAGGAGCAGCAACGGCAGCAGTTCCTCTAATCTGAATGTCTTTTGATGTCGCATGATGGGTCAAGCCAGAATCTCAAACCCCTGAACCCTAAACCTTAGGTAAATGAAGCCCAAACCCTAAACCTGACCCTCAGGGATCCCTTATAGGACTTTTCAAAACCCCTTCTGAAGCGGAAAGTTGAAGAATCAGCCCCTTTAAGGAACCCCTTACGGGACCCTTTAAGCTTTAACACTAAATCCTTAAGGAACCCTCTTTCCCCTAAGCCCTAAGGCCTGAACCCTTATAGTAATACCCAGAAAGTTGGAACATAGATTTAGGATGATTCATGCTGGGATTCCCTATACTTTACTTTAAGACCATGAGGCTAATGATGTTCCAACCTTATGGCTTCTACCATAAGGAACCCTTTAGGGAATCATTGGAATCCGAAAGCCGACGCGACGCCCGGGAAACTCCTCCGCAGCTCTTTGCTGCAGAGGGCCGGATCCTCGGCGTCAGGGTTTAGGGTTCAGGGTTTAGGGTTCAGGCTTTAGTGTTTAGGGTTGAGGGTTTAGGGTTTAGGGTTTGGTTTATATCCTGATTCCTGATGAGGCTGATGATTTTTATTAGGCGCCATGGATGATTATGAATACTATTGGCATACAGTAGAAGCCAAAAAGTTGGAAACCCAATAGCCTCAATCCCTAAGAGTAATGTATTGGGAATCCCAGCACTATTTGGCCTTCACCCGGTTTCCAGCTTTATGGGGTTTACTGTAGTGGTTGCTACCGAAACAGTGTGGTAAGGGCAGCAAGGAGAGTGTTGATTGAGGTGGCCGACCCACGCCGCTCGAAAAGGAGCTCCCCCGGTTTGGGGTTTAGGGTACAAGGGTTTAGGGGTTCAGGGGTTCAGGAGTTTAGGGGTTCAGGGGTTTAAGGGGAAGTTCAGGGGTTTAGGGTTTTACGGGGTTTAAGGGTTCAGGGTTGTTTACCTCGCATGCAGGAAAACCGGTCCCGTTTTATTGTCACAGGCACCTCCCGCTGTGGTGCGGTATGCACCGTTTTCGCTGGAGTCCTACTGTTTGTGGAGGATCCGCTTGAGGCACGTGTACCGAGGGCAGGTTTCATTGTGAATGAGACGATGTGGGCCACTTTCTGCTTCGCAACACCCTGAATCGCATCAGTATTTGCGGACACGATTCCATGTACCCTAAACCCTAAACCCTAAAAACTAAACCCTAAACCCTAAACCCTAAACCAGCAGCGCCCAAGTGCATTCCTCCAAGCACTGGCACGTTTCGCGCGAGACTTATGCTTCCAGCCCTTAGCTTGCGGAGATCCACAGGAACAGGGTTATAGATCCCTTTAAGGAACCCTATAGATCCCTTCAAGGAGCCCCTTCAATCCGTATACTGGCTGAGTCCAACCTCATAAAGCCGTAGAACTTCTACCTGCTTGGTCCCTTGTTACATGGGTCTATAATGACCCTAAACCCTAAACCCTAAACCCTAAAGCTTTAATTAGGTTCCTTAAAGGGATCTATAGGGTTCCTTAGAGGGATCTATAGGGTTTTGGGGTTTGGGGTCTACTTAGAGGTTCATGGAACTTAGTAACTCTACTAGGGACCCAAGAAGGGCATAAGCATAAGCATTATGTGGGGATATCCCTACCTTATTGGGCTTCATCATAAGGGAGTTTATATGGGATATCCCTGTCCTAATTTTTGCTTATGTACTTTTTGGGGGCCCTCTTGTTACAGCTGAATCCTATGGTCAAGGCGCAAGGTAATTCATAGGCCTGAAGAATCACCAGTATCTTTCCTGAGTTTTCCTTCTGCAGACACAGGCTCTTACATTCGACTCCAAAACCTAAACCCCTCATATATATATATATATATATGTATGCATATTACAGTAAGCCCATGACCACACAGGCTCATGGCGGACATCGGATGCACGTGTGTGCCTTATGCGCACGCCGAGGCGAACCGGCGTAAAATCAGAAATCCTTAGCTCAATGCCAGCGATTCAGGGTTTAGGGGTTTAGGGTTTCGGGCTTAGTGACCTTTTGAAGGAAGCTTCCTTAAACACAAAACTTCAGACGCAAAGCCCTTCCTAAACCCTGAGCTCCAAAGCCCTAAGCCCTGTAAAGGGACCCTGACAGTCATCCTTACACTAGGACCCAGAGTAGGCCCTTATTCCTTTTTTTCAGGATTTAGATTCCCTTATAATTCCCTTTAAACCAACAAGGGCAACCTTGTCATTCCTAGATTACTCACAGGTCGAGTATAATATTATAGAGAACCCCCCTTCCCACGAGCCAAGCCACTCGAAGGCCGGCGGGTTTAGGGGTTCAGGGTTGTGAGGTCAGGTTTAGGGTTTGGGGTGTAGGGTTCAGGGTTTAGGGGTTCAGGGTTGTGAGGTCTTGGTAAGGGTGTCATCGAGACTTCTAGAGTTTATGACAGCCTGGCTCTAGCAGGGTTTCAGAAGATGTTTTCAGGAGAAACAGGAGAAGAAGAAGTAGTAGTACTTAGTAGTAGTTGTAGTAGAAATGAAAGTAGAAGTAGAAGTAGTAAGTAGTAGAAGTAAAAGTAGTAGCAGAAGTAGAAGTAGTAGTAGAAGGAGTAGTAGTAGTCGTCGTCGTAGTAGTCGTAGTCGTAGTAGTAGAAGGAAGAGGAGGAGGCGACAGCGGAACAACTAGCAATGACATCTGGAGCAGGATGAAATGATAGCCAAGCCAAACAAAATCGGAAGAGCCAGATGGAAACAGATTTGCAACAGTGGTTGTACTGTCTTCGAGATTAGTAGCACTACAGCTGAATGCAGCAAAGTAATCGTGTAGGTGAATTGCCACCAAGGTGGCCTAGACAACCTGAAGCCCCAGACTCCTTTTCTATGGGTTTAGGGGTTTAGGGTTTAGGGTTTAGGGGTTTAGGGTTTAGGTTTAGGGGTTTAGGGGTTTAGGGTTTAGGGGTTTAGGGTTTAGGGGTTTAGGGGTTTAGGGTTTAGGGTTCGGGAAAGGACCTAGAGTAGGCCCTGATTCCCTTTCTGATTTCTTAGGGTTCAGGTTCCCTTATAAGCCTGCACCCTCTTTATTCCTAGGTTACTCTTGGGTCTAGTTTTTCAACGACAAGAAGCCGTGTACGCCTATGGAACCCATGTACTCAGAATCCCAGATATCGCCACAAACAGCTTTTAAGACACAGGACGGTGCACGCCTGCAAGCCATGCATTCCTGTCAGTTATTTAGGGGCCTTAGTAGTCAGAATAGGGTTTTGGGGCCCTTTATACCATAATTATAATACTGAACCCAAAATAGTATAGGTAATTATTATTCTATAACTACACTACTGAACCCCCAAAATAGTATAGGTAATTGTTATTCTATAACTATAATACTGAACCTCCAAAATAGTATAGGTAATTATTAAGGACCCTATAGTCAGGATCCTCAGCTTTGCACCCCCAGTTCGGGGCCGGCAATAACAACCTGGAAAAAAAACGCTCCGAGAGCAGCCCTCCTATTGAGAACCGCAAGCCCCCTGAACCCGAAGCCCTAAACCCTAAGCCCGTGAATCCTTAACCCTATACTCCCTAATCCCGAAAATTCTGTAAAGAAACGAAAAGATCCCAGCTGGGAGGCTGGTGCAGTGGCTGCGCAGGTTGCAGCCGCATGCCAAGGGTATCCAGGGGTGTTCGAGTGTTTGAAACGTGTTCTGAAGGGCGAATTTCTTTACGGGTTCAAGGTTTTTTTGAGGATCAAGGTTACTTAGCGTTTAGGGGTAAGTTTGGGGTCAGGAGCGAGTTTGGTTTACTGTAGACTTGGGGTTCAGGGAGGTCAGTGCCTTTAGGGTTGTTGAGAGCTTATTTCGAGGTTTAATGAGGCTTGAGCTGAGGAGGCATTTAGGGTGAAAGTTTTTGCACTGCCTTGCGCTCATGCGTATACTAATGTCCCAGTGCTCTCAAAGATGTAACATAACATAACTAGTGCTATGCGCATATGCTTATGTACGCATGTGCACGTGGGTAGTTATCAAAATTAAGGTCCCTTTTTGGGTACCCTAAATAGGTGCCGTACTATAATAGGGACCCAAAAAGGAACCATAATTTTGACAACCACCCACGTGAAATCCTGCGTTGGCTCATTCAGGCACACATACGCGTCAACCCCAACCACGACGTGTGCGTCGCACACCAAAGTACTGTAACACTTCAAGGTATGGGGCCATAGTATGGGACCTAGAAACTAGGGTTACAAATACGGCAACTATAGTTGTAATCAGTCATACTGAGAGTTAAGATATTGATGACTGTACTCTCTAAGTCCCATGAACCTCCATGTACCTTACCACACAAATTGTACATCATCCCACTGCAAATTTGTCTACCCTGCAGGCAACAGCATGTCAAGTTTATGTAGCATATTACATGACCTGGATTGTTCATGTTATGATAATTCTAATAATTCCGATTTCTTCCGTATGAAGTTTATGAGTTGTGGCCGGGTCGTGTATGAACACGCTTCGTTTATAAGCACATGATTTGTTTAGCTGCTTGTAAAACCCAGTGGGTCCAGGCACCATATCGGATACTCGTAAGGATGGAGGGTGTCCAGATTGCCTGGACCATGAGGATTCGTGGAAGCGTTGATCATAATGAAAATGGCATCCCGTCTCGATCCATGGGCCCCTAGCATGGGCCCTTAACCCTTGAATCCTTGTATACCTAGTATATACCCTATACAGACTCTTAAGGGTCCCCAGAACTCTCAAAAAGGCCTGGTCCATATTAGGGGCCCGTACTTCTAACCTTATATTTTACTACGTGACATGCCAAGGCCCCCTGCCGCAGAATAGATGTAAGCTTTCCCGGCAGGATGAGGGTATCTCGGGAGAGGAAGGGTTTAGGATTTAAGGTTTCGGGTTTAAGGTTGAGGGAGGCTGGTGATTGTGAAGTTGCGGATGTTTGCACTCTCTGAAGCTACCCTAAACCCTAAACCCCAAAAACCTAAACCCTAAACCCTAAACCCTAAAAGTAAAAGCCCCTACAACCCTCAACCCCAAAGCCCTACACCCCAAAATCCTCCCCTGAGTCCTAAACCCTCAAACCCTAAATCCTACACCTGTAAAGCCCTAAACCATACGCTCTTAACCCTAAACCCTAAACCCTGAGTCTATGACCAGCGGGCACACCAGCTGAGTAGTTCACACCTCGAGGACCTGCGCCGGCTGCTGGCGACCGGACAGGATCTTCCAATAGCAGCCCGCTTCGCTGCGCGCCTGCTAATTTTTAGCCATTTTAGCCAGGAGCACCCAACAGAGTGCGAATTTTCGGCAGATGGCCACTCCGTCTACTGGAACCACGATTGTTTTGCGATCGGCTCCACACAAGTTGTGGCGACTTTCCAGGCGGAGCTAGGCATCTTTGTTTTTGTTGAGTTTGCATGAAAAATGCAGTTGCGCGTCGAACCGACTCTAGCAACAATCGAAATCGAAACTAACAAACCCTGAACTCCGTCAACAGGCGCTCCGCAGCAAGGAGACTCGCGCGCAGCGTAAGGCCGACCTTGAGCATGCCCGCCTTATCGAGGAAGATCTTGTTCATGAGAAGATCCGTGCCTCAGTATGCTCGGATGGCGCTCTCCGCAATGGTTTGGCCAGAGTGCACGGTTTGGTTGGAGTCCAGATTCAGCACACATGGGTGCTTCCAGGGGCCCTGGTCTGGTGGGAACTGGTGGGACCTGGGGTCCACCACAGCTGAAGTCGCAGTGGCCTTGGGTGTCCATGGCCTGGGCATCGTTCGGCGTTGGATGCAGGAGTTGAAGCGGCGCTTCTGCATCCCTCGCTTTTGCCCGGTCCCGAACGCCGAAATGGCTTGGGCACGGCATGGGTTCCAGAACACCGGCAGTTTTTGGGAGTGCAACTTCCAACGCGCATGCCATGCCCCGCACTTCCACCCGCACAACTTCCACCGCCCCTGCCATCTAACCAACTGCCGCCAATGCCATCTAGCCCACCACCACTTCCACCATCAACCCAACTCACGCTACCCCAATCACACTTCCCGCCACCACAAGGCCCGGCCCCTGCTGGCACCGGCAGTCATCGCCCTGACAAGGCGCACCACCGAAGTCTGTTGATTTTGCGGATGACGTCGATATTCAAATCTTCTGCGGTCTCGAACGAAGGTGTAGGTGTGTGTGTGTGTGTGTGTGTGTGCGTTTGCGTGTGCGTGTGCGTGATCTTGATTGTAGTCATATCATTAAGGGCAACAGCGGTGGCAATATCGACGGTCAAAAATGATGATACTAGCAGCTCTGGGCGCTCCGCAGGTACGAAGTTTTTCGGTGCCTTGGTCCGTCAAACCATCATGTCACAAGCTCGCCTGGAGAGTCCTTGAATGTGGCGCTGCACGTGCTGCAGTGGCGGCACAGCGCCATCCGGACACACATCTATCAAACATGCCACCCTTGACTGCGCCTTCCACTTTGGCGCGTCTTCTACCCCTCTTTTTCTTGCCTCTGAGGCACACTTCCACCATTGGGTCGTCATCCCCAGAGTGCAATCTGCTTGTAAAACTTTTGCTATTCTGGGCATTCTCCAACTCATGCAACCTGAGCTCCAGGCTTTGGCACTGCTCAGACAAACCCTTGCCTTTTGCGTTTTGCGAGTTGCAGAGTCCCTGAATGACAGGGTTGTACACACACACACAAAACGCACACACACGGACACAGACACACATTCGGTACTCATATGTTGACAAGAACTTCACTCGGTTTGGTTACCCGTACCCGATGCGAGCAAGATGACTACGCACAGGCCGCATGGTTTGTGTCTGAGCGTCAAGCTGAGGATGAGGGTTGCCATGCCGATTTCGAGGATGCTAGCTTGAGTGACGTTTGTGGTGACACAGAAGGTCCGATTCGCAATCAGTGGTATCGTCGAAGCTTTCCTGAAGGGGGCCACGTGTGGGAATGGAATGACGCTCACTGGAGCACTTCAAACGGGGCGCGTGGAAAGTGGTTCAGACGTCCCTGGGGACGAAGCTCTCCTGAAGGGGGCCACTTGTGGGAATAGCATGACGCTCACTGGAGCACTTGGAACGGGGCGCCGGGAAAGTGGTTCAGACGTCCTGGTGGCTTCGATCTTGGTGGTCTGTGCGTGGCTCGCACAGTTGGTCGAAACGTGACTGGAGAGGCTGGTCGAATCGAGGATGCTACAAGCCCTGGTATGACATAAGTCTTGTGGTTGGTAGGCGAACGTGCCCGGGACAAACTGTGACCTTGCTCATCAGTCTGGACTGAAGCTGTCACACATCGGCTGCTATAGCTGCGTTGCGGGGTGAGTGTGAAGCTGAATGCGTTTATGACATGCTGTCATGATTGAGTTTCAAACTGAGTGAGTTGCTGAAGGCATAATTTTCGGTTGTCTAAAATGGATGACTTGCTTACGCTTGGTGCCATGTTACAGGATGTCACAGGTGAAGCTTTTCTTTCGGGGCATTGAGATGTCGAGAATCTTCCACTCCTTGCACCATGTGCATGACTCGGTCTGGGATGGCCGGGGTTCGACTTCAGATACGCTTTTCCTTCTGGCAAACGAAGGTGCGTAGAGGAGCCGAATTGTCGCCTCAAGTAGGTTTCCGTAGGTCGTACCCACGTGCGAAAAGAGCTTCCAAAAAACACCCTAGACCCTAAGCCGTATTTTAAGGTCGTTGCATTTGTCAACCGCTGGTTTGGGCCGTCGCAGATGGCTCGGGGCTCGGGGGTGCCAGCATTATTATCGCTGTTCCTCGTTTTTTGGAGTTTAGGGTTCACTTTAAAGGGGTCTATAAGGGTTCCTTTAATCTTCTGGTTCGTCCTGCGTTGCTAACCCTTTCAGGTGCTACTGTCGTTATGGTTGTCAATGGTGATTTTGCTGGCTTGCCCCTGTGTGTTGTTTACTGATATTGCTCCGGTGAGTCTTATTTTGCGAGACCTTGTTGCAGCCTTCCTTTCTGCGTTTCATATATTATTCCCACTGCCAATGTTAAGTTTCAATTTTTCGGGTATCCTGCGACTGCAAGTGTCACACCGGGTCACTTCTTTTCATTGTCGGTGTAGCTCCCCCTGTCTCCTCGTTGCTGTGGCTGTTATCCGCGTTGCCACCGCTGCTGCAGAGTTACGTCATATTTTTGGATTGTAGTCATTGCTCCAATTCTGCACCTCCACGATTTAAACCCTAACCCCCCAAGCCGAAACCCTATTGGAACGACAAGCTACTCGCTGGTCTCAAGCCCTGTGCCTCGAGTGAATGTCAGGCACACGTAATATTGTCCATTCAAGCAGTGCCACCACCACCACCACCACCAGCCTCTTTGAATGCTTCCGGAGCGAACCTGCCGTCGTGCTTTATTGAATTTCCTTTCGTGAAACCGTCAACGAGCTTGGAGGCACTGCCGACGAGAGTGGGCTGACTCGCTACCCAAAAGAGAAATCGGACAGAACATAGAACGACGCGAGAATCGCGTCCACGAACTACGACTGCTTCTTTCTTCTTATACTCCTACTGCTACTACTGCTACTACTGCTACTACTGCTACTACTGCTACTACTGCTACTACTGCTGCTACTGCTGCTACTGCTGCTACTACTGCTACTACTGCTACTACTGCTACTACTGCTACTACTGCTACTACTGCTGCTACTGCTGCTACTGCTACTACTGCTACTACTGCTACTACTGCTACTACTGCTACTACTGCTACTGTACTGCTACTGCTACTGGCTCTGCCTCTGCTGCGACTCCCACCGCTACGGCTGCTCGGGCCACTGCTGCTGCTGCTGGTGCGGCTGCTACTGCTTCTGCTCCTGCTACTGCCGCTGAAACTGTCACTGCCACTGCTACCGTGCTGCTTCTGCTACTACTGCTACTGCTAAGCCTACTGCTCCTTCTATGACTACTATTACTACTATTACCACTATTACCACTATTACTACTACCGCTATTACTACCACCACCACCGCTACTACTGCTACTACGACGACGACGGCGACGACGACGACGACAACGACGACGACGACGACGACGACGACTACTACTACTACTACTACCCCGCCTTACCATGTACACTTGCCCCAGCCGGGCTGGGCAGCGGCAGCTTCTAGGCTCCTTTTCTGCGACAGTTGCAGAAGATGCAAGGGTTCAAGCTCCTCATCTTTGGCAGCTGCAGAAGTTGCAGAGGCTCACTTTCCTTACCTGTCACATTCGGTGAAGTTGCAGAGGCTGAGGCCCCAAAACTTGTGGCAGCAACTGGAGTTGCAAACTCGACGAGGAAGAAGCTGCTAAACCACAGTTGGTCGGATACTACGAAACGTTACAAATACCGTGCAAAACGCCGGTGCTGCCAAGAAGGTTTAAACACTCCGAAAACCCGAAGTGCAAAACTTTCCCACCATTAAAAACAAAGATGACACCTGTACGCGGGAGGGGCTCGCCAACACCCCTAAATCCCAGAACTGGGTGCACGAGGGTTTGCTCTTGAAGTGGTGTGTGGTGCGTGCGCGGTAGGGTGTGGAGATACTGTTCGGGGCGTCCGCGAAGCAGTGATCATCCCCGAATAAAGCTTCCCCCCCACTTAATTTCGAGTTTTTGCCGAAAGCCATCGGAAATCCAAGGTCGAGTTTGCAAAGTCCAGAAGTAGGTTTGGTGACTACATAAAAAGGTCCGACATCACGAAAACACAGTAGATGCTGAGTACAACGGTTCTTCAAGAGATATTGTCCGCGGTGGTTGCGCAACAATGTCGTCATCATCCCCCCTCCCGTCTTAACATGGTTACGAGCAAGCGTAGTTGGTAAGGGGGGGTGCCAATCCTAAACCCAATGCCCTACACCCCATACGTCCATCCCTATGAATCCCACTAAAAGCTTAAAGTGCCCCTTTATTGACTTTATCGTACCTTTATGCATTCCAATCCAATGCCCTTAGCGCCTGAAGCCTATGTCCTATGATGCCCGCTAAAGCCCTTATAAGCCCTACAGTCCCAAGGATGTGCCTCGATAAAAGCAGTATAACAAAATTAAACCCTAAAAACTAAACTGTAGAGCCCTGAAGCTGCGGCCCTAAACACCCTATAAAGCCCATGACAGCCCAACAAAAACCAACAAACGACCACGGCTCTGTAAACACCCTTGTGAAAAGCCTACGAGCTGAACCACGTAACGTTGGTTTTTGAGGCGGTCCGGCAGCTGCAAGCCACTGCCCCCTCACTGGGCGTGGAGGTACTTAAAGGATCATGGGACTTAGTAATTGGGGTTATAAAAAAGGTAACCATACTTATAATTACTTATAACCCCAATTAAGGTACTTATAACCTTACCTCCAAGTAGGAAGGGGTTAGGGTCTTGGGTGTTTACAGCGTTCAGTGTTCTTGCATATGTGTTTCGGATGTTTTTAGGTTTAGGGGTTTAGGGGTTGTTGAGGGTGTAGACATGGTTCTTGTGTATTCGTTCATTAAAAGGTTTCCTTATGAAAGGGCATAAATGGTCTTAAAAGGCTTCCTGCACAGGTTTTTGGGGTTCTAGGTATTTACAAGGCTTTTTCTGCGGTTCTATTGGTTCCGTAACGGATAAAAACGTCTTTATACCGGTTACATGGGGTTTAGGATGTACAGGGGTACCCGAGGGGACGATTTGGAACGTTAAGTGGCGTAGATTGCATTTGTTGTTTTATACAGGGGTTCCTTCAAGAGTTCCAGCTTTCTCTAAGGGTGGGTATTTATAGGGCTAATCTGCGTACAAGTGGGTGCTGTAGGGTGTTACAAAGATTCGTAGGGCTTTATATATGAGGCTTAGGAGTTTTGGGTTTTGGGTACACGGCGCATTTAAGGGGTTTGGCGTCTGGCGTTTAGGCTTTGGAGGCGGAGTTTCGGGACTTTACCAGATGCCTGCGACAGCTTTGAGATTTCGTTTAGGGTTTAGGGGTTTTGTAACAGATCTTACGGAGACTTGAAAGAGTTTGAGCTTCAAAAAAGAGTTTTGGGGCTTGGGTTCTCATGGCTGAACCTTTAAGTGGGGCCTGCAGTACCCTTATCTTCCAACATACTTCAACTACGGGTGGATCTTCCAATATCTCAGGCACTTTAACGGCTCTAAAACGTAGGTCCCCTAAAAATGACAGACCTCAAGCCATCTAGCAGTCGGATACCTTTCTGGGGGTTCTACTTTTCATTGATCAATTTCGAGGCATGTACTTTAAGTACGGATCTGCACTCGAACCCTATTGTGATGCCAAGGATGTCGCGCTGCGCCATGTAAGCTACCCGAAGCCCCAAACCATTGAAATCGTTCAAGCTCTGACACCCCGAAGCCCCAAACCCTACAACTTGTACAAGCACCTTCACAAATGCCTACAAAACCCCATAATGCCACCTTCTCAAAACTCCTTTTGTAAAGCACTGCTCACCCCCGTAATTACAAGACCTTTATATGGGTGGTTGTCAAAAGTAGGGTCCCTTCTTGGATCCTTCATATAATACGGCACCCTAATATAGTACCCTCTAAAGCAGGACCCTTATTATTAGAACCCCAAAACAAGGCACCCCTAATTTTCGGAAGCCCGAAACTCTTATAGTAGCCCTTTAAAGGAACCCTATTGCAGTACTCTTATAGTAACCGTTTAAAGGGACCCAAAGGTACCTCAAAACGAGACCGTTATCTAGTATTTGCATGCGAGAGGTCTTCTTCGTGGATGCGGACCAAGAGGCTGGTGAACGGAGCCTTTGCCGTTTGGAGTCTAGGGTTTTAGGGTTTATTTTACAGGCTTTTATATATGATTTAAGGGGTTAGGGTTTTTACAGGCTTTTATGTTTGATTTACCGAATAATGCGGTGTGTGTAAGGGGTTTAAGATGGGCCGGAATCGGCATTCAGTTGAAAGGGCATGTTTGAGAGATATAACGAGATGTATGATGAACCGGAATCGGCAAATGTGGGGTCGTGTTTAAGAGAAGTATGATGAACCGGAATCGCAGAAAGACAGGGTGTGTTTAAGATATATGTTGAACCGGAATGGCCAAATCAGGGCCGTGTTTAGCAGAAATATGATGAACCGGAATCGCCAAAGGAGGGCGGGGGCCGGAATCGCCAAATGAGGGGGCGTGGTTAAGATATATGATGGACCGGAATCGCACAATGACAGGGCGTGTTTAAGATATATGATGAACCGGAATCGCCAAATGAGCGGTCGCGCTTCAGAGAAATATGATGAACCGGAATCGCCAAAGAAGGGAGGTGGTGTTCAAGGTATATGATGAACCGGAATCGCCAAATGGGGGGTCATGCTTAAGATAAATATAATGAACCGGAAACGCCAAAGGAGGGGGTGTGTGATGATGAAGCGTAGTCGCCGACTGAGGGGGCGATAAAGGGGGTGTGTTCAACGTATTTGTATTCTGAGCCGGAATCGCCACAATGGATGATGCCTACTGCTACTGCCAGCACTACTGCCAGCGCAAGCAGTGTGCCCCTGGCACCACGTCCTCAAAGCAAGGAAAACGGACCAAAAACAAACATGATAAACGACAAACAGCAAAAGGAGGTCTCTACCCGCTGACGACAGTGAACTTGTATCCCCCTCAATGCTCCGGCGGGTAGATTCAAGCATACTGCAAAGCTTAGCTAGGCAGCAACCTCGAAGCTTGATCAAACACAGCTTCTGTTCTTCGGGTCGTGAAGCTTGCATGGCTAGGCCCATCGCGCCCACCAGCTGGGTATCTGGGCAGCACCGGCGCTTCTGTTCTTCGCGAGGCACGGTTTCGCCGTGAGGACTTGATGACTCTTCTGAGGGCTTCTTGAGGTGTCTATATGGGAGTTTCCGAAAATTAGGGGTACCGTATTTTGGGTTCATTGCAATATGGATCCTACCATTACGTGTACTATATTGGGGTCCCTATTTTCGGAAAACCCTCATATCCCTAAACCCGCAACTCTCAACCTTAAGTGCCTAAAGCATCCTGAAGCCCTAAACCCAAAATTCATCAGTAGCTGTGGATGCTTCTGGTTACCTGACGCTCCTGGGCTGCATTGGCCCAAACCCCGCTAGTCCCTTGTTGGAAAGACATGCAGACGATCCTTCCTTGGAGGTTCATGGGACGTACGTATAATTGTATTTGCTAAGTCCCATGAACCTCTTCGTACGTCTTTGCAATTGAGGCCCTCAAAGCCTTGTACCCCACTGCAAAGGGGTTCGCAGCTGACCGTACAGCGGCCGGAGGCGGACGACGCAAACAAGTGACCCGGGCACATGCCGCGAGATTCCACAACCACTTGACTAAGGTTTCGTGACTGTTTTTTTGGTTTGTCATACGGTTTTGGAACCCTAAACCCTAATGCCCGGAACATGAAACCCGAATGCCCGAAACCTTAAACCCTAAACTCGAATGCCCGAAACCCAGACCCTAAACCAAGGCAACCTCCAGTTTTGTAGGGACTTCGTTCCCGCCATATCCAGAGACTCCAATATCCCTTATTTAAGGAATGTACTGTAAATTATAGTAGGATCCCTAGTATGATTTAAGGAATATTCCTTAATTAAAGGTTTTTGGAGTTTCTGGGTAAGCTCCAAACCTTGTACGGGAATTTAAAGCCCCAGGGTCTAGGGTTTAGGGCTTAGGGCTGCCTTACTGATTGTTATAGTCTAAGGTACCTATAAGGCCCATGCACTGAACCCCAGCACATGCCCCTACAGTAATCCCTAAATAGAGGCCGTTAGAGGAACCCTATTAAAGGAAGTCGGTTCGGATTCCTACGATAGATGGCCGGGCCTTACGGCGGTTAGGGGTACAAGGAAGGGTTTCGAGTCCAGGGGTTTAAGGTTTAGGGTTAGGGTCTGAGGGTTAGGGTTAAGGTTTTAGGGTTTGGGGTCAGGGTGTAGGGTTTTGGAAGAAGGAGTTAGGGTGATAGTAATGGCACGACTGCCACTACTCCCACTGCTGCCCCTGCTACTACCGCTATCGCTACCACTACCACTACCGCTACCACTACAGCTACTGCTGCTGCTACAGCAGTACTGCTACTGCCACTGCTACTGCTATTGCCACTGCTACTGCTACTGCTACTAGTTCGACAATTCCAACCACTTTGTCACTGCTGCTGCTGCTGCTGCCCTCCTCCTCCGCCTCCTCCTCCTCCTCCTTTTGCTCCCCCTGCTACATCAGCAACAAGCAACTTCTGGATCAGATACTATAGGGCCCTTAATAATTAAAACAGGGTTTTGGGGCCCACTATGCTACAATGAACCCCCAAAATAGTACAGGTAACTACCAACCCTCCGATATTGGTGTTCATGGCAGTTCCCGTGCATCCACGGTTGTTGCGTCGTCTTCGCAGTTTACACAGGGGTCCCCAACAAACTCATGTTGGGAGCCGTTCTCGGTTCAGCCGTTGTCGGACAATGCCCCAAACCCTAAACCCTAGACCCTAAACCTTAAACCGGTCCAAGCACGTCAACCCGTATCCTGCCTGACGCATTGCAAAAGGCAGCATTGCCATGATCCCTGATGTCGGCACTTCTGGGCTTGTTACTATTACCACCGCGAGTCTAGGAGTGTTAGGTTGTCACTAGCATGGTTCTTTAGCTGTACCTCGGGCTCCTATTATCTCTCTTTGTTGATGCCTAGCGCTAAACTCCACATCACCACCTTATTCGTTTTGAGTTTGTCGTTCAGCCAGGTATGTCGGATCCATCTCCATGGATGAGTTGGATTCCCTCCTTCGCCAGGCAGCCTACTACAATGATCTTAAAACCCAGAGACTCCAATATCCCTTAATCCAGGAATATACCTTAAATCACATTCGGGATCCTGCAACAATTTGAGGAATTTTGCTCGATTATGGGTTATCGGAGCCTATGGGATAGTCAGGACAGGGTTTTGGGGTATACTACACGTGTAACTGGGTCTGCAAGAGGACAGTATTACCAATTAACCCGAAACCCCGAATGGTTTAGGGTTTACGGTTTAGGGGAAACCTTACACCCGAAAGCCTTAAGCCGTTTTCCCCAAAGCAGAACAGTTTGAAGCCTGAAAGCACACACCCTATGCTGCCCCCTCAACACCCGAAACCCTTAAAGCCTAAACCCTAAACCCTAAACCCTAAACCCCTAAGCCCCCTAAACCCTAAGCCCCCTAAACCCTAAACCCTAAACCCCAAACCCCTAAGCCCCCTAAACCCTAAACCCTAAACCCTAAACCTAGAGGGCCGGACTTCGAACTCTAGCAACTCCAAGCCTAAAGCCCCAAACGTTACAGCCCGGAACCGTGAAACCCTAAAGCCCTAAAACCCTAAACCCTAAACCCTAAACCCTAAAACCCTAAACCCTAAACCCTAAACCCTAAAGCCCTAAAACCCGGAAGTCCGATGTAAGATCCCACATAACCCAGATGCTTATAATAGGCTTCTTCTTATTAATAACTTGATTAGAGTTCCGGGACACCTTACATTATCTTCAGGATGGGTCTATAAGAACCTGCTTTTAGTAACTACTCCCCTGAACCTTGCGCTTCCCAGGTGCTTAATTCTTGCTATTGAAAGGGTCATGGCACTGAGTAGCTGGGGTTATAAGTTATAAGCAAGGCACCTATACTGCGAATTAGTTATAATCCCCTTTCAGGTACTACTAGCTGCACTCACTTACTAAGTCCTATGAACCTCCAAGTGGGGTGCTGTTCAGATTAGGGCCTCAGTTCGTAGGGTTTTAGGATTTTGGACGGGGATTGCAACGGGGTTGGGGGTTCGGCTAGTTTTTGGAGGGTTGCATAAGTATAGAGCATCTTGCAAGGTCGCGTTCTTCGGGCTACGCAATCCTTTTTCCGCAGCTGTTCCTGTTCGAGGTATACTGCCAGCATCCAAAACCTCGAACCCTGAAGCCTAAGCCCTACACTTCACCCTACAGCGCAAGGCAAAAAGCCTAAACCCTCAACGGCCCTTAACCCTTAACCCTGAGCCCTGAACCCTGAACCCAACGCAATCATTCATCATCCCAGAACCCCTCGAAGGGGCCCCAAATTCCTAAAGATTTAAACCCGAAACCCCAACCCAAAGCCTCAAACCCTAAACCCTGAATTCTAAACTCCAAAATCTCAACCCAACACGCAAAACTTATGTAGGTGGGTGGTTACTTTACTTGAGGTTTCTGTTTTAAGGGGCTGTATATGGGTGGTTGTCAAAATTAGGGTTAGGCGGTGTTAGGAACAGATAAAGAGATCACCGGCCGATCGAACCCAACAAAACCCAGAGACTCCGATATCCCTTAATTGAGGAATATTCCTTAAATCCTATTAGGGATCCTACTATAGTGTCACGGATATTCCCCAAAATGAAAGGATATTGGGGTCTCTGAGAACCTCGAAGACCTATGATCCATTAAGTACGCCCTGCTAGGCTTGCCCTAAACCCTAAACCCCTAGAGCCCTAAACACTAAACCCTAAACCCCTAAACCCTAAACCCTAAACCTCTAAAGCCCTAAACCTTAAACCCCTAACCCCTAAAGCCCTAAATGCTAAACCCCTAAGCCCCCTAAACCCTAAACCCTGAACCCCTAAAGCCTTAAACCCTAACCCCTAAACCCCTAAAGCCCTAAACCCTAAACCCTAAAGCCCTAAACCCTAAACCCTTAAACCTCTAAAGCCCTAAACCCTCCTGCACGGCCGGCCTCGCTGCGGTGATGGCCGGTGTGGAACGCAGCCTGGATGAAGCCGGGGATTTGGGTTTCAGGGTTCAGGGTTCAGGGTTTAGGGTTCAGGGTTTAGGGTTTAGGGTTCAGGGTTTAGGGTTTAGGGTTCAGGGTTTAGGCTTTAGGGCTCAGGGTTTAGGGTTCAGGATTTAGGGTTTAGGGTTCATTTAGGGTTCAGGGTTTAGGGTTCAGGGTTTAGGGTTTAGGGTTCAGGGTTTAGGGTTTAGGGTTTAGGGTTCCAAGGTCCACTCTAGCAGAAAGCATCTTCCGCTGAACAACAAAGCCCGAAAATACACCCGAAGCCCTTTGGTTAAGGGATAGGGTCTAGGCTTGAGGAAACCCGACCCCTGAAACCCGAAACCCGAAAACCTAAACGCCAACCCGAGACGTCTGCAGACTCTATCACGGACTTACCGCGTGTGGCCGCGGCGTGTACTACTCGGCACGCTTTGCGGGAACACTAACCAGCACCGTCTTTACTGAACGTAAGCACCTCTGGGGTTCCTTGAAGGGGGTCCTGTGAGGGTTTTGTCAGAGAGCGGTACGGTTTCCATGAAAACTGAGTACCCTAAATGCTTAGTTATCTTAATTTAGGTTTACTATAGAAGCCTGTTTTAACAGTAACTAATACCCCTTAGGGTTCCTTATGATAATGATATTAACACATATTTTGAGCCCCTAAATTAAGAACCCCATTGTGTTGGGAGAAGCAGGAAATCAAGACCGGTACCAGGCACTCAATTCCTGCCCTAAACCCAAAACCTTAAACAAAGACCCAACATCTCACAAACAAGCCTAATTTCAACACCTTGGACTCGATGAAGTTGTATCATGATAACAGCTTTAGCAGCCCCGTTGAACAACTCCGTCAACCCCAATCTAAGATTGAACCCCTACGCATCCTCAAAATACAAAGGAAGACCTTAAGACGCCTCATGACGAAAGGCTTTTCAGGAACCCTGCTAGTAGGATCATGGGACTTAGAAGTCAGGCTTATAAGGCCAGGTAACTAGACTTATACATAGGTAGTTCTGCCAAATACTCGACCCTTGCTTAAGTCCCGTAAACGTTCAAAACTTATAGAACCCTCAAAATACCCTTTTTGAAGTGCTACAGTGCTACAAAAGCCTTTGAAGCCGAAGAGACTAGGTTTGCAAGATACTTTAATTAAGGAGTTTTGAAATTCATTTTAGGGTTTAAGGTTTAGGAAACCCAGAGACTCCAATATCCTTTGATTAAGGAATATACCTTAAATTTTTGGAGGGTATGATTTAAGGTATATTCATTAATCAAGGGATTTTGGAGTCTCTGGGAAGCAGGCACATGAAACATCTGGTGGTTTCCTGCCGCACCCATGTGAGCCAGCCATGCTTGGACGGTCGGGGGACTTAGTAAGTAGGTCATAAGTAGACTTGTGAGTACCTTAACAGGGATCCTAATTGGGGTTACGATACTTATAGGTCTATAAAATAACTACTTACAAAGTCCCCCGACCCTCCAAGTGGTAACCTCGACCCAGACGTCATCCGCTCCTGAGAGCATCCATGGCCAACCATGATACCCAGAGACTCCAATATCCCTTTTAGAGGTACGGAATACCCAGGGCTCTTTAAGGGATGTATATAGGGTTCCTTTAAGGGATCTATAAGGTTTAGGGTTTAGAGAGCCTTAGAGACTACCAGTATTTCATATCAAACGAATATACCTTAAAACACCGTAAGACCCTTAAAAGACCCCTAATATGATATAGAGGAATCTTCCTTATCTAAAGGATATTGGAGCCACTGGGTAACATCCACCCAGCCGGTTGCGACACCGTCCACCCAGACCTCATCTGTTCAAAAACCCGCTGCACACCCTTCGGATTCAGAGCATAGACAGATGGACGGCAAATGTCTTCCTTGCCTCGTCTCCCAAGGTGGAGCGTGGAACGCAGATCAGGCCGGATCTCTTTGGATACCTCTGCCAACACGCCAGGTACCTTTAGGAACCCTGCCACCACGCCAGGTACCTTTAGGAACCCTGACAATCCCTATACCATAAACCCTTCCATAAGGAATCCTAAGGATTCTTTTAAGGAAGGAACGCTTTCAGGAGCACTTTGATGAACCCGGAAGCCCCCCTAAACCCCTGAAAGAAAGCCCTTAAGGAACCCTAGAAGGGACTCTGATGTATAGGGTTTAGGAGTTTAAGGTTTAGAGGTTTTCGGGTTCAGAACCCTAGAAGGGACTCTAATGTATAGGGTTTAGGAGTTTAAGGTTTAGAGGTTTTCGGGGTTCAGGGGTTTAGGTGTTAGGGTTTGGGGGTTTAGGGGTTTAGGGTTTAGGTGCACCCTCTACGGAGCCCTTTACTACAGGAACCCGGAGGATGCCTGAAATCTTAGTAGCTGAGTGGATACACTCTACACTTTTGGGATAATACGGCTGATGATATAAATCCTGCATTACCTTAAGGACCCTAAACTATGGGAATTTTGGTATGATCCTTGTTATGGGTAATGCAGGATTTATATCATCAACCGTATCACCCACCATAGAACTAAAAGTGTACACGTTTTGGCGCTTATGAACTCAGCAACTAAGAAATTCTGAGGCTGGTATCAGAAGTTTGAGGTCTTGGGCGAAGACTCCGACACGGAGGCCGAGGCTGGGCCTGCAACTCTATACTCTAAACGGGAGTTGCCGAAAATGAGAAGTACCTTAACTTGGGTTCCTTATAGTACGGATCCTACTGTTTGGGGTACTGTATACTATTAGGGTCCCCTATTTTCGGAAACGCCCACACGGGTTTTTAATTTTTATAATGTGTAGGGTGTAGAGTGTAGGGTTTAGGGTCGATGGGGTTTGGGGTCTATAGGGTCTAGGATTTAGGTTTTGGGCATATAGGGTAGGGTTTCGTATTGAGTGTGCAGGGTTTAGGGTTAGGAGCTTATAAATGCTACACCCAAACCCGTAAGCCCTCAACCCCAAGCCCCAGTAGTTAACTCTATTCAAACCTCTCAGAAGCGAGGTTTATCCTTGTAACATTCATTATGAAGGTTGTCTAGGGCTTCTTGGTTTTTCTAGGTTTAATGTTGGCTTTCTGGGGCTTTAATTCGGTGTTTGATCGTGTTGGGATTAGAAGCTCTTCTAGATTTTGCGGTTTGCATGGTCGCTCCGAGTGCGTTAGTGAGGGTTTGTCGGGTGTCAAGCTTCAGGTTTCAGGGGGGTTTTAGGGATTTTGGGCGGTTTAGGGTTTAGGGTTTAGGGTTTAGGGGTTTTGGGCATACCTATTTGTGGCAAGATCGGGGTTTGGGGCTTAGGGCTGGAAGGGTAGTTTAGGCTTTAGGTAACTCTCAACCGTACATGGTAAAACCCTCACTGGGCCCGAACCCCATGGATGCAAAAAAAGAAATAGTAATTCTGAATATTTTCTAACCTCATTCTTCATATTTTTGGCCTCTGTTTTGGGGACGGAGGCTGCCTCAGCAACCATTAAAGAAGTCTAATTAGTCTAAACAGAAGAAGCCTGTAGTGTTGCCACACTGCTTGGGGATTTGCAAACCTTTGGAACCCCTTTAAGAGCCTGAACAAGTTCCATACACTACAAACTGTCGATTTAAACAGTCCCAGAAATTATTTCAAATTCGGGCTCCACATGAAAACAAAATTAAGGCAAGTTAAAATTATCCCAAGTCGATTTCAACTATGCGTGCACTCCTCCAACGCCAAAAACCATCCGAGGCTGTGCCGGAGGTGCTCGATGTCCAGACTGAACGCCTGCTTAAGGTTCCCCGGGGATGGGGTTGGGGGCACTCTATACCCTAAACCATAAACCCCAAACCCTACACCCTGAACCCGGAAGCGTAAAGCCCCAAGCTAAACCGCAGGAGGAGTATGGTTGCATGATGTGTAACTCCAGTTATTAAAACGCCTGATACTTGCAAATACGATAGATCTTTTAAGAAACCCTTGGAGTACTATGGGGACCGTAATAATTGTCTATACCAGTTTGGGGGTGCCTTATTATAATGATAATATAATCATTTGATGGGCCCCAACAGCCTTATTCTAATTATTCAGTATCCATTGAAATAGTTCTTCTCATGACCCCCCACCCTTCGTGGGAACCCTCAAGCCCTAAAACCTCACGGCCTTACATCCAACGCCCTTAACCCACAAACCCGAGAACCTGGAATACCAGGTCCTAGAATAAGCTCTTATTCCCTTTTTGTAAGGCTTTTTCCGTTATGAGCCCCTTTAAACCAAAAAGGGCACCCTTTTTATTCCTGGTACTCTTAGGTCTAGAATAATTGAACGAACCCTTGGAACGGCGCCGACTATTACTTGAAGGGTCATGGGACATAGCATGTTGAAAGGGTCCAATGTTTCCTCGTTGGACTCGAGAACAAAGGTTTCCGGCAATCCTGTCGACTGGGCTGCTGTCAACCAATCCATGAAACAGTTGGTGGCAAACTGGGTGGCTGCCTCTCCAGGCCCTTTCTTGGTTCTGATCCGCCTTGCTATGACAGTTCCAGTTTGTTTGATGCATAAATTTCTGCGGCTGGCTTCTGATGACTGGGAGAAAAAACAACAGCTTCGAGCCGCTCAGGGAAAGGACCGAGATTACCGCTTATCTGCGGCACAGATGTGAATCGGGCTTTTGAGTCGTTGGGGCAACTTTTCCAGGAGCCAATCAAAGAGTTGCCATTGTCTTCCAGGAACAAGGCCATCAAGGTCCTGGCTTTCGCCTTCCCGAAAGGTTTTTTTAACCCTAAACCCCCCCAAAACCCCCCAGACCCTAAAACCTAAACCCTAAACCCTAAACCCCAAACCCCCTAGACCCTAAACCCTGACCCCGGAAGGCCGCTAAGAGCTTTCGCCTTTCCGACAAAAAAACGCGGCAAACGCTCCCGAACGCAAACAACGGGATTCAGGCTACTATAGGGGGTTCTATAAGGGCAACAACTGTATAAGAAATGGAGTATAGGTTCCTTTAAAGGATCCTTTAAAGGGTTCTAGCAATTTTAGGGTACTATAGGGGGTTCTATAAGGGCTCTATAGGGGTTCTATGATAGGGCTTCTAAGGGGCTCTTCATAGTAGAGCAGGTAGCCTTCAACCTTTTTGGGGTACTAAAGTCCCAATATACTCCCACAGGTTAACCTGGAGTTTCCAAGTTGCTGGCCATGTATGGAACACCGAAGCACCAACACCCTGAAGCCTACAAGCACTTTGCACCCATATTGAGACTGCAGCAACCCGTAGAAGCCCGTTTCAGTACATTTGAAGCCCTTGTAAAGCTGTTATCAGACACGTCTAAACCAATTTTCTGTAAAGCTGTTATCAGACACGTCTAAACCAATTTTCCTTGTTTGCCTCTTTAAAGTTGGTTTGAAACCCTGATGAATTCTTTTTCCTCTGAGTTTTAGGAACGCTAAACTCCAAGCGCCAAATCTTAAGGCGAAGTAGCCGCTCAACCCAAACCCCAAAGCCCTACCGTTTCAAACCCCTTACACACAACCCTTAAAAGCATTTCAAAGCGCGCTGAACACTGAACCTTAAGCCCTGAACCTTGAGCCCTGAACCTTAAACCCTGAACCCTAAACCCTAAACCCTGAATCCTAAACCCTAAACCCTAAACCTTAAACCCTGAGCCCTAAACCCCAAACCCTTAACCCAAGCCTGAAACTCCCACCCCCCCAAGCCGTAAGAAACTGAACCTAAACCCTAAACCGCAAGAAGCGAGCTTTGTAGCAACCCTTACGGAACCCTTTGAAGGAGCCCTTTTTGTACCCCTTATAATACCCTTTGAAGGAGCCCTTATAGAGCTTTGTAGCAGGCCCTGCCTCCGGACGTTGCTGAGTCGGTCCGGAGCACTACGAATCCAAGAGTTCGGGAGGCTTTTCAGTTTTTGTTGGGCGCTACATATGTATATATATATATATATATGTCTGATATGTTGTATATTTGTTTTCGATGTTTTCAGGGTTTCCGTGATTTGAGGTTTGGGCTCATAGACTCTTGGCTTCGTTTTAAGTGCTTAGGGTTTTGAGTTTGGGTCTTTGGGGCTTCACTCTAGTCCAGCCACTGCTGCCGACGATGCGGTCATTCCTGCGCCTTCGAACGAGAGAGAGCAGGGTTTTCTAGTTCTATGGCTTCAAACAATGGTATTTTTGCAGCTGTTGAAGCTAGAGTTTGTGGTAGTTCTTCAAAAGTTTAAAAGAGTGTTTTCGATCCGTCGAACACAGACATACATAAATACATACATACATACCTACACATACATACATACGTACGTGCGCACATGGGTACATGCACAGATGCACATATGCAGCATGTACTTACGACCTGCAGCACGCATTCATGAATGCACAGAAGTTCACAGAAGATATCGTATAGGGTTCACTAAACCCCTGCATGTAAAGCCGACATCTGCGCCGTAAGCCCTCAGTGAGTACAGTTATAAGTACCTGCACTGGGTTTGTAGCTAATTAGAAGTATGGCTATACTTATACTTTATTTGTAGCCCTAGTTATTGCTTCCGTTCCATGAACCTGGAAGTAGATCCTAAATCCCAGCCCTTAAAGGGAACCCTATCATAGAGCCCGAAACCCTAAACCCTATACCCGAGCCCCTAAACCTCTAAGGGGAGCCCTGAACCCAATGCTTTCGCCAGGCTTTGCTTGCGATCAACTGCTTCGTGAGCGAGCTTCACGGCCCGATGGAGAAGACGCCTGCGAGGCACGTGGCGGTTTCGGGTTTAGGGTTTAGGGTTAGGATTTAGGGTTTAGGGTTTAGGGTTGCGGCGTTATAGGTTTTTTTGGTATCTACCACATTAGGTTGCGTTATAGGTCGTGCAAAAGGGCTGTTTTTGGTATCTGCGATTAGTAAGATATTCAAACAAGATAGGTTTTATGATGTGATTTTGTATCGTGTTGCAGGTCTGGTAATGTGGTTTATAGGGTCACCGAGCCCTTGGGAAGAACATATAGTGATTTTTCTTAGTACGGACCGAAAACCCAAACCCTACAGCCCTGAACTCGTACATCCCCAACCCCAAAGCCTTACCTGGGGATCCAAAAACCTACCGTTTTAAGGGTCAGACCCTCTAATTAAGGGGTCATAACCTACTATTTAGTAGGGTTTGGAGTCACAGGTAAGCATCAGAACAACCCTCAACCCTCCAAACTCGAAGAAATACTAGAAAGCCCACATAGAAACCCGTACAGAAACTACCTTTATGTAATTATTGAACCCTAAACCCCTAAACCCGTTAAACCCTAAACCCCGTAAACCCTAAACCCGTAAACCCTAAAGCCTAAACCCCTAAATCCTAAGCCCTACATGCAATTCGTAAAAGCATTGGCCACCCCGTGCGAGGCAGCAGCAGCTCCTCCAAGCCTTATCTGCAGCCCTGAAGTCTCTTGGCTCTC
The DNA here is from genome assembly GCA_905221615.1 of Symbiodinium sp. CCMP2592. Classification (NCBI taxonomy): domain Eukaryota; class Dinophyceae; order Suessiales; family Symbiodiniaceae; genus Symbiodinium; species Symbiodinium sp. CCMP2592. The sequence goes on along the minus strand of CAJNDT010006197.1, from coordinate 239,281 downwards.
TTCTGCCCGGCTTTTGTCACTTTGTTTTTTTGGGTTTTCTGGTTTAGGGTTTAGGGTCTAGGGATGTTGCAGCAGGGGTAACCAGTGCAACTTCCAGGAGGGGTTGAGAAGTGAGCCAAGGTCTCTGGAAGAGGGCGGCGAGGTCGAGACGCTGTTGTTTCGCATGCGCTCCGTCTTGCAGCACCCAGAGGTTAAAGCAGAGAAGGTGGAGCAAGCGCTGGGAGCCTGTGCGCTTCTACGGGGCAACTTGGACAAGCGGGTTTTGCTGACCATTGCCAATGCAAGCTTGGACCGTTCCTTGGGTTCACGTTCAGTTTTATACGGACTTTACATGGCCATAACACGGAGAGCAAAATATCTACACCTTTTTATGTCTAGACAACCTAACATACACATGTATAGGTAGAGGTATATGTATACGTACACGTACACGTATATGTATATGTATATGTATTTGTATAAGTAGTGTATATCTGCACGTATAAGTCTATGTCGATGTCTATGTCTATGCGTATGTGCATGTGGATGTAGATGCAGACGTAGACGTAGACATGTACGTATACGTATATGTATAGAGAGATAGATGTGAAAAGCGTTAATTTAGGATTTTCTGCATATAGGAATCCTTCGGAATCAAGACCCTGAACCTTAAGACCCTAAGCCCTACACCTTAAACCCTTAAACCCTAAACCCCTAAACCCCAATTCCAGGTTTGCGTGAACTGTCAGCTTCCTGCCTCGCACGTATCTGCTGGTCTGCGGCCTCTTTGCAAAGCGGCGAGCCGCACGAGGATTAGGGACCCGAAAAGCACATAAGCATCAGCATTTTATGGGGATATCCCTACCTTATTGGGCTTCATTATAAGGGGGTTTATATGGGATATCCCTATCCTCATTTTTGCTTATGTGCTTTTTTGGGGCCCTAGAGGACCTGCGACGCCTGCTGCACTCAGCCATGGAGCTCGCCGAAGGGAGGCTAAAGGGCTTGATATTCTGGGGATGTTAATAAGCAGAATCGGGTTTTGTTGATGGGGTCTTGTTATGGGCTTTGCAAGTGTTTTTTGTGGCATCTATATATGGACATATATATATATATACATATATATATATAGTATATATACATACATAAAGAAGCACTGTAACATCCAATCAGGGTTACTCACTTGAAGTGATGCTCACCAAACCACCCACTAGAAGCATTGTATAAATTATACAAGCATTGTATAAACTATATCCACAAGATGATGGCCAGCTAATTATTACATTCAAGGGCCTACTAAGTCTTCTTTCAGCCCTTAGCCACCGGAGGCGCTGAGATTGCGGCTTCTCTAAACCCCAAACTCCCCACTGACTACGAACGTCCGACCGACCCCTAAGCCTCACGCTCTAAACCCTAAACCTTCACCCCACCCCATCCCAAACAGAAGTCCTTTAACCCTGAACCCTAAACCCTAAATTTTTTTAAACTCTAAACCTTAACAACCCCCCCAACAGAAACCCTTTAAGGAATCCTTGAAGGAATCCTTCAGCGGAACCCTGAACCCCAAACCCCTTACATAAAGCCTCTAATCCCCTAAGATCCTTTTGGAGCGACTCTCCAAGGCACCCTGGAAAGGAACGCCTACAGGAAAAGACCAAAAGTTGGAAACCCAAATTCTAATTCCTAACGCGCCTAGCTTATAGAGCCAAATTACAGATCCCTTATACGTAGAGCCTTTGAAAGGAAGCCAGCCTTCAAAAGGAACCCTATTCTAATTGTTAATTTTGAGGCCCTACAGTAGAAGCTTAAAAGTTGGAAACCCCATAGCCTCAATCCTTAAGAGTCATGTATAGGGAATCCCAGCACTATTTGGCCTTAACCCGGTTTCCAACTTTTTGGGGTTTACTGTACAAGGAGCCCAGAAGAACTTCTTGAGCCCGAAACCCTCAACCTTTTCCCAAACCCCAAATACCCTTAACAAGGGAACCCTGAATGGGTTTCTAAACGTGGAATGCCTAGAAGAACCCTTTAACGGACTCCTTAAGGCTTCCTCTAAGTAAGGATTCCTTAAGGGGCGCCCTTAAAGGGCTCCTTTTGGGGTTCCTTTAAGGAACCCTTTTGGGAACCCTTTCCTCCAAGGCACCCTGAGACTATAGTCTCCTTAGGATTTTTTTTTCAAATTTTGTATTGTAAAACCCAAGAGAATATTAGAAGAATACTACTTTTATTATGGTTCTAAGGGGGGTATAGAAAACGTACCCTGTTATAGCACCCTATTATATTACCCTATGATAGTACCCTATGAACCCTTTCCTTCAGCCCTCCCCCCAAGAGGCTCTGCGACTTCGGCGCCGAAGACGCGTCTTTGCTGGCCTGGGCCTGCGCCACTGCACGGCCCGCGGGCGCCCAGCGCCTGCTCTTGGCGCTCCCTGAAGGCCTTGAGTCTTTCTGTTTTTTCTAGGGTGTAAGGTTTAAGGTTTAGATATAGCACTTTCTTTTGGTGGTTTAGGGTTTAGATATTGTTTTGCAATTTAGAGTTTTAGGGTTTAGATCTGTTGAGAGGAGAGGGCTTGTGTACATCGTCACTACGTAGAGGCTTTTGCTAGGTTCGGAGAGTTTCGCAAGCGTTTTTTGAAATGTATGATTTTTTTTCAGGGCTTTACCGCGTCTTTTATGAGCACATTGGGGGGTTCAGAAGTGCAGAGTCTATAGGGCTTTATAAGTGGGTCTCGTGCTTCCGCCCCCGGTACTACTGCTATGACAGGCTTGGTCTACTGTGGGGTCTCCTGTAAATGCTGGCAAACACTTAGTAGCTGAGTGGATACACTTTACACTTTTTGGGATAATATTACCCGCAAAACTAAAAGTGTACACTTTTTGGGGCTTATGGACTCAGGAACAAAGTTCAAACCCAGAGCCCTAAACCCCAAACCTTGAACCTTGTAAAACCCCTTCTCAAAGCCCTATGAGCATGTATTAAACAAAACGCAACACTGAAACCCGGTAACCTTAAGCCTTAAACCCTAAACCTCATCTTTGTTGGTTGTAAAACCCTTCTAAACCTAGTAAACCTTGCAAACACCCATTTCAAAGCCTTGTTGGTAACAGGTTTTTCTGGGGAACCCTAAACCCTAAACCCTCAACCGGAGAAAGAGCCATTGCATTTTAAAGAGCCATTGCATTAAAAAAAAACCCTCAACCGAGGCTCGAACGTCGGCTACCGGAGATGGACGGAGCGAGCGCGAGGATCGTTGCGTGGGCTCTGGCCTCCCTCCGGCCCGTTGCTCCCTGCCCGGAGCCGAGAGCTTAGTTGTTTCGGGTTCTTTGACGGTTCCTTTAAAGGGATCTATAAGGGTTCCTGTAAAAGGATCTATAGGGTTTAGAGTGTAGGGTTAAGGGTTTAGGGTTCGGGCGTTACTCTAAGCCCTAAACCCTAAACCTAAACCCGAAACCTTAAAACCCTAAACCCTAAATCCTAAACCCTAAAAACCCTAAACACTATGCCCGAAGCCTTGAGCAACGAGCACTACTTCCAAGGCCAGTGGCCCCAGAGGCACCGGAGCCTCCGGCGGTGCCAGATCCTGGGTTCTTGTTGGGGACTTTGGGTTTAGGAGGGTTTTAGGGTTTAGGGTCTAGGGTTTTAGGGTTTTAGGGTTTACGGTTTTGGGTTTAGGGGTTAGGGTTTAGGGTTAAGGTTTAGGGTTTAGTGTAAACGGCGTCTTCTTGGGCAGTGGCTGGTAATCCATGCTAGGATGGCGCCACCTCACACCAGGGTTTGTGGGTGGCGGCATATTATGCTTGAAGCGACCTTCCTTGCATGTGTCATAGAACACGGTGAAACCGAAAGTTGTCTGAATCCCGCCGGCTGTGATGATACCGCAGGCAACCACCGAAACCATTTCGTGTTAGGTTTAGGGCGCAAGCCCCAACTCGGAACGGCTCAGGAAGGGCGAGCACAGTGGGCAGGAAGGCGGCAGGGGGCCAAGGGGGGTCAAGGGCCAGGAGGCCAAGAAGGGTCAGAATTTCAGGGTCCCTGGAAACGGCCAGCTTAGGGACCCCTTTAAAGCATGACCCCCTGTTGATGGGTTTGGTGTCGAAGCGGAGAACCAAGTGGTTCTGGTGGATTTTTGGCCCAGCTGTGGCTGGCCGGCGGACCTTGACAGCCCAGAGCAGGCTGTATTCGACCATTCTCCGTGGCTCCACCCATTGGTTTGGCCCAGTGCGTGGGCACCCAGTTATGGGTGGGAATGGGTTAAGGTGGTTCGGTTTAGGGTTTAAGTTTGAGAACCCCATTATAGAACCTCGGGGTACTATGGGGTTCTATGATAGGCTTCCCTTTAAGTCGTATTATGGGGTTCTGTAGTGCGGTTCCGTTTCAATAGAACCCTCATTGCAAGTTAAACGAAGGTTTCTCAGCAACAGCCCAGGATCAAACCCTAACCCCTAAACCCTAAAAGCCTTAAGCCTAAGCCCTAAGCTCTAAAGTTGCCTCAATCCTAATATCCTAATATCCAACTACCCTAAGCTAAGTTCCTTAAGAAGATCCTTAAAGTACCTTAATGGGAATCCCTTTTTTGGAAATCCAGGGGTACCCTTAACCCTCAACCCTAAACCTTAAACCTTAAACCTTAAACCTTAAAGGGAACCTTGAAGAAAAGCCCAGGATCCCGAGTGCTCCGATCCCGGCGACTTCGAAGAGCTCGAGGCTCCTCTCTGCTTCCTGGATCCCCGCATGCCGCCCCAGAAGGCCAGGCTAGAGGGGTAGACGGTTTAGGGTTTAGGGTTAGGAATCAGGGTTGGAGGTTTAGGTTTAGGGTTTCGGGTTTAGGGTTTAGGGGATACTGCACCGACTTAGAAACTTTTGAACATATTTATAATTCATATATAATGCCCGTTATAATACTTTCATTATAGACTATTATTGCTCTATGGGGGCAGTACTTCAGGTTTAGAGCTTAGGGCTACTTTAAGGGTTGACGGGTCTCGAGTCTTCGGGCTTAGGGTGTAGGGCTTACTTGGAGGTTCGTGGGACTCAGAGGGTACAGTTATAAGTACCTTAACTGGGGTTAAGTATAGTTTAGGGACCCGAAAAGCACATAAGCATAAGCATTCTATGGGGATATCCCTACCTGATCGGGCTTCCTTTTAAGAGGGTTTATATGGGATATCCCTATCCTCATTTTTGCTTATGTGCTTTTTTCCGGCCCTACTAGTCACCTTTTTTTATCAGCCTAGTGAAACACTCAGTCCCATCAACCTTTATGTCGGGCTCTTTTAAGGGTTATTTAGTGTAGGGATTTCAGGGCTACGGGCCTAAGGAATGTGCCTTAAACCATATTACAGATCCTAAGAATATTCCTTAGTTAGGGGAATGCTGCAGTCTCTGGGAGCCCCAAATCCTAAACCCCAAATCCTATAGATCCCTTGTGCGATAGATCCCTCAAAGGAACCCTTAAGAATCCCTTATAGGAGCCCTTATAGATCCCTAAATAAAAATCCGAAGCCCTTAACTGGCTTCCCACAGGCCGCGCTGGCATCGAGGCCCATGACCTTCGTGCCTGTGGACTGAGCTGCCATGTCGCTGGAAAAAGAACAATCAAGACCGGTGGGAGGATCCAAAAAGTAGACCCCTTAAGGGGGTTCCTAGAAAGTCTCCTGTAAAGATTTTTCCCAGTAATCGGACATTCAAATCGCAACCCGGCTTTCCTGTTTTGTGGTCCTTCTGATGCTCATGATTTTTGTTTGGCACTCATTATATGATGTTCTGGGTTTGATGCTCATGATTTCGATGCTCATGATCATAGCGCCATGCCTGTATGTGCGTATGCGTGTATGTATGTGGGTATGTGGATATATGTACGTATGTATGCATGTATGTTTGTATGTATGCATGTATGTACGTATGCGACCCGCAGCTCATCGCGCAATCTCGCCCACGGCCGCCTTGCGCCGCCGTGGGATCTTCTTTGCTCCTCCTGCTGCCTGCCTGCCCTTTGCATTGCTGGCAGCTGTGCTTGCCTTTATCTGCTCCCTACTAGTTTTGGTGGGTCCATTGGCATTAGGGTTTTAAGTTAGGCCCGACTGACAACCACACAACATGGGTGTAGGTAGGACACACATTCTCGGTTATAGGGGCCCCGTAGATTTCATTCGGGTTTCACTAGGGTTGGGAGACGAAGCTCCTTAAGTGGTTTCCTTGCTTCTGCTGCGTTGCTGCTTTCTTGGGGGTTTGTTAAATCATGGTTTACTCTCTTTGGAAAACACCCAAACAAGCCCTAAACCCTAATACCCTCGGCCCGGACCTGGACCCTAGAGCCTAAATCCCAAAACTTGAAAAACCCTGGGACCTAAACCTATGTGCCAAAACCATAAGCCCCAACATACGACGGAACCAAAACCTGAGGGGTTCTGGGGCGGGCTTAGGCGTTAGGGTTTTTGGGTTGAGGCATCAGGGTTTTGTGGTTTAGGCATTCGGTTTTTGTGGTTAGACATTAGGGTTTTGGGGGTTTAGGCATTAGAATTTCCGGGGTTTAGGCCTTAGGATTTTTGGGGTTTAGGCATGTGCTCCCAGCGCCAGTGCCGCTCGGCTGCAAGTTGGCCTTAGTGCCTGCTTGCAGCACAGGGGGCCCATCCCGGGGCGAAACTGCCACTGCCCCGACTTCGTCCGCCGCTGCGGCGTCTTTGCCAAGTTTGTGAGCGACTCTCAGCATCTGGCGAAGCCGAACCTTCATGTTGCCCCTTGGGGGCCCCTGAGCAGAGAGATGCTGCCAGACGAGCAACTCATCAACGTGCTGGTACTTAGACGCACGGGGTTGCAAACTACGGACGTCGGCTGGATCAAACACTGGCGTCCGGATCAGCTACTGCAGCACCTGTGCAGCAAAGCTCTGAGCGGATTGCGGATGGTGCGATCTTGCTCATCAACACCCTGGGCCCATTCGCAATGCTTTTCGGAAGGCCTCGCAGTCGAGCATTTGTCGGCAGCAGTGATCCAACCCGTCCAGGCCTTGTGGGACAGGCGGGGTTTGATCTTGCAGCTAGGTCGGCAGTCCACCTGGTACCCGCTCCTGTCCGCCTTGCGCAGTGCCCACGGACATGATTTCTTCTGGGCGAATGTTGTAGCCTTCGACCTGCGCACGTAGCGGCTGGCGAACGCTTGTCCGCGGGACAGGCAGGTGTTTTGCGGCTTCGGCCCTGGGGGCTTGCGTGGACTCAATGTTGTTTTGGGTCGCGCTCCTACTGCAGCATTGGAGCCACGGGTGGCCTTGCTACGGGCAAAGTACCTCACTGACACTCTTGCTTGGCCGAAACCACGCCCGGAAGCGTATCTGGTGCAGTGAGTTGTCTCAAGCCCCGATGTCCATCTGGCAAGCAGGCTGACCGCGCCCGGAGGCGGATCTGTGCAAACCCTTAAAGGCGAGTTTCAGTAGACTGTTCACTCACACACTCACTCATTCCACACTTACTCATTCATTCCCTTGCTCCCTCGCTCCCTCACTCCCCACTCCCGCTCTCAATCCTTATAAACTGCTGGTGCCGTAAGGCATGCCCCGCGGGGGGTGAACCGGGCGGAATCGGTTCGATTCCAGTGTTTGGAGACAGTTTGGGCTTGTTGTGCTCTGATTCCTTAGACCCGAATATATAAACTGGAAGCCCTGGACCCAATCTATACCATCCCTTCTACGCGAAGTTCTTTGGGTTGACAATTCTTTTGCCGACGACTAGAAAGTTCAAGACTGTGGGGTTTTGAGTTCTGGGTCCATGTAGACATGTAGAAAGGTCTTGGGGTCTTTCCACGTCGGCCACAGGTGCCAGTCAACCGCCACTTGTTCAGCGAGGCTGAGGAAATGAGCGTAGATTCGTCCGAGGAAACCTCGGCCTCCGTGGAGATGGATGAGTCGGATTAAATAAGAGATGTCCCGTTGTGATGCTGACAACTCCATAAATTAATCCTGTATGCTGTACTCTCGAACACGGCTCCGACAGCCATCCCACATGTCACTGGACATGCGACCGCACAAGCTGCAGCATAAAAAAGGAATCTGATGTGAAAGATGTGTTTTTTGACGTGAAATCCATTTCGCTGAAGACCTCACTTGCGCGACCTCACCTTGGTACACCCGATAGCAGAGACCGCCAAGCCTTCACTTCACTTCACTTCACGTCGCCTAGGTGCTGTGTCCGATTTTCCGAAGGTGCAGCTGCTGAGACTACTGAGACGGCTGAAACCGCTTGAGTGATTTCAGGCTGTGAGGAAGTTGAAAAGTTTTGCCGAGCTGTCCATTGATTCGTTGCACCGCTGCAGCCTGCAAACATTTTGCGACAGCATTTGAGCTGGCAGCTCCCTGCACGTGTCATTTTGCAGGCCAAACCGCCCTACCGTTTTGTGAGCCCCACTGAGCAGCACACTTGTGTTTTCGAATCACTGAACGATCGCGAAGAGATTTCTTACCTGGTGACTCGGCCTTTGCATTCGCAGGGCGATTCTTCACTGAGGCAGAAGTCAGCCATTTCAAGAGCTATTGGGGTCATGCAGGGCTGAGCCTTTGGGTGTGCCGCGAAAGCATTATTAAAGACCTGGTGCAGTGTAGCGCATGGCATCAGCATAAGCGCGAGTCTGCCGCGAGACCTTCTGTTTCCAACTTTTGGTATATGACTAAGATCTGCTGCAGTGGCAATCTCGGTGTAACTGTAACTGCACATGGGGCCCTGAAACCCTAATCCCTAAACCCATGGTTAACAAAATATTGTCTTTCCTCTGTTGTGTGCTGGTTCCTTATCTTAATTAGGCTGAGAGCGAGCGACAACTATGGATAACAGTATGTTCTTTTTCCTGTGCTGTGTGCTTGCTTTGACCTTGAGGCAGCTGAGAGCGACAACTACGGTTAACAAAATGGGGCAACAGTTTAAAGTTGGAAGCCAAGAATAGGTGTACTGTATAGTTGACTCGACAAGAAGGTAAATGATAAGTGTTGTTTTCTCAATGTTGTGGGATTCTTTGGGGGGGAGTTTTACCGCTTCGTAGCAGCACTGCTAACCTAGCCCAGCTAATCGTGAGCCCTAAACCCTAAGCCCTAAACCTTAAAACCTTCAACCGAGGCCTTGTAGCACTACTCCTGTAGCCAAACAGCCGCCTTCATGCAGGTCAGGTGTCTGAAATTGTGATCATTTCACAGCCGGCTGCGTGCCACCTGCCTGAAAACCCGGATGTGCTTGAGAGAACGCCTGGGAACTTGCGATACGTCCATGAATGCACTCCGTGAGAGTGAGTGAAGGATGTTCTCGTTAGTTTCTGCTTTCCTGCCGGTCGTTCTTTCAGGTCAGGACTCAGGACTGTGAACATGGGACTCATGGGGCTCATGGGACAACTCATGCGATCATTTTGCAATGCAGTAGTGTCATTGTCGGAACAAGTTCATGTAGGTTCCAGAATCGGAAGTGTAGAAGCAGGGGCACGCTGCGTGGCATAGTGTGCTTGGACTGGAACTTTTCTTCAGCTGCTTGGCCGATGGATATTTTGGAAACATGCAATAACGTCACATGGCCACTCTTGATTTGTGCCAGGCGATCGGATATCGGGAGGGTCGGCAGGCTCGTTGGCGAGGCAGCCTTTCGCAGCCAAATACTGATTCGTGTGTTCGCTGTCTGAGCAGCTTGCCCTGCTTTGAAGGTCAGGATGTCGCAGGGCTGTGTAAAGACGACGGCTGTCGAGTGTCGGTCTGCTTGGCCGTTGTCCGTGTTGCCCCAGAAATCACGTTGCAGCATCCCTTGGATGTGCAACAGGATTTGTGGTGGCAGGATTTGGAGGGGCTTCCTTGGCAGCGCTATCACTGGCAGGTTGTTGCAGTGGAGCCGTTGGCAGGCATTCTTTGTGTTTCCAACTCTGGGGCGCAGGGACAATGCTCCGGTGTTGTGCGTGCTCGGGCGCTCTAGTGCAAAGGCAGCGGATTCCGAAGGCATTGCTTGAGGCATGGAAGCTTCAGCGGCGCTAGGGCCTCATGCGTACTTGAAGTTTGCCATCGCTGTGCCGAAGCCTTTGTGCCTGCTGCTGCTGCTGCTACTGCCGCTGCTGCGCAGCAGTAGCACCATGCGCCGAAAGCTTCTAAAGAACATTCCGGGTCATGTCTGGCTGCCAGGGTCAAGTCTCATGCTGAACGTGTTTCAGATGGAATGGCTCCCAAATCCAGACCTTCATCTTCCGAGTTGTCGACTGGAGCTTTCAGAAACCTTGTTCAAACCATGGATGGCTGGGCTGACTAGCTTGCTTGCAGCAGCCACGGCCGGGAGCCCGGAATGCCGCGCTGAGGTGTCTTAGCAAGTGTCGAGGATAAGAAGTTGGGCAAGTCGCCTAGCCCATCAGTTGGATCCTTTGTACATTCCTCCGAGCAGAGTCCAAACTTCCAGACTGCAGCAAGGTGTCTTAGGCCAGGGGGCTCGCTTGCATGTTCGTGCATGGGCCCCTCGGCACCTGATACGTCATCGATCTGCAAAGATGCTTGCTGCAAGCCGTTCCAGATACAGGCAGTCATGGTTTCTTCAATTCTGCGAGGTTCTGCAAATCATCAGGATGCCCTCAAGCCTGGTATCATGATGGCGTTCCTTCAACGCATCGCAAATGACTGGCTCCAGATGTTAGAACAATCCCTGATGCCCCATGCAGGAGCTGTGTCTCGTTGGCATGTGCTCTTCGACGCAGCAGCCTGCTTGCAGCTGCGTTCCCGTTAAGCCAAGTATTTCAGCAGCAGCGAGCCATACCAGCATGCCCCCACTCTCATGGCAGTGCATGTTCTCGTGGACAGTAGCCCGCGAGGGGGCCGCGATTGGTTGTTGTCTGAAGTGCACATGCTAGGTCATCGAGTGCCTTTGCGACCAATGCTTTTGCTCTTTTGGAAGATCTGTGAACTGCATCCTTGGCCCTGGAGGAAGATATGTGTCACGAACTGGTCACAGCAGAAGAGGAGCTGGCAGATGCCGCTGAGGCTCTTGTGCTGCCACCAGCAGGACTGGGGCATTATCGATCCAGTTTGCACCAGAAGCTTCATGGGCTGATTCATAGTTTGTGCCTCGCAGTAGGAGCAAGTTTACCTCAAGTGGTGGATGCGGTTTGTTCCTTCAGTGCAGACTTTGGGACGGAATCAGGGTTGTCAGCGCTGGAAAATGCTTCGGAGCTAGTTTGCCCGCAGCTGGGGCAGAGCCACCGCAACCTTTTCTGTGACACTGACTTGCCGGATCAACTCTGTGATCCGTGGCCAGTGCTGAGTTTCGCACGATCGTTGCAAGTATCAGGGATCCATCATGTTATGCACAATATCTGTGTGGGTATGTGCGAGGCTTTGCCTTCGTTTCGGAAGCGCAAGCCTCATTTTCAAGCAATGTCAATCTTCCTCTGTGATCACCATGTCCGGCAAGGCTTGCAAAAGAGGTGTTTTAATCGCGGGGATCCGGCAGCGCATCGCTGCTGTACTTGCCGCCGCTGGTCGTGGTTTGGGAACGCTGTTAACCCGCGGCATGTTTCGTGAGCTAGTCGAGAATACGTGCATGACGATCACACAGGCTTTCCAGTTGGAGGGCTGGCTTCAGAATGAGGCGCTCGCTCGCTGCCGTGGCAGCATGCAGATCATTTGGGGGTGAAGTGAGGCGGCTTGGCAGAAGCGGTGTGGTGTTGTTGCTGTTGTTGCTGCTGCTGTTGTCGCTCTACATTTACTTCGAAACCGGTGTATGGAGGTTCAGAAGGTCATAACAACAAGCCGCATGGGCAGTATGCATCGTCAACTAAATTAGGTTCATGAAGATCTGCTGCAATAGTATGGTTTCTGCTTACCCAGGCTTTCTTCGCAAGTGCCAAAAACTAGGCATGCAGTGTGGATGTTCAGAGTTCAGAGGCCGAGGCCCAATAGCAAAACATCCAAAATAGCAGTATGGGATATCGGGCTGGATCCGCACTAGTAGTATGGAGTATCGACGAAATCTTGTAACATGTATGCATGAGTCAGTGAAAACTCTTCGCTTGTCGTATGGAGCCGCCACCGCCGATGTGACCATTTCGAAACAGTAGCATGCGACATCACATGAACCTGCAGGCCTTAACAACGAAATCAAGACCCGTAGTAAGGAGCATAGGAGAAGTCTTGTAGTATAAATGTGTGAATCAATGAAGACTCTTCACTTGTCGCGTGGAGCCACCGCCTACAACAACAATAAATCCAACATAGCAGTATGGGATATCGCTGGGACTCGCAGGGCTCATCAAAAAGGTCCGTGCTAATAGTATGGAACATCGACGAAATCTTGTAATATGTATGCGTGCATTCAGTGAAAACTGCTTGCCTGTCCAACAACAACAGCAACAACAACAACCGCACTGAAACAGTAGCTACCGCACCCAGAGACCAATAGCACAACACAACAACCAATATTTGCGATGGCGACGACGATGACGGACACCTAGACGATGAAGGTGATACTCAACAACACTGCGAGATCGAATTCTTAACCACCACCACCGCCGCCACCGCCACCACCGCCACCACCGCCACCGCCGTCACCACCGCCACCACCGCCACCACCGACACCACCGCCACCACCGCCACCACCGCCACCACTGCCACCACCGCCACCACCGCCACCACCGCCACCGCCGCCACCACCGTCACCACCGCCACCACCGCCACCACCGCCACCACCGCCACCACCGCCACTACCACCGCCACTACCACCGCCACCACCACAACCACAATTATTACTACCGCTACCAGTGCCGCCACCGCCACGCAACGGTTCGTTTGAATCGGTTATATATACCCTGAGCCCTCTTTCGAATGATGCTGCACCTTCTCATGGCGGGAATATCTTTTTCACAGATTTCTGCTGTGGTGCCAATCGGGAATTCAGGGGCTCCAGCACCTGATTGGCTACGTGGTGCAGTTTGAGGAAAGAGCTGGTGAGCCATTGAAACAACCGAAACAGTATTTGGTCGATGGTAGTAGTAGTTGTGGTAGTAGTCGTCGTCGTCGTAGTAGTGATACCGTAGTAGTAGTGGTAGTGGTAGTAGTTTCAGCAGTAGTAGTAGTAGTAGTAGTAGTAGTAGCAGTAGTAGTAGTAGTAGTAGCAGTAGTAGTAGTAGTAGTAGTAGTAGTAGTAGTAGTGGTCGTAAGAGTAGCAGTAGTAGGAGTAGTCGGAGTAGCAGGAGTAGTAGTAGTAATAGTAGCAGTAGCAGGAGTAGCACGAGTAGTAGGAGTAGTAGGAGTAGTAGGAGTAGTAGGAGTAGTAGGAGTAGTAGGAGTAGTAGTAGTAGTAGTAGTAGTAGTAGTAGTAGTAGTAGTAGTAGTAGTAGTAGTAGTAGTAGTAGTAGTAGTAGTAGTGTTAGTAGTAGTAGTAGTAGTAGTAGTAGTAGTAGTAGTAGTAGTAGTAGTAGTAGTAGCAGTAGTAGTAGCAGTAGGAGTAGGAGTAGGAGTAGGAGTAGGAGTAGGAGTAGGAGTAGGAGTAGGAGTAGGAGTAGGAGTAGGAGTACGGGTAGGGGTTGGGGCAGGAGCAGGAGTAGGAGTAGGAGTAGGAGTAGTAGTGGTGGTAACAGTCGTTGAAGCTGTAGTCAGTAGCGGCAGCAGTTGAGGGGAATTGGAAGCAACACGTCCTTTGCAAGTTGGCAAGGCTCAGAGCCAGGGAGCAGCTACGGCAACATGAACGAGCTGGCATTGAATTTGACACTAATGTCGCCAGCTCTTGCTGGATCCGTGATCGATTCCTCGGGTGAAAAAAAGCTTGCTCATGTTGCGAAAATGAGGACTGGTCGATGTCAGTTGATTCACTGTATTTTTTTCTAGTTCCGTATTTGTCGTGCTCCGGCTTACATCCAGCCAATAACTTGTTTCTTATTCCTTCCGGCTCACATCCAAGCCAATAACTTGATTCCTTTCGTTGATCTTCACTTCAAAGACGCGCCGCGTCAAAAGCAGTGCCTTGCCGGACTGACTGGCTGGTCGATGCCAGCCACACTGACTGACTGAGTTCATCCACTCAGCTTTCTTTTCTTATTATACGGTCTCCGGCTTGTATCCAGCCAATAACTTGTTGCCAGAATATTCCTCTCCGGCTCATACTCATGCCAATAACTTGTTTCCTTTCGTCGATCTTCCTTTCAAAGAATTTGGCAAGCAGCCTACTAGGCTAAGGCCAAGGCCATGACCAGAGCAAAGGCAAAACGACAAGACACTCTGAATTTTCCCGTCTGACGACGACAGTTGTCTTTGAAGATTTCCTCTACCACAACATGCCATGCCATAAACCATATAATACCAAACCATACCAGGCCCTGGCCCATCATGCCCGTCATAATGATCATTGCCATATCATGCTGGAACAATAATACCCCACCACGCCATACGTTACCTACCGTAGCATTCTAGACCATGTCATGCCAAATCACACCATCATAGTGATACCAAGCCATGCTTACCATACCATACCAGACCATGTCAGACCATACCACGTCATACCATACCATGACAGAAGGACCAATAAAGTCATGAGCATCAGGACAGACAATCACATCATGAGCATCAGAACCAAAATCATGAGCATCTGAAGGGCCATAAAATTAGACAGCCCGGTTGCGAATTGAAGCCCCGATGACTAGGAAAAATTTTAGTAGTGTAGAGCCCTAAAGCAGGGGATCTACTGGTTACATCCTTTCGGGGGCATCTGGGAAAACGTGGCTCGCAGCCCTCAAGCTAAGCTTTCGGCCGTCAGAAAATTCACGACCCGCAGACTCCAATACCCTTAATTAAAGAACATACCCTCATTCATATAGGGGAACCTGCTATAATTTAGGGGTATATTCCTTAAGTCTTTCATAGAATTCCTATAGACCCCTTTACGGAACGCTTCGGAGTATATTCCTTAGTAAAGGGATATCGGAGTCTTTGCAAAGTCCAAGCTAAACCCGGGGTGCCAGCTTCTGTTTCCTGCAACCTTTGTATGACTTCAACACCGTTGCCCCAAAACCGAAACCTTCGGGTTTAGGGTTTTAGGGTTTCCTTAAATCCCTAAACCCCCAAACCCCAAACAGTTAATCCAAATAGCCTGTTCCAGGACATGTGGATGGGCTAAAAGGCTGTCGGTTTAGAGGCTTAGGCTTTGTGGTTTATACGGCCGTTTCGGGTTTACAGTTTAACGCTTTGTTTGGGGGGTGAGCTATGCCCGACCTCAACCCGAACCCTTAAACTTAAGATTCGGCACCATAAACTTCATGAAAGCTTCTCAGCGCCTTCTCAACACCCCATAAAACCTCATAAACCTTTCTAAAAATTCAAAATTGTTCCAAGCTCGATGTTTATAAACCCCGAAACCCCACAACCTGAACGCTATGAAGCCGTAAGCCTCGAATCACCCAAACCCATAACATACCCGTGCGTGGAGGTTCATGGAACTGAGTAATTACGGTTTACCTCCAAACCCTAATCCTCTTTCTGGTTGAGGTGTCTCCCCTCATCAAGCTGTTCGGGTAAGAAGGATCCCAGTACAAGACTTCATACGTCCTTTTAGGGTGTTGACAGGGAGTGTTCATAGTACTTCTATGAGGTGTTTGTAGGTTTTTATCAGGGTTTACCTCCAGAAGTTGATTTTGCACCCAAAGGGACCCAAAGCTAGGAAATCCTTTCCCCCAAGCAACTGTTTCCGACAACGGTTGACTCTCCCAAAACCTTCTCGAACCTCCTATCTCCCTAACCCCTTAATTCTACAGCCTAATTCCTAAGCGCTGCACCCCAAACCCGGAACCCCAAACCCCCTATATCTCTTGCGATGAGTGAAACGCTAGAATGCCCCTTACAGTAACCTTGACACGAATGTGCCCTGTTCTAACGATTAAGGCCCCTTTCCACCCTCAACTCTAAACCCTATAGAAACACCTCATAGATCCCTTGTTTCAGGAACCCTTTCATATGAGTAAGGTCCCGATACACCGCAGAGTCCTTAAGACACCCATTTTGGAGTTTTAAGGACCCCTGTTTGAAAGGAACCCTTTTAACCTTTTTAAAGGAACCTTTTACAGGGAGCCCTTTTATGGAGCCCCGTATCGGAGTCCTTTTCAGGGGATCCTTTGAAAGGAGCCCCTTTAAAGGAGCCCTTTAAAGGACCCTCTTAAGGGGTTTCTTTACAGGAAGCCAGGAACACTTTCTTTGAAGCAGCCTTATTCTACATGTGAGCCAGAGACTCCAGGATCCTTCAATTATCTAGGATGCCCAGTAGTACCCTTATTCCCTTTTTGTAGTCCTAGGTTCCTTATAAAGTTACCCAATACCAAAAAGAGAGGCCTTTTTTTTCTTAGGTTACTGGGTATCCTAATTATAGTAGGAAGTAGGATCCCTAGCATGATTTAAGCATAAGACAACAATTATAGGGCACTAATGCCCTACCTAACATGATTTACGCCCTAAACCCTAAACAGGGAATTCTATATAGCTGTGTCTGCAGTTCGAAAAGAGCCCACAAAAGAACTTTAATTAAGGGATATTGGAGTCTCTGGGTTCTGCGAATATACCCTAAACCCTAAAACTCGAATCCCCTAAACCCTAAACCCCAAAACCTCTAGACCCTAAACCCTAAATCCTAAACCCCATACCTTAAACCCTAAACCCCCTAAACCCCTAGACCCTAAACCCTATAGATCCTCTCTAGGATCCCTTAAAGGAGCCCTTATAGGATCCCTTTAAAGAAACCCTATAAACCACGTAGACCCCTAGACCCTCAACCCCAACTTGGAGGGTCGGGGGACTTAGTAACTGGTTATTTTAGGGACTTATAAGTACCATAACCCCAATGATGGTTCCTTTTAGGGTACTTATAAGTCTACTTACCACCTAACTACTAAGTCCCCCGACCCTCCAAGAAACGGTTTCCTATTGTTGATGGACAAAATCCTGCATGACCTTAAGGACCCTAAACTATGGGAACTATGCTATATTCCTTATAATGGGTAATGCAGGGTTTTGTCCATCAACAGTATTCTGCACAGGCCCAGGAGAGCCTCACCTCTGGCAATGCGGTGCTTTGCGCGGGCGCGGCCTGGGGGGCGGGGTAGAATCTAGGGGTTTCGGGTTGAGGGTTCAGGGTACAGGGTTTAGGATTTAGGGTTTAGGGTTGAGGGTTTAAGGTTTCGGGTGGAGGGGTTAGGATCCAGGGTTTAGGGTTGAGGGTGGTGGGGGAGGTTTGGGTTTAGGGCCTAGGGTTTGGGGTTTCTGGTCGGGGCTTCTTCTCGAGGGCACGGGACGTACGGAGAATAGTTTCGTTTTTTTGTCAACCTAGGGGTTTACTATGTTCTATAGCGGTTTATCGTTTTTTCAGCATGAGGTGGGACGGGCTGGCAAGTCAGTTGGGAGATATGTGTGCGGGGCCGAGATTTAGAATGCAGACGCACGTAGAATCCTTAAGCAAACCTACACCCTACTTGACTCTGGTTCTGAAAGTCAGTGCCCAGTTGAAAGCGTTGAAGCGCGGCAGAAGCTTTTCAGCAGGGTTCTAGGGTTTACGTTTCTAGGTTTCGGGTTCAGCGTTTGAGGTTGTGTTCTGGGCAGTCTACAATCGTTCCAATATCACAGGCCCCGAAAGCCCATCGCGCTTGGGCCGTCCATATGTTCCACCATCCATTGATCACCCTATCGCAGCCATTGTCACTGTGACCCTGACAAGATTTAGTCGTTGATGACCTTTCTTCTTAGTGGTGTCAGAAAGCAGACGTATTCAACTCACCCCTTCATTAGCCCGAACCTGGAGACTCCAACATCCCTTATCGTAAGAAGGATCCTACTATACTTTAAAGTATATTCCTTAATTGACGGATATTGGAGTCTCTGGGAACATCTCCGTCTGCGTGCGACATGTCGATCACGGTGGAAGTCGGGCTCCTCAGCGGCAAAACGGCTACTGTGAAAGCAGGCCGCTACCAGGCTCCTGAGTCATTCGTACCCTTTCGCCCTTTTTCTTTTCGGGTTCCCTTACTAAGCTGTATAGTTGGGAAAAGGGTAATGTAGGGACCTGATTAAGAAACCTTGGGCCTTTATTAGGGTTCCTTGTATTATGTGAATCCTACTGTTTTAGGGTTCTAGGCCCAGAGTTTCTTAATCAGATTCCTACATTACCCTTATTAAGGCTCTGAACGTGTGGCGGCATTGAAAGAACGGGCGCAGACCGCTCTGGGAGTCGGACGAGGGCGGCTGGTTGACTCAGGTGGAACTGTCCTGGATGCAGGTAGGAGTTTCCGAAAATACGGTTGATGGACAAAATCCTGCATGAACTATGGGAACTATGGTATATTCCTTATAATGAGTAATGCAGGATTTTGTCCATCAACAGTAGGGGACCCTGATATGGTACCCAAACAGTAAGATCCGTATCAAAAGGACCTAAACCGCATCAAACTATGGTAGTGTCCGAAAATCGGGGACCCTAATTTAGTACCTTACATGGACCCTTATTACAAGGACCCCAGAATAGGGTACCCCCTAATTTTCGGAAACTCCCAGGTGCATCGATCAAGCAAGCCAGAGCCTAGGTTCCTGAGTGGCACCCTTTTGCCCTTTTAGTTTAGGGTTCCCTTATTAAGACCAAACAGCAGGAAAAGGGGTACCCTTATTATAAAGGGCTACTCAAAAACCAAGGAGTACAGAATGGTGATTTACTGACCCTGCAGATTGACCGAACTCAAGTCTGTTGCACTTGTGCGGCTTTTGCTGCGATTCTTGGCGATGGCTCTGTCGTGACCTGGGGTGACGAGGCATTTGGTGGTGGCTGCGGTGCTGTGAAAGATAACTCGAAGGATGCGCATCACGTTCACGCCTCTCCCCACGCGTTCGCTGCCATTCTTTGCGATGGATCTGTGTTGACATGGGGCGTTCCTGGCTTCGGTGGAGACAGTACTGCTGTGCGGCATCAGCTGCAGAATGTGCGGCAGATCCATGCAACTAGACATGCTTTTGCAGCCATCCTTGGCGATGGTTCGGTCGTGACCTGGGGTGTTGCTGCCTGGGGCGGTGACAGTAGCGCTGTGCAGGATCAGCTGACGCATGTGCAGCAGATCCAAGCAAGTTACGGTGCTTTTGCGGCCATTCTTGGCGATGGTTCGGTCGTGACCTGGGGTCGTGATCTTTATGGTGGTGACAGTCGCTCTGTTCAGCATCAGCTGCAGAATGTGCAAAAGATCCAAGCTGGTGAAGCTTTTGCTGCAATTCTTTGCGATGGATCCGTCGTGACATGGGGTCATGATGACCATGGTGGTGACAGTGGTGCTGTACAGGAACAGCTGAAGAATGTGCAGCAGATCCAAACCACTGGCACAGCCTTTGCTGCCATTCTTGGCAATGGATTCGTCGTGACTTGGGGTACACCTCTCTCTGAGGCTGCTGACAGTAGTAAGGTGCAGCGTCAGCTGAAGGATGTGCAGCAGATCCAAGCAAATAGCTATGCTTTTGCAGCCATTCTTGGTGATGGGTCTGTCGTGACCTGGGGTAACGGTCTTCTCGGTGGAGACAGTAGTGCGGTGCAGGATCAACTGAAGAACGTGCAGCAGGTTCAAGCCTCTAGAAGCTCTTTTGCTGCCATTTTAAGCGACGGATCGGTCGTGACCTGGGGTTATGCTGGCCACGGCGGTGACAGTAGCGCTGTGCAGGATCAGCTGACGCATGTGCAGCAGATCCAAGCAAGTCACGGTGCTTTTGCGGCCATTCTTGGCGATGGTTCGGTCGTGACATGGGGTGACGCTCGGTATGGTGGTGACAGTGGTGCTGTACAGGAACAGCTGAAGAATGTGCAGCAGATCCAGGCCTCTTTCAACGCTTTTGCTGCCGTTTGCCGCAATGGATGCATCGTGACCTGGGGTGCTGCCGACTACGGTGGTGACAGTAGTGCTGTGCAGGATCAGCTTGGAAACGTGCAGCAGATACGATCCACTTCGTCAGCTTTTGCTGCCATTCTCGGCGACAGATCCGTCGCCTGGATCGTGCTTGCCTTGGCGCTGGCAGTCGTCTTGTGCAGGGTCAGCTGAGTACTTAGAGGTTCATGGGACTTAGTAACTTGGGTTCTAATTAAGGTAGCTACACTTGTAATTACTTATAATCCCGATTAGGGTACTTATAACTGTACTTACTAAGTCCCATGAACCTCCAAGGATTGCATGAGCCGCATATCGCAGACTGCACCTTCGATCTCGAGGGCTCCAGATCCCATCAAGGGCCCTCCCAAGCCCCAAACTCCGCACCTAAAGTCCCGAAGTCTGATCCCAGAACCCGAAACGAAGCCAAAAAAACCCTCAACTCTACTGCATCCGGAACCCTCATATCGGGTTCGGAATGGTTGCTGACAGCTTAATATACTCCAAGACCCTACTCTAACTATCAAGGTCCCTAGACCAATTTAGTATAGGGTGTAGTACACCATTATAGTAACTATTATAGAGCCCTTTGTAGAACCCTTTGTGCGGAGCCCTTACATGAAGCCTATTCTAATCATCGAGGCCCTTATAATATTGAGCAAACCGAAGCTGGAGGTTTTACCTGGAGGCTTCAAAAATTGATGTTCTTTTTGGGTTTAGGGTGTAGGATTTAGGCTGTACAGGCTTTTGGCTTAGCCTTGTAACACCTTCTCAAAGACCTGTTTAAAGGCCTATGAAATCCTTGCGGCTTCTATCGCTTACTATAAACTTCAGATCAAGAAAGCCCTTCTCTAAGGGCCCAATTAATATTAGGATGACTACGTTAGGAATACTCCGTAGATTTTAGGAGGATCCCAAAGAGGATGTAAGGAATATATTGGAGTCTCTGGGAATATTAGGATGACAACTCTGAACCGCATAAAGCCGATAAGTTTAAATATAGAAGCCTGAATACGTATGAATATGTTTCCTTGGGTTTCCTCCTTGTTTGTACTATAGCATCCCCCCAAACCCTACTCTAATGAATTCTAATTACGAAGGCCCTTGAAGTAGAAATTCCCTAAACCCTAGAGAGTGTATGGGTATAGGGCTTAGGCTTACCCTAAACCCCTAAACCCCTATACTCCTGAAGTAATAATTGGGGGCCCGCATCAAGTTTGACAACAAGAGCTCTGTTTTCTGGTCTGGGGATGCAACGGCTGGGGGCAGGCAAGGGCCATCAGGGTGTTCAGGGTTTAGGGTTTGAGGTTTAGGGTTTGGGGTTCAGGGTTGAGGGTTTATGGCTTAGGGTTCAGGGTTTAGTGTTTTGCTGGTTCGGGCTTAGTCTTTAGGGTTTAGGGTTATCGGTTCTAGGGCGCACGGGGTAAAGGGTTCAGGGTTTCCGGGCTGGGTTCAGTTTCAGGACTTCGGGGTTTTAGGCCCTTCCGAAGGACGGTTGGAGTTCTCCTGTTTGCGATAAGCACGCTTCTCGTTTTTTCACTTCAGCGCTACACCCCAAATCCGGAACTGCTGCCCTAAACCCTAAACCCCTAAACCGGAACTGCTGCCAGGTGCTCATAAGTGAGCGGAAGGCAGCAAAAACAGCTGCGACCGACGGAAGCCATGGCACGATAAAGTGTTGTGCAGCCTTCTTCTTCTTCTGCTACAGCTAGCATCGCTGCTCCTATGCCTACTCCTCAGTTTATTCCTACTCCTACTCCGACTCCGACTCCGCCTCCTGCTTCGGCTGCTTCTACTGCTACTGCATGATGCTGCTACTGCTACACCTGCTACTGCTATGTCTGCTACTGCTACATCTGCTACTGCTACTGCTACTGCTACTGCTACTGCTACTGCTACTGCTACTACTACTGCTGCTGCTGCTACTACTGCTCTACTACTACTACTACTACTACTACTACTACTACTACTACTTCTACTCCTGCTACTACTACTACTACTACTACTACTACTACTACTACTACTACTGCCACCGCCACTACTACTGCTGCTGCTACCATCACTGTTGCTATTGCCACTTCTGCCACTACTGCTACTACTGCTACTACTGCTACTACTGCTACTGCTGCTACTGCTACTGCTACTACTGCTACTGCGACTGCGACGTTTTTTTCTTGCAGCTGCGACTGCAACTGCTGATGCTGCTGATGCTACTGCGACTAGCTGTTAATGCTACGGCTCCTAGTGCTGGTATTCGCAAACCCCTCACCGCTGACTACCGACCACCAACCACTAAGTACGACCCATTAGCTACGTGTTATTTCAACGCCTTTTTCAAAGTTTCCTTTGCCATGTCCCTCAAAAGCCAGAATCAAATTATTTGCCAAGTACCGCGTTGAGTGCCACATGTAGCGCCACGTAGTTTGCCTCTGCATGTGATACTACGAACCTGGCTCCTATGACCATAGGCTCTAGACCCTAAACCCTATAAGCCCTTTAAGCTTTAGGCCAAAACCCTAAACGCTACGGTGATGATGCTTGGCTTTCCTGGAGGCATTTACAGAGATAGATACCCTCCTCCCTAAACCTCAGATCCTTCATCCTAAACTCTAGATACTGCTCGGAGGTGAAGGTCCTAGCTAGAAGTGATTACCTAACTGGGGTTCTAAGTGATTAGAAGTATGGTTTTGTAACCCCAGTTACTACAGTAGAAGCCAGAAAGTTGGAATATCATTATCGTATCCCCTTTAAGGTAAATTATAGGGTATCCTACCATGAAACCATATTCCAACTTTCTGGAGTTCCTTTTAAGTCCCATGAACCTTTAAAAGCCCCGAACTGAACCTCTAGGCCTCGAAGCCAGTTGAGCGGTTACCAAGCTGAAATGCTCCCTGCTACTTTGCGCTGCATTTTGGCTTAAAGTTTTATTTTCAATGGCCGGTGTAGGGTTTAGGATTTCGTTTAGGGTCCATGCATGCATTCATCGCAATGAAGATCCGTGTCCGGGAGCATTAGTGTGTAGGATGTGCCCGACTTGGAGTATTCAAAGTGTGGCCCAAAGCCCCATACCCCTGAACCCTAAACGAACCCTCAATCCCAAATTCAGAAAAAGGAGCCATAAAGCTTACACCCCGCAAGAGCCTAGCAAAACGAGCCCCATCGTAATTCCTAAACCCACGTAGCCGGAGACTCCCAAATCCTTTAATTCAGGAATCTACCTCAAATCCCTGTAGATCCCTTATAGCTCCCCTATAGATCCCTTAAAGGAACCCTACTTGGAGGTTCATGGGACTTAGTAAGTACAGTGATAAGTACCTTAATTGGGAGTATAAGTACCTTTAAGTGTAGTTACGTTAATTATAACCCTTGTTACTCAGTCCCACGATCCTCTAAGTAGGGCCCTAGGTAGATCAGAGTCTCTGCGCGGCGATGTCGGCCAGCGCATCGGACTCGTCGGAGTCGGAGTCCGAGGATCGGGTGGAGTTCCTGTGTTTAGGGGGTTTATTTGGGGTTTAGGGTTTAGGGTTTAGGTTTTAGGGTTTAGGGTTTAGGGTTTAAGTTTAGGGGTTTAGGGGTTAGAGTTCCTTTGTACTTGCAGGGGCAGGGGACTTAGTAAGGGTTCTTAAAGGGCTCCTGAAAGGGATCTATAGGGTTCCTTAAAGGGATCTATGGGGTTGAGGGTTTAGGGTCTACTTGGAGGGGTTTATTTGGTGGTTTAGGATTTTAGGGTTTAGGGCTTACGGTTAATAGAGACTCAAGGATCGACCAGGTTTTGGTTCTCAAGTAAGATTCCCTGAACCAAACAACCCCAAACCTTAAGCCCTAAACCCGTTTAAGATGTGGGAGTTTCCGAAAATAGGGGACCCTGGTATAGTACCCTAAAAATAGGATCCCTATTATAAGGACCCCAAAATAAGGTACCCCTCATTTTCGGAAACTCCCATGTGGGTGGTTGTCAAAATTATGGTCCCTTTTTGGGTCCCTATTATAATACGGCACCGACTATTTAGAATACCCCAAAAAGCGACCATAATCTTGACAACCACCCACGTCTCCTTAGGAGGTTCATAGGACTTAGTAAGTACAGTTATAAGTAACTTAACTGGGGCTATCAGTAATTATTATAAGTATAGCTACCCTATTTATAACCCTCGTTACTAAGTCCCATGAACCTCTAAGTAGATCCTAAACCTTATAGATCTCTCTACGGAACCCTTACAGATCCCTTTTAACATTATTTATAACCTTAGTTACTAAGTCTCATGAATCTCCAAGTAGACTCTAAACCCTAAACCCCTTAAGAGGAGCCTTATGATAGAACCCTATAGTACCCTTTAAAGGAACCCTAAACCCTAAACCATATAGATCCCTTTAGCGAACCCTGATAGATCCCTTGAAAGAGCCCTATTATTATAAGTATAGCTACCCTATTTATAACCCTCGTTACTAAGTCCCATGAACCTCTAAGTAGGCCCTAAACCCTAAACCCTATAGATCACTGAAGCCCCTAAAAAATAGAGCCCTACTATAGATCCCTTTAAAGGAACCCTACCGGTAATTCTTTAAGCCCCTATATAGGGCCCTTATACTAACCCTACAAACAAACACCCATGTCTCGGAGATGATAGGAGGCACCGAGACTCAGGGATGCTGAAGGCAAAGGATTTAAACCCTGAGCCCTATTCCTTCAGAGACTCCTAGGGCGCCTTTAAAGGGACCCTATGAGGATTCTTATAAGGGATCCATAAGGGGTCTATAGGGTTTAGACCCAGAGACTCCAACATCCTTTAGTTAAGGAACAGACATTACTAGATTTTGATAAGAGTTCCTTTAAGGTATGTATAAGGGACCTATAGGGTTTAGGGTGTAGGGCACCCAGAGACTCCAATATCCCTTATTCAAGGAATAGACATTAAGTTATAGTAGGATCCCAAATATGATTTAAGGATGTACATATTCCATAATTACTGGAGTCTCTTGGCGTTCGAGACACTCCCAAGCCCTCAAAAGCCTACACCCTAAATCACCCTAAACCCCTTTAAAGGAGCACTTTTACAAGAACCTTGTTCGAATTACTAATCCCCCCTAAACCCCAGACCCTACCCCAAGACCCTATTCTGACTACTAAGGCCCCTTATATTAATCTCGGACAGGCCTCGGAGAAGCCGCGACGTCGTGGTAAGAAACAGAAGGGGACCCCAGGCGCCGGCTGGGGGTTTGGGGTTTTGGGTTTACCATGGGTTTGGGGTTCAGGGGTTCAGGGGTTGAGGGGTTTAGGGGTTTGGGGGTTTAGGGATTTAGGGGTTTAGGGGTTTAGGGTTTGGGGGTTTCGAGTTTAAGGCTTGAGGTTGGGAGGTTCAATGGGTTTTGGGTTTCGGGCGGCTTTGTGCCCAAAGGTTCCGAGACACTCTAACTGAGGAGTATGCCCTAAAATCTACTGGGGATCCTTGTCACCTTCACCCTAAACCCTAAACCCTAAACCGGCACTCTTTGGGTGGATCGTGGGCCAGTCGGGTTTGAGCCTTCCAGTCGATTTTCTGCGACTTGTTGCGTCTTTGGCTTCTAATTTCTTCCCAAGCAGCGAAGCGCGAGGCCCAAAAGCCTAAACCCCAAGCTCCAACCCTCAACCGTAAACCCTAACTAGACCCCCCAACTACCGTCTAATATATTCTAAGTCGTACCCACCATTAAGGATCATAAAGGCTCTATTGAAGGGCACCTGGGGGGTCTATTCAAGCCCTGAGCCCTAAACTCTAAAGCCGAAAACAAACTCTACTATACAGGCCTAAACAATTGACGATACCATTGTGGGGGTTCTCATTATGATTATACAATAATATACCCCCAAAACCTCTATTCTAAATTATTAAGGCCCCTATATTAAAAAAACCCTAAACCCTATAGATCCCTTTAAGGGAACCCTTATAGATCCTTTTAAAGGAACCCGTAAAGACACCCTACAGATCACCCTTAACGATCCCTTAAAGAAGCCCTAAAATCAAATTCCATCCCTAGGCCCAGAAACAAACCCTATACCCCAAGCGGCAAACCCTAAACCCTAATTCCTGAACCCTAAGCCCAAAATCAGACCCTAAAGCCACAACTTCACCTAAACCTCCAGACCACAAACCCTAAACCCGAAGCCTTGTAGGCCACCCTTAAAGATCCCTTATTTGGAGGTTCATGAGACTTGGTAAGTACAGCTATAAGTACCTTAATTGGGGTTATAACCAATTATAAGTATAGTTACCTTGTTTATAACCATAGTTACTAAGCCCCAGGCACCTCTATAGATCCCTTTAAAGGAACCCGATTAGATCACCCTTGAAGATCCCTTAAAGGGGCCCTAAAATCAAAATTCCAGCAGCCAGTCTGGAAGTGCCCGCGGCGCTTTCCGCAGCTCCATCCCCGGCTCGAGGGGTGGCGGCCCTACGCAGGGCTTCGAGGGTTTAGAGATGTTTAGGGTTTAGTTAGGGTTTCGACGGTTTAGGGTTTCTTTAGGGTTTAGGGTTTAGTTAGGCTTCGACGGTTTAGGGTTTAGGGCTTAGTTAGGGTTTCGGGATTAGGGCTCAGTTAGGCTTTAGGGCTGAGTTTGGGTTTAGGAGATACCTTTCTTGACCTTCTTACTGGGTTTAAGTCAATGCATGCCCCCAAGCTGTGTGTGGGGCCACTGATGTGGCAGGCTTAGGGGTGCCGTCACACAGGTTGGCCGCGTGTGATTCCTGGCGCGCCAGAGGCAGACCAACCCACACGGGGCCTGCGTGGTCTCACGCTCGTCCTTCCTTATGCGGCGTCTGGGTTGCAGGCAACAGCTATTGGGAGACAACTCACTTCAGTTTTTTCCTCTTGCCCCAATGGTTGCTCATGGACCTGATGAGGGAGCTGGAGGACATTTGTTCTCTTGTGTCGCTCCTGGGTCGTGGACGACAGCTGGAGGGCGCTTGATGTTGTCATTCTCCTCTCCGGAGGTCTTGCTGTCCTGTTGGCTCTTGGGCCCCTCTCTTGGGCTTTGTTTGGTTTTGGGCGCTTGGGTCCTGACATGTTGGCGGATGACCGTGCTTGTCATCTTGCGGGAGCTGACTACTTCAAGGTGCACTGGCTGCCATTCTTCGTGCATTGTGCTTCTTTCCTTTGGCCCTTTCTGGCTACTCAATCGACTGTTCGATCGTCTCCTTCCTTTCCTTTTTTTGGCGAGATGACTTTCGGATTTTACTTTTTGGCTTACAGGGCACACAGCGCTTGGTTCGAGGCAACCGGCCTGAGCGCCGACTCTGCAGCCACCCGGGTGCTTTAGACGATTCAGCTAGACATTGATACATTCTGCTGCGCGGCGGCCCTGTCCCTGGAAGGCAGTCCGCCTCACTATCCCGGCGATCCTTAACTTTCTCCCGGTTTGTGCAAGAGTTTCGGCACCTTACGTGGCCCAACTTGCAGGCTGCACCCTGGGGCCTACTCTGCAGAGACAGGCCGGCTGAAGCAGCTACTCAACATCACGGGCCTGCAGCCCCAGGATCTTGGATGGCTTGAGGCTTGGAGGCCTGCAGAACTGCTTAACCTGCTATGTGATTGTGCTCTAAAAGGACAATTGGTAGTACCTCTTCAGCATTGCAGTGCCACACGGAATGCAGTGATATCAGCAAAGCGGCCCTTCAATCTCGTAGCCCTTGGTGAGCATCTGACTAAAGCGATCATTGAACCTATCCGCGCTGTGTGGCAGCGACGGCTCCCTGTGCTGCAGGTATAGCCAAGAGACCCACATGGTTCCCTTTGCTGGCCTGGATTACACGCATCCACGGACACGGCCCATTTTGGGCAAATGTCGTCGCGTTTGGCTTACGCATGCAACGCTTAGCTACACCGTGCCCGCAAGACCGTCATGTTTGCTGCGGTTTTGGACCTGGTGGTCTTCGGGGCCTCAACTCTGTGCTGGGTCGGCATCCTGAAGCGGCCCTTGATCAACGCGTAGCCATGTTATGGCTAAGTATCTGGCTGACACCATTGAGTGGCTGCCGCCTCGCCCCAAGCATATTTGGTGCAGTGGTGGCTTTGCGAATTCTCGCAGGTGTCTGCCTCAAATGGTGTGCTGCGAGGTTTCTCGACCACGCGCAGCGGTCTGCTCCGCCCAAACGTTGGAAGCCGCTGTGCCAGCAGGGAATGCTTCATGAGCCAGAAAGGCTGCTTTATTCCGCCGAGGTCCGGGAAGCAATTGCACAGGGATACAATCAAAGAAAGGGGCAAAAGACGGTGCATGTCTGGACAGACTGCGCAGAATGTCTTGCATCGTCCGAGTCCCCAGTCGGGGGGGCAATCCAGCCAGGAAAACACGCGCAGGAACGCTGGGCAGAGCGCGCTGCCCCAGCGGTAACGCAAAAATCCTGGACATGTAGGGCCGATTTCTGTGCCTTGGTGTTGTCCTGTAGCCGGCATGCTGGGGTTCGCGCGGCAATTTTTACTTTAACAGTTCGGCGACGTGGCTGCTGTCATGCATTCGACTGCAGTATTCTGCGTGGCATGTTAAACAGGGTCGCTTGAGTTTGAGGGCGCTTGGCGTGCAGATAGCATCTTAGAGGCAATGGCACGGCTGCTCCATATCTTGCGGTGCTGCTGGACTCCGCCCCCATCCTTCCCTTTGCTGGGCAGTGACGTTTACGGAACCCGGGGCGCTCGGCCAGTCTGAACTCCAAGTGGAGGGGGCGACAACGTTTTTTCGGAACCCCCTGTGTGAAGCAGGGAGGGATGGCGCTTCAGGCATGGCCCTGCTTTTACAGAGGTCGCTCTCTCTCTCTCTCTCTCTCTCTCTCTCTCTCTCTCTCTCTCTCTCTCTCTCTCTCTCTCTCTCTCTCTCTCTCTCTCTCTCTCCTCTACTCTCTCTATCTCTCTCTCCTCTCACTCTCTCTTCACTCCTTCTCCACCTCTCTCTCTCTCTCTCTCACTCACTCTCTACTCACTCTCTCTCTCTCTCTCTCTCTCTCTCTCTCTCTCTCTCTCTCTCTCTCTCTCTCTCTCTCTCTCTCTCTCTCTCTCTCTCTCTCTCTCTCTCTCTCTCTCTCTCTCTCTCTCTCGCTCCCTCACTCACTCACTCGCTCGCTCACTCACTCACTCACTCACTCACTCTCTCACTCACTCACTCACTCACTCTTTCACTCGCTAATTTCACCAAATGAATATGCACATGAAAATCTATCTATCTATCTACCACCTATGTACCTACCTACTTATCTAGCTATCCGCTACTTAGCTGTGCGGCTATCCAGCTATCTATCTATCTGTCTGCCTATCTCTCAGTCTATGCATCTGTCTGTCTATTTATCTGTATAAGTGTTTTCAAAGGTTTACAGACCTATAATGACCTATACTTGTAATCGAACTGTCCGAGAAGTATATACAGAAATAGACTCGAGTTATAACTGAGTTGTAACAGGGTTTTAATGCGTTATTGTAACGGACTTGTATTCTGATGATTTTCAACATCTTCAACAGAGCATATTAAATAAGAGGTAGCAGTTTTACTTTAAGGTGTTTACAGTAAGAGCGACGGTGCTCACGATCAGTTGTTATTGCTTTTGCTTTAAACCGTGGAATATTGGTACACGTCTTAACGGCTTAGCGTTTAGGGCTTACGGTTTAAACTTGGAGTTTAGGCTTTGTTCTGTCATTGGCGTTTTTTTGTCTGGGCTTGGTACGGTTTGCAGACGTTCAAGCGCAAAAGTCGCTTCGGGCTTCCAGGATCCTTTTCTGTCGTGCTTTTAATCGAGTTTTGTCGAAGCTTTTTGATTCGGGTCTTTTCTTGAAATTTAGGCTTCATAAACCCTAAACTAAATTAAACCCGAGCCTTTAAGGCCCTAATCCCTGAACCTTCTGAAACCTGAACCTTGAACCTAAACCTTGCGCAAGTTTCTGCATTGTAACCTGTACATGTAGTTAACATGAGACACCCAACACGCACGCTCCGATCCCTTAACATTCAATTCAGTCTTTTAAAAGAAGGAATAATGTAGGAACCTGGTTAAGAAACCTCGGGTCTTTAAGTACAATAAAAGTCGGAACAATCAGTCGCTGTTCCCTCGTAGCCCCTATGTTGTACCGGTTTCCTATGCCCCCAGCCCCAGTTCCAACCTATTGAGCCTCCTTTATAGCTTCTGCTGGTTCCTCCTGGTAATTGACTGTTGCTGCAAGGGGCCGTTGCCTCATGTAGAATACCAAAGCAAACTGAAAAAGCTCGGCAGACACCATCTGCGACACCTTCACCCCATGGACTAAATCCTAAGCCCCTGAACTCTTATACCCTAAAGGGTAAATATCCGAACCTTAAACCCTACAGCCAGAACCCCTAAATGCCTAAACCCGCAAACCCAAACCCTAACCTCTAAGCTCGTAAAAGACTCGTAAACCCCTACGCACGCCCTAAGCCCTCCACCCTAAACCCAAAAACCCTACACCATTGAGAAGGTCACTCCTTCTGACATACTAGTGCTTGAGGGGAGTGGAAGTGCGGATTCCTATAATATTGCTTATATAACCCCTTCTAGCAGTCCTTGTATTCCCTCCTCCACTCCCCCTAAACCAGCAGTAACTTTGTCATAGTTGGGTAACAATTCGCATGTTTATGGGTGTTTAAATCCAAGAAGGACCCTCATTCTCTGAACCCTACACTCTAAACTCTCAACCCTAAGATGATTTCAGAATCTCCCCAGGCATCTCTACGGTCAGTCCAGCCGCATGGGGCCCTCGAGGTGCCACTCTCGAGTCATCTTTTCTTCATACAATGATAGTGCCAGGGGTGATAAAGAAATAAGTACAATAGCACTCGTAGTAATAGAGGTAATACCAATGGCTATGATGATAATAATAGAAGCAGTACTGAAAATGCTGACCGCAACAGGAAATTTTGTAAGATTTCGGATGGCTTTGTAGGTTGTTGGCATAAGAGTCTACGGTGCTTTGCCTTCGCAAGGCTTTTATGGAGGTAGCTGAGGGTTGCAAAGGCTGCAGGGTTTGGGGAACCCCTAAACCCTAAACCGTTTCGGGGTAGCATCGGGAGGTGTAGGGGTCCAAGTCTCGGATGTAAAGTTGCCCGACCCCGGAGAGGATGCGAGACGTACCTGGGTTTCGGGTTTGCTGTTTCGGGTTTAGGGGTTTAGGGGTTTATTGTTTAGGGTTTACGGTCTTGTGTTTAGGGGTTCCGACACAGTTTCGTAGGATAGGTTCCCAAATCAGGGGATCTGCTTTTTGGGTTTCGGGTGTTCAAGTGAGAGTCTCTTGGGGGAAGAAGGAGGCTTGCCTGACAACCGAAAGGTTTTAATAGAGTTTCCTTTTTCAGTTTTTTTGTTCAGGTTGTATCCGGTTATAGGAGTTCCATGGCTGTCCATTCAAATGTCAGTAATTGTGTAGGTTTTTTTTGTCTGGGTTTGGGCTCTTGCCCAGCCCCGCCGCAGTACCGTTCTGCACTTGTTTTCGGTCTAAAGCCATGGGGGTCGGAATAGCTACTTAATTAGAGTTGCAATATGCCCTTGCAGTCCCTCTCTAGTTAAAGTAGTCTGGGATTGTAATAGACCCTTGGTAGTAAGCCTTTTCAGCGCTACTCTTAGAATGAATCCTTTCAAGGAGCCCTGTTACAATGATTAAGGCTCCCACATAACCCAGAGACTCCAATATCCCTTAGTTAAGGAATATAGATCGATCCCTTAAAGGGGGCCTGCCGGGGAAACCTAAAGTCTCAAAACCAAGTGTCGCGGCATCGGGACACTGAGCTACAGATCCTACCCAGGGGTTTAGGGTTGAGGGTTTAGACCCTGCCTGGAGGCTAATAATACCCGACCCCTTTTTTCGGATATCTAGTTTTTACGGGTAGGATCTCTTGCACAAAACCCTAAACTGAAACCTGAACCCTAAACCCTAACCCGACATCCAAAAAAGGGGTGGGGTGTGAGCTTGCTGGTAGAGCACCAAGCCGGCCCGGTTAAGTGTTTAGGGCCTGGGCTTCAGGGCCTCGGGTTAGGGTTTGCAGTCGCAGGGTTTGGGGTTTGGGCTTCGGGTTGTACTGGCAGGCCTCATAAAACATAATATGAGCACCGTGTAACTTAGGTGCATTCCTTAACGAAGGTGTATTGCGCTCTCTGGGAGCAGGCCTTTCGGAAGGGTTCCTATGGAAATCTTAAGGTGCTAAGAAGAGCCCTCCCCCATCTCAGACAAACATATTCCCTAAACCTGAACCTAAAGTCCTCCCAGCGCTTCCCAAGTACCCTCCATTAGAGCCCTTACAGTGGGTATGTAGGGTATAATAGAGGGTTTAGGGTTTGGGGTTTAGCTTTTTATAGAGGGCATTTAGGGTATAATAGACGGTTTAGGGTTGAGGGTTTAGCTTTTATAGTGGGTGTTTAGAGGGTTTAGGTTTAGGGTTTAGCTTTTTGTAGTGGGTATTTTGGGTATAATAGAGGGGTGCTGGTCAACCCGAAACCTTACAGTAGAAGCCAGAAAGTTGGAACATCTTTCTCCTCATGCCCTTACGGCAAAGCATAAGGGATCCTAGCACGAATCCTCCTAAACCCATGTTCCAACTTTTTGGGAATCACTATGAGCCTTAAACCCGCGAAACTCTTGAGTTAGCTCTACGGGCTCCTCCATAAGGGATCTATAAAGGGGTCCTTAAAGGGTTTCTTAAAGGGTTCCTTCAACTGAAGGGTTTTTAAAGCATCCATAAGGGTTCTATAAGGGGGTTATAGGGCCCACACCATAGCTAAACCGCAAACGCTCAACCCGAAAAAGCACACTTATAGACCCGAAACCTGCACCCCTTACCATGAATTCTGTAGACCCCCAAGCAATGGACTCTAGACTCTGCCTTAGGGTTAAGGGTCTAGATTTCTAAGCCACGAACCAAAGCCTTGAACAGTAACTAGACTTGTAGACGCCTGGTTAACCAACCCCTCCTTATAGGTACCGGAGAATTTTTCTGATGTTTCATCAAGGCTTCTTGGGGTCTTATATGCGGTCCTGAGCTCCCTAAGGAACTGTTTCAGGAACCCACTAAGGAATGGTATTCCCTACTCGGAAGGTACGACCATGCGGAGATCGTCGTCGGAACCCGCAGCTGGTATGAGGCCTTCTGCGCATCCGATCCGAGGGCTCAGGGTGTGGGGGGCTTAATATAGAGGCCTAAATAATTAACAACATCATTTTTTAACAACACTATTTTTGGGGTTCCTGATTATCGGTTTTGGGGAAAAGACTATAGGCTTGAGGGCCCTTGGAGTTATCAAATTCTGAAGCCCGGGAAACACCAGGCCTGGTATAACAATGGGGCACAGTGTTGTTAAACTCATTTGGGCCTTGATCCCCTTCGGGGTTTAGGCTCCAAAGGTTCAGGATTTAGGTCTAGGGTTTGTGGTTTAGGTATTTAGGGTGCGAGGGGTTCGGGGTTAAGGGTTTAGCGGGTTTAAGGATTAGGGGTCGGAATGATGTAAAATAGTGTTCTCTAGGGTTCCTTAGTATATTTTTATAACATAAGAACCCACCAAAAAACAGGTCAGAATTCTTCAGGCCCCGGAAGCAGCCCTGAATCGCGAAGTCTAGACTTGCAAGCGCTGAAGAAACCAGAGAGTCTAGTATCACTGAGACTCAAGAAAGTTGCTTGGAATTTATTTGGGGTATGATATTGCATAGTGTTGCTTTACTTTTCGCAAACCATATTCTGTTATACTGTGCCATTACTACGCGATACGATACCCCAGACCCCTGGGAGGATCCAACGAGCGGATGCCGTAAGGAGGTTCCTGTACAGTACCCTTTAGGGATCTACTTTTAGATACTTTCGGAGGCCCGGCACTATGCTGCTCCCGAATCTGTTTTGCGGTAGGGTTTAGGGTTAGGGTTTAATGTTTCACAAAACCAATTACATGATTCAACTCTCCGAAGTATCCACGCTTCTATATTCGACCTTCAACGTAAGGTTGAGACACCTGTCCAACCCCTCATGTAGGAACCTGATTAAGAAACCCTGGGCCCATAAGGGCTCATAACCCCAAAATAGCCGGATTCATATCAGGAACCCTAATAATGGCCCAAGGTTTCTTAATCAGGTTCCTACATTAAACATTAAAACCTGAACCCTAAACCCAAGCGTGCAGGGACCACGTATAAATACGCATCTGGCATCTACGACAGACATTGAAGACGCGAGGTCTTTTGAACCAACTATATCTACTAAACCCTAAACCCTAAACCCTAAACCCTAAACCCTAAACCCTAAACCCTAAACCCTAAACCCTCTACAGGCCTTAACAGTTGACCGTAAACTTCAGACTTTAGCTTGAGTGTAACACAGGGGCCTTGATGATGAGATGAATCCGGTTGCGGGTTATATTATAGTTTGGTTATGACAGCTGAAACAAGAAACCATAAGGAATAACACTGGTAATTATTCATGCTTCTATGCTCATTTATAGTCCAATTTCAACGGAATTTAAACTCCGTATATGCCCCTGCATGTCGCTTACCGTGCAAGTTGGATTGCTCAGTGGCAGGACAGCTGCTGTCAAAGCCGACTGGGAGGAAAAAGTGGGAACACTGAAACGACGCGCGGAGAGGGCACTCGAAGTGGGGAAAGGACAGCTGGTGAACTCATCTGGGGGCGTTCTGGATGTACGCGCACCGATCAAGCGTGCCCGGCTGCAGGATGGTGATTCACTCGTTTTACATATCAGCGGAGTTCAAGTGCAAGCCACTAGAGACGCATTTGCGGCCGCTCTTGGCGATGGATCGTTCATGGCCTGGGGAAATGCTGACTCTGGTGGTGACTGTAGTGCTGTGCAGGATCAGCTAAAGAACGTGCAGCAGATCCAAGCCTCTGCTGGGGCTTTTGCTGCCATTCTTGGCGACGCATCTGTCGTGACTTGGGGCGATGATGAATGCGGTGGTGACAGCAGTGCTGTGCAACATCAGCTGAAAAATGTGGAGAAGATTCAAGCCTCTGCTCGGGCTTTTGCCGCCATTCTTGGCGACGGATCGGTCGTGACCTGGGGCACTGCTGACTGTGGTGGCGAGAGTAGCACTGTTCAAGATCAGCTGAAGAATGTTCAGCAGATCCAAGCCTCTGCTGCGGCTTTTGCTGCCATTTTAGGCGACGGATCGGTCGTGACCTGGGGTGCTGCAGCCTTTGGTGGTGACAGTAGTGCTGTCCAGGATCAGTTGAGGAATGTGCAGCAGATTCAAGCCGTCCCTGGCGATCTTGGCCTCCACGCACATGGAGGTGGATTTGGCGGCGCATTTGCTGCCCTACTTGGCGATGGATCTGTCGTGACCTGGGGCTATGCCGCACTCGGTGGTGATAGCAGTGCCGTGCGGGATCAGCTGAAGAACGTGCAGCGGATCCAATCCAATTCGACAGCTTTTGCTGCAATTCGTGCCGATGGCTCTGTCGTGACGTGGGGCGATTCTGAGTCTGGCGGTGATAGTAGTGATGTGCAGGATCAGCTGAAGAACGTGCAGCAGATCCAAGCCGTCCGTCGTTCGTTTGGCGGCGCGTTTGCTGCCATTCTTGCCGATGGCTCTGTCGTGACCTGGGGCTATGCCGCACTCGGTGGTGATAGCAGTGCCGTGCGGGATCAGCTGAAGAACGTGCAGCGGATCCAATCCAATTCGACAGCTTTTGCTGCAATTCGTGCCGATGGCTCTGTCGTGACGTGGGGCGATTCTGAGTCTGGCGGTGATAGTAGTGATGTGCAGGATCAGCTCAAGAACGTGCAGCAGATCCAAGCCGTCCGAACTGACTATACCAGCGCATTTGCTGCCGTTCTTGCCGATGGCTCTGTCGTGACCTGGGGGTGTGGGGGTGTCAGTAGTGCTGTACAGGATCAGCTTAAGAATGTGCAGCAGCTCCAAGGTGCTTGCCGGTCCTTTGCTGCTATACTTGTCGATGGAACTGTCTCCTCCTGGGGCTTAGGGGAGGACGAAGAGGAGAAAGAGGAGCTGGCGGAGGAGGAAGAGGAAGAAGAAGCTGAAGAAGAGGAAGACACAGAGCCGTAGTCACCCCTGTCATGCAAGCCCTGGGAAACATTGGCAGTCGAGGCCTCCCTAAACCCTAAACCCTAAACCCTAAACCCTACACCCTTAAAGACTTGGGGCTTCATTGGGGCCTCCTGGCTCGTGTTTTCAGTTCGAAGCTGGAAATTGTCTGGGTTGCTACGGTGGATGATAGAAATCCTGCATGACCTTAAGGGCCCAAAACTATGGGAATTATGGTATATTCCTTATTATGGGTAATGCAGGATTTATATCATCAGCCGTAGTATGGCCACAAGGGATTATTTTCTGTCAACATCAAGCGGACGCAAGACACTTGCAGCGTGCGCCAAAAGTCAGGCTGGTCGTGTCAGGATGCCTACAGTGATTAGAACTCTAAACCCTTAGCCCTGATTTATGTGTTAAGGGAGCCTAAACCCTAAAAGGCTTAGGATCCAGGGTTCGAACTGTGTTACCTGAGGCAACGGCTTTCACAACTTTTGCCGGGCTTTTTTCCGGGAGGTACTAGTGAAACAACTCTCAGGTTTTTCTGGTGTCATACTTTCAACTGGCTGTCATTCATGTTCTTACAGGGATACCGGACATTCGTTGGAAGTGCCCTCAAAGCACAACCAAGCCCTAACCATAAAGTCTGAGGCAGCTTCCGGTTTCAGGTGCTGAGCCCTCAGTCCCGAAACCTGGTTCTACCGATCTTGGTATTGTGATTGCAGCAGGGAGGACAAGAAGCCCCAAAACAATAAACATCACCCTGAAGACTCTATCATACCAGGGTTCCCGTACATTCCCTGTATGATTATACTCGAACGCACACCAGATTCCTATTGTTCTGATCTTTGTGGCCGCTATCATACAGGCTTAAAATTAATATGCTGGCTATAGAGCCTTTGAGGCAGCCTTCGTAGCACTATGGAACCCTCCTAGAACCGTCAAACTAGGGTTTAGGGTTGGGGTTTAGTCGTTCCATTCGGAGGGAGAGCAGTCGGTATATCAATGCAAAAGGGGGATAGGAAAACAAGTAGGGCAAACACGAAGGAAACCATTTCGTACAAGACCCGGTGGTTCGTCGTTGCACGACAGCCACCCCGCGTCCCAAACCACAGGAAACCGAAGTGTGGTCAGAGAGCCAAAGAACCTTAAACTCGCAAGGCTACTGGGCGTGAGGACACGGTTCAGGGCGCCGCTTTTAGCACCAACGCACCCTCACTTTCAGACACCGTTTATAAACTTACCCCGAGACCTTAAACCCTAAACTATAAACAACAACGCCTAAACCCTAGGCCCTAAGCTCGAAGCCCTCAACCCTAAGCCCTAAACCCCTAAACCCCTAAACCCTAACCCCTAAACCCCTAAACCCCTAAACCCCAGACCATGAAACCTAATCCCGAATCGTCAGACGGTAGGCCAATGGCTACAGCTTCAAGCGCCATGCCTTGGATGCTGGCCGCAGCCAGCGCCGTCCTCGAATTTTCCGGACGCCGGACCACTCAAAGGGTGTTTGTAAGGTTGTCTTTCGATATACTGGTTGTGTAGGGCCTAAAGGAAAGGTTTTGTAGGTTTGTGTTTAACCAGGGTTTTGTAGGGTTTAACAGGGTGTTTATACTTTTTCGAGGGTTTGGTATGGTGTTTATGAAGGTTTGTCGGCTTAGGTCGTGAGGCCAAACGTACCGTAAATGGAGGTGCACTTACTTAGAACCTCGGCTAAGGGCCTCGGTCCCACGATCCTTTCAGAGCGTCTGCAAGGGCCCAAAAGATCACAAACACATAAATTCGCTAATCCGATTGTAAATCCGCAGCCTTCAATGGGGGATCCCATATTCGCGGTAATTATAATGCTCCCCTGCAAGTAGCAGGCAGACATAACCTGGGATGCTCTTCGTCCCAAGCCCTCTACCCTTTGACATACCGGCTTTGAAAGGATCATAATACAAGGATGATTGCGAGCCTTACTTTCTCCTGATAGAACTTACAGGAACCCGTGTTTTTTTTGTTGTGGGTGGTTTTGTGCTGTGCGTTCTCCGGGCGGCGGGCAGCGAGTGAGTGAGTGATCTCTCACACCAGCAGCAAGACAACGTGACGCGGACGCTGGATGTCCTGTGGAAAGAATGCTCGGAGGGGGCGGGCAGCAAGCGAGTGAGTGAACTTGCCGCGCACCCGCAGCAAAAAAAACGCGCCCCGCACCCGCCCGGGCCTGGGGTCGGGCGGAATCCAGTGGGGCGGTGGCCGGCCAGCCCGGCGTGTTTTTTTTTGCTGCGGGTGCGCGGCGCGTGTTTTTTGCTGCGGGTGCACAGTAAGTTCACTCACTCACTTGCTGCCCGCCGCCTCCGAGCATCCACTGCAAAGGACATCCAGGGACCGTGGTGCCTTTTTTTGCTGCGGGTGTGCGAGCTCACTCACTCACTCGCTGCCCGCCGCCCGGAGCACCAACACGCAGCAAAAAGAAAACAACGCGCCGCGCACGAAGCAAAAAGCACCCACATCAAAACAAAACCCTCTTACCAGAACTTACATGTAAGTTCAATAAGGATAGGGGGTTACAAGATGTTACAAGAAGTTGGGTACTGCAAAGGTTTTACTATTGGGGACCTATAAGGGTTTAGGGTTTGGAGTTACAATCACTTAGTAGCTGAGTGGATACACTTTGCACACTTCTTGGGATATTGTTGCTCACTATAAAACTGTCAGTGTACACTTTTTGGGGCTTATGAATTCAGCAAATAGGATCAATTCTGGGCCCTGTTTTAAGTTCTGTGATTGTCAGAAGGAGGCCTGAGCCCTGCACCCAAACCGCCAAACCATCCCAAAGACGCAAATACCATAAGCCGAGGCCGAAACTAAGATCCCCAAATTCCTAACCTTTAAACTTTCGGGGTTCTTATAGTTTAGTAGGAATCGGAAAGTTTAACCTTTTATGTTTGTGGCTTATTGGGGTAGCAAGGAAACCTCAGGCACTGAACATCCATGCCTGAACCCTCAGCCCTAAGCCTTCAATCCCAAGCCCTAAATCCCAACCCAAACCCGAAAATGCACGCCCCCAACCCGACCTTGGTTCTTAAACATAAAAACACCGCCCTAAAGCCTAAAACCCCTAAAACCTAGAATCCGAAACCCTAAGCCGCCCTAACATCCTCAAATCCGGAAGCCCTAGACCCCGAAACCGGAACCGACACCCTAAAACCCAAAGCCTTACTTAGAGTTTCATGGGACCTAGCAACTAGGGTTATAATTAAGGTAACTATCTTTATAACTTATAACTAGTTATAACCCAGCTAAGGTGCTTGTAACTGTAGTTACTAGGTCCCATGAACCTCCAAGTAATCTCAAACTACCAAATCCTGACAGTAGCCCTTAGCTTAAAGGACCCCTTCAAAGGAGCCTGCGCCCTTTAGAAACCACTAAAGCCGTAAGCCTTGTATCCTCTATTACCATTGTAAACTTATAGCCCCTTACACTATCTACACAGCTCCCTTCGAGACACCCCTTTTTAGCTGAATACCTACAACCCCAAAACTCTAACCTCTAAAGCCTGTATAGTAGCCTTTCTGTCTCCCTAAACCCTAAACCCTAAACCCTAAACCCTAAACCCTAAACCCTAAACTCTAAACCGTTTACAGGAACCCTTGCAAGCCCCAAGCCCTGAAACCGAAGGGCCTGCTAAGGAATTGGAGTTATAAGATGTTAGAAGCGGTTTATAAGTGTGGCTACCTGAAAGTGTGGTTACCTCATGTTACCCTATAAGCCCTATATCCCCCTATGGTTGCCCTTATAGCCACTTACAGTACCTGCATGAAATCCTCATAGGCAGCCCTTGCTGCAACCCTTCTAGTTACCTAATTTTATGTCCCTCCCCCCCCCCCCAGATACTAAGTCGCATGAACCTGTAAGTCAGCCCGACAACCTCCCCTAAACCCTAAACCCGTAAGCCCTAAAGCCCTAAAGCCCTAAAGCCCTAAACCCCTAAACCCCTAATCCGTAAACCCGTAAACCCTAAACCCTCAACCCCTAAACCCTAAACCCCTAAAACCCCCAAGCCCAGGTGGATTCCCCACGCCAAGGGTGCCATCCATAGAGACCCTGCAAGGCTCACGGTCTTTCAGGGGGGGGGGGGCCTTTAGGGGTTCCTTTAAAAGGGGTCTAAAAGGATTACTATAAGGGCTACTTTCAGGGACGTCTGAGCAAGAAGCGAGCAATGGCGCAAAAAGGCGATTGACACTTTTCACCATGGATTCCATGCGTGGCAATTCAGGCTTTAGCATTGCAGGAACCCTAGGTAGAGCCTTAGAACCCCTCCACTTTCCGAAACCCAAAACTCTAAGCCCTAAACCCTTAAACTCAAACCCTGAACTCCCGAACTACATCTGGGATCCCTTATAGGCACCCCTCCACTTCCCAGACCCCCGGGAGGATCTAGAAAGTAGATCCCCTGATTTGGGGCGCTATTCTACTAAGGGTTCTTTTTAGGAGCCCCCCCATGAAGGGATCTACTGTTGATGATATAAATGCTGCATAACCTCAAGGATCCTAAACGATGAGAATTATGGTATATTTCTTATTATGGGTCATGCAGGATTCATATCATCAGCAGTACTTTTTGGATCCTCCGTGCCGCGGGTCTGGGTTTCGGGCCTCGGGCAGGTTCGTGCCACGCTGGCCCGAGTGCAAGCAGAAGGGCTCCGGCCGAGAGCAAACCCCGGGCTTTGCAACCAAGGCCCTGGGCTGCCAGGGTTTTGGGCTTTAAGGGCTTGAGGGGTTTAGGGTTTAGGGTTTAGGGGTTTAGGGTTTAGGGTTTAGGGTTTAGGGGTTTAGGGTTTTGGGGTTTAGGGTGGGTTTAGGGTTTAAGGTTTGGGGTAGGGTCACTACAAAGATAGCATAATAAGGACTTTACGAATTTCTAGGGCTCTTCTTCGGGCCTATTAAGAAAGGTATAAGTATTTTATACAAGTCGGCAGAGGGGAAAGTTACGCCGAGTTACTATGGGTTCTGTTTGGGGGGGTGTCATAAGGGGCTTGCCTGCCCCAACCCCACGAACGTAAACTCTGAAAGTTTAGGGAAAGCTCTCAACCCCTAACAGAATCCTGTTAAAACCCGGTATGACTTATAGAATGCTGAAAAGCGTTGGGCCCTGAGGCTAAGGGTTTAAGGATAAACTTCCCTAACAAACCTAGAGCCCGCAGCCGTACTGTAAATTACAGGTAGCCCTACAAAACCCCTAAGGGGAACCCCCAACCCTCAACCTTAACCCTTCAACCCTAAACCCTAAATTCACACCCGGCACCAATGGGCCGTTCCCACCCATAACTGGGTGCCCAGACACTGAAGATGCCCGGCAGCTTTTACACCGCACTGGGCCAAACAATGGGTGGAACTTATGGAGAATGGTCGAATACCTCGACCTAGCCAGCAAACGCCAGCTGCCCTGGTGTCCCCTCCCCCTTGTCCCTGCCTGCCCTGTCTGCTCAGTGGGAATTGAGGGCATAAGCCCGAAACCCTAACAATAAATGGTTTGGGTGGTTGCCTGTGGTATCATCACAGCAGGCGGTTTTTTCAGAACTTCCCGGTCTCACCGAGTTCCATGACACATGCAAGGAACGTCGCTTTACGTAAAATGCCGCCACCCACACCCTGGTGTGAGGTGGCGCCATCCTAGCATGGATTACCAGCCACTGCGCAAGAAGACGCCGTTTACACTAAACCCTAAACGTT
Organism: Symbiodinium sp. CCMP2592; assembly: GCA_905221615.1. Lineage (NCBI taxonomy): Eukaryota > Dinophyceae > Suessiales > Symbiodiniaceae > Symbiodinium > Symbiodinium sp. CCMP2592. The sequence goes on along the minus strand of CAJNDT010006197.1, from coordinate 197,721 downwards.
CACCCTCCTAAACCCAAAGTCCCTAACAAGAACCCAGGATCTGGCCTGTGCAAGACTAAACCCTCAACCCTAAACCCTCAACCCTAAACCCTAAATTCCCACCCAGGCCTGCTTAGGCCGTACCCACCCTTTTTCTTAGGGTGCCTGGACCCAGAAGGAAATCCGGCAGTGATTGACACCAACTCTGGATGGACAATGGGTGGAGCCATTGGAGAGTGGTCGAATTCAGCCCCTAGGGCTGAGCCAAGCCATTAGGCCCCTTGCGTGGCGCCCATATTTGCAGAGAGAAGTCTTTCGAATTTGAAGAGATTAAAATGTGGACGTTTCCATTTGGCCCCCCCTCAGAAAAGGCCCCGGAGGCCGGCCCAGGGGGCCCTAGCTGGCAGATTCCAGGGACCCGGGGGGCTCCTGGCGATTTCAGGCGAGACCTGCTGTTTTTTCTGCCCTTCCTGGTTTCTGAGCCTGCCTGGCCGCCCTGGCTCCTGGCCCCCTGACCCTTACCACCTGCCTGACCCGCTCTGTTTTGTGGCGTGTGTAGGTGCGGCCTTCCTGGCCGCAACAGACAGACCGGGCAGGTGGGAATTGAGGGCGTAAGCGCTAAACCCTAAAAGGCAATGTTTTGGGTGGTAGCCTGTGTATTCTCACAGCGGGCGGGAAAAGGTGAGGAACCAATGTGTAATTGTTTATTTAGTGGTGGAATTGCATTCGAACGCTGGACGTCGATATGCCGCCCCCCCACACCCCTGGGAGTGTTGGGGCGCCATCCTACATAGAAAATACTGCCGCTGCGCGGCGAGACGCCCTAAACCCTAAACCCAAAACCCAACACCCTAAACCCTAAACCCTAAACCCTAGGCCCAAAACCCAACACCCTAAACCCTAAACCCTAGGCCCAAAACCCAACACCCTAAACCCTAAACCCTAAACCCTAAGCCCTCAGCGCTCTGATCCCTCCGAAGGCTGCCCTGGTCCTCCAAAAGACGCACAGCAGCTGGGACGCTTTCCGCGATCCCCGAGGCAGCTTAGGCTTCCTTCAGGTTTAGGGTTTAGGGTTTAGGGTTTGGGGTTTAGGGTTTTGGGTTTAAGGTTTAGGGTTTAGGGTTGGATCTATAGGGCTCCTTTAAAGGATCTATGAGGGTAGTGTTTCCGGGGTCAAGGGGACTCCAATGTGCCTTGATTAAAGAATATAATATACATAATTAAAGGATATCGGAGTCTCTGAGTAGGTCCTTAAGAGGGTTCCTTCAGGTTCCTTAACGGGTTCCGTCAGAGGTTCCTTCCTGTAATTGTGGGAATCCTTTTCCGCAGGACAAAGAAGGACATTCCAGACGATGTCAAGAAATTAACAGGCGAGAAGAAGCCAACATTCGAGCATCGCATACTTTGCCCCAAAAGTCTAGTCTAATTCTCAAGGCCCTGACGTTACCGCTCCCCAACCCTAAACCCCAAAGAGTGCCAAAAGGATCACAGCGGTTTAATTGTCATTGTTCAAACTGCCCGGCTTCAACCCTAAACCTAAACCGTCAAAGCCGGATATGGAGTTTGTTTCTTGGGCTGTTCCTGGAATGTAGCACACTGTTATGTGTACTAAGTACCTGTTTTGGGGTTAGGACGTTGTGGTGAGAAACTAAGGTAACCAAAAGAGGAATTACATTTTCGGGTCTCGGGTCTTCTTTGAGCTTCGACGACCTACCAGGTTCTTCTTACTTGCATGAGCACACCGCAAAGTATGTATGTGTCAAAGGATGGAAAATGCGTTTTTTAAACCACCAACTTTTGGGCTTCTGCTATAGGGAGACCCCTTGAAAGAGACCCGTCTTAACGTTGCTTCTGGCTCTCGCAAAAGGGACCTTATTGAGAGAGTCTATGTTTTTAAAGACCCCTCCTAATCCAAACTCCTAGATACGGACGGAATACACCCTAGATGATAAAACGAGTTCTGTTCTGGTTCAAGATGTATTCGCGTCGGTTTTGGCATCTTCAAGATCCCCAAGCCCTGAACAACAAAAGCTTATAAAACCTTTTCGAACTTATTAACACCCTTTTCAAACCAAACAGCAGGAACATGGGCACCTTTATGATCAATGGGCTACAGGGAAACTGAGCCCTATGAGAAGCCGTGTACTATTGGGGACTTAACAAACACCTATACTTTTCGGGGTGTCTTTATTCTATTATAATGGGCCCACAACCTTATTCTATTTCTTAAGCCCCCTATGTCATTGAGCCCTTATAGTAACCCTTATGGATCTCCTTTAAAGGAGCCCATGTAGTAACGTCTTCGAATCTTTGCCTTGGGAGAGGCCCGGCACCCAAGGAAAGCCTCCTGAGCCTCCGAGGCCGGCTTAAGTAGCTTTGAGGGTTTAGGAGTCTAGGAGTTAAGGTTTAGGGGTTTAGGGCTTAAGTTTGGGGTTTAGGGTTGAGGGTATGTATCAGTATCCGGATCCCTGCTACAATAATAACAATGATCATAATTACTGTCATTGTTCCAAGTAGTCGTGTCATAATAGTAACAACTGTTGTGATTCGCATTAAGATGAAGATGACTGTTCTCCTTCTTTTCCCACATTGCAACCCCCAGGCAACAAGGAGTCATATGTGCGGGGCTTTGGGGCCAATTATCATACTATACAAGGCTGTCGGGCCTTTAGTGCCTCATGACATCCTGGCACATCGATAATAAGAACAGCAAGGACGATAATGATAGAATGATAGTTACAGTGGCAAGTACAATGATAGTTTTCATTGTCATTGCGGCACTGCTGGCGCTGTTGTTGATGGTGCAAGTTCTCTTGTGTCTGGCACCTAGCAACACCCGCGAGAGCTCTTGTACAGCCTTCCAGAACTTGGTAAAACACTAAATTCTCCTCCTACACCCTCAGCTTTCAACCATAGTTTGCCACAAACATATTTTACGCCCCTCTTAACCCTCATTATAAACTACTTCAGATCCTTATAAACGGGGTAAGACCACTTAGAATCCTATGAACTCAGAAAAGACACGATTTCATGCCAACTGTTCAATGCGACCCGAAACCCGAAACGCCCAAACCCGAAGCTCTAAACCTTCATAGACCCTTGTAGAACTCCTGGAATTCCCTAGTAGATTCTTTTCATACGGTTGATGATACAAATCCGGCATGACCCATAACAAGGAATATACCATAATTCCTATATCCTTAAGGTAGTGCCAACCCCAAACCCTAAACTCTAAACCAAGCGTAGCCCTTTTTTCTTGCGCCGGGAGGCAGCCAGAGTCTCCCAGAGATCGTGGCAGGAGAGGTTCCCTATCCGCCGTGGGCGACCGAGGGTGCTTTAGGGTTTGGGGGGTTTTCAGGTTTAGGATTCTGGTTTTAAATTTTTAGGTTGGGGTTTAGGGGTTTCAGGGATTAGGGTTTTGGGAGGTAACGTTTGGTTCGTTCATGCGGTTTGGGATCCAGGGTGAGAGTTTAGGGTTTAGGGTTTGGGCCGTATAGGATTTCGGATTTTGTCTGCTCGTGTCTATTGGAGGTTCAGGGGTTTCGGGTTTAGGGGTAACCCTAAACCCTAAACCCTCCCGGTAAGTGTTGCATTGTTTTGGGTTTGGTCGCAGGTTTCGAAGCGTTTTGGGGATTTTTGCTGGGGGCCTTGTAGGAAACCTTGCGCCCCTTTTTGCTGTCAAATGGGTGGTTGTCAAAATTATGGTCCCTTATTGGATCCCTAATATATTACGGCACCGATTATTTAGGGTACCCAAAATGGGACCCTAATTTTGACAACCACCCAAATGAAGGCTGCGTATGGGTCACGCTGTGCTTCGGGGGTTGATCGAGGGCCTGGGCTTTTTAAAGGAGTTCGACATGGTACAACCGGGTTGAGGGGTTCGATCCTCTGCATCAAGTGATGCTGCGATTACAGGGTTTCATTGGTGCCTTCTGGGCAGCGGCTGGTAGACACCAGAGCAACGTGTAGCAGCAGGGCCGTGGTCGGCTTTCATTCTGGATAGCTCGACTTTGTGAGGACGATGGCTTGGTATAGGGGCCTTAATAATTAGAATAGGGTTTTGGGCCCCTTATACTGTAATTTGTAATAATGAACCCCCAGAATAGTACAGGCAATGATTCAGGCTCCTGTAGTAAGCTGTGACGAGGAAGGAAGAACTAGGGCTAATGCAGGCAGTGTCGCAGCTCAGCTGGGTTTCTGCGTGGTGGTACACTATGGGAGTTTCCGAAAATTAGGGGTACCCTTGACGTTCCTGTAAAGGGTTGCTAAAGGGGTACAGAACTATAATATAAGGGTTCCTTTAGGGTTTTTGAGGATGTTCGGTTTAGGATGCTTGTAATAAGGATCCTATTATTCAGGGTACTAGATTAGGGTCCCTGTTTTCGGAAACTCCCGCATCTGCATGAGAGCAAAGATGATGTCGAGCGGGACGATTTGTGCTTTTTGGGCTTTCTCCCGTAGTTGTACAGAGCAGGGGCTATGAGGGAATAGTTTAGTGTGCTTACAGAGTTCTTCAGAGTTACATAATAGACTTATAGAGGGACTATAGTTTTTTTACAATTCTTCTCCCTAAAGCCCTAAGCCCAAAGCTTTTACCCAAAGCTTTTAAAGACCCCTGGATTGCTGTCACTCTCAGGTCCCCATGCTTCATCCGGGACTTCATGCGCCGCGCGAGCTGACCCTTGGGGGGTGGGTTGGACACCGTACCCTGAACCTCAAAGCGTAAACAACCTGAAGCTGCCAGTTTAGGAACCCTAAACCCTTAACCCTAATCCTTAAACGCCCTAAACGGCCAGTTTTGAGCATGTAGAAATCTTGTCCCTTCAGGACTTTCTCAATGCAGGGAGCCCATGACCCCTTTCATCACCTTCCGACGAGTCTGGGGTTTGGCTAAGAAAAGGGGCCTTAAGAATTCGACTGATGGGTTCCTTTCTTAATATGGAGTTCCTTAAAAAGGGTATCTCTAAAGACTACAAAAAGGCCTCGATGATATACGGGCCTTCATAAGAAGAATAGGGTTTTGGGGGTACATTGTACTATGATTACACTAAGGAGCCACCAAAACTGGATTCTAATTATTAAGGCCCCTTCTGTACAGGTGTAGCCTTCACCTTTGTCTAGGGTTTAGGGTTTTGGACTCTTCAGTTTTAAGGGATTTAAGTCTAGGGTCCCGGATTTTTTGGGTTTGAGCCTGCGGTTTTAGGGTTTAGAGTTTAGGGTTTAGAGTGCGAAAAGTGCTACTGGTGGTGGTGGTGGTGGTAGCAGGCAGCAGGAGGTAGTGCCGGAGGTCGCGCTCATGGTCGTGATCGTGGTGGTGGTGGCGGTGGCGGCGGCGGTGGTGGTGGTGGTGGTGGTGGTGGTAGTAGTCGTCGTTGTATTCGTAGTCGACGTCGTCGCAGTAGCTGTAGTAGTCGTACCGGTTGTGTTAGAAGAAGGAAGTAGTAGTAGTAGCTGCAGGAGGAGGAGGAGGAGCAGTAGCAGCAGTAGATTCAATGCTAAATACTGATGTTGATGAGAAGAAGGATAGAACAAAGAGCAGTAGTAACAGCAATGATATTCATGAATGTCATTATTGCAGTCTGCACTATAATATGCTCAGGAATCAAGCGGCATGCTAAGTCAGTTTTAGGGTTCAGGGTCAGGGTTTAGGGTGCTGAAGATCTAGGGTTTAGGGCTTTTAGGGTTCGCACTAGGTGGATGATATAAATCCTGCATTACCTTTAGAACCCTAAACTATGGGAATTATGGTATATTCCCTATTGAGGGTAATGCAGGATTTATATCATCAACCGTACGACCATCAGTGCAAAACTCAGGGTTCGTGGGCTCCCGTATCTAGGGCCGCTCGGTCGGCCAGGTCACAGGAGGAGGTGGCCCGAAGGGTCCATCCTCTTTGGCCAAGAAGTGTGGGAGTTTCCGAAATATAGGGGTACCTTATTTTGGGGTCCTTATAATGAGGATCAGACTATTTTTTAGGATTCTATATTAGGGATCCCCTGTTCTCGGAAATTCCCAGGTGGTTGGGGTTTTCCATGGGGTTATCTGCTCGGGTGACGGGTTCTTGATCCATAGGTTTTTTGGCGGAAGGATCTATGAACTGAATCCCCTAAACAAAGGTTTAGGGTTTAGGGTTTAGGGTTTTGGGGCCCGTACGATGGTAGGATACCTTCCTTGGGAGTTCCGCTTTTTTACTTCCTTTATGGGCTCGGGGTGTTGACATGTCTGCTATCGTTTCACCATGCAACAGCTACCTCCCGAAGGGAGGGTGCAGAAAAGTGTGTGGGGCTTGAGGTTCGCTCTTCGTGCCGTGGTCTTGAGTTTAGGGTTTACGTAAGGGTCCATCGGACTTACTAGCTACGCCCCAGCTAAGGTACTTATAACTGTACTTACTAAGTCCCGTGAACCTCCACGTAGGGCTTATGGTTTCGGTTTTGGGGTTTGGGGTATTCAGGGTTTGAACCCTGGACACCCTAAACCCTAAACCCTAAACCCTAAACCCCAAACCCTAAACCCTAAACCCTAAACCCTAAACATGAAAAGCTCAAGCGTAAGCTAGGATTTGGGGCTCCCAAACCCAAAGCACTGTAATCTTGCAGCCCAAGCCAGAAAAGCCCACTCGCAAATTTGAAGCATGAAGCCTAAACTCATAATCCCTTAGGGGTACTTAGAAATATTTTTTTAATTTTTGGTTCTTGTAATCCCTAAGAAACAGCTAAAATCATAATTGTTGCTAGGGTTCTAAGTTCAGTATAGATCCTTCAGCCCTCCAGCCCTTAAGCTCCTAAGCCTAAACCCCTAACACCCTGAACCCTTGTATCCTAAAGATCGAGGGGCTTAAAGGGAGCTCCAGAAAGTTGGAATATGGTTTCAGGGTAGGATACCGTATAATTTACCATAGAAGGGTTAGGATAATCATATTCCAACTTTCTGGCTTTTACCTTACAGTGGGGGGGGCAAAACGCCTGGCCCAAGTCCTGCTTCAAAGGGATCTAGAATTGGATCTAATGTCATCTAATGTCCTTGGGCCTTTAGGGGTTCCTTTAAGGGTTCCCATAAGGGATTTATAGGGTTTCGGGTTTAAGTTTAGGTTTAGGGTTTTGGGTTTCTATAGTGTAGGAACCTGATTAAGAAACCTTGGGCCTTTAGCGGGGTTCCTTATACGAACCTTACTATTTTGGGGTTATAGGCCCAGGGCTTCTTAATCAGGTTCCTACATTGTAAAGGATCTATGAGGGCTCAGGGTTTCGTATAGGAATTCGAATAGTTGGGAATCATTTTTTGCTTGAGGGTCCTTGTTACAACTAGCTTGATATTATACCACCCTCCAAAAATCGGATTTTGATGGTTGAGGGCCCTATATCAACAGCATTTGCGAAGCCCTTACAAAGGTCTAGGGCTCAGGGTTTAGCGGCACCCGAAATGCTTAAAAGCATAGAGAACTCTAGGCTATCTCTGAAGGGCCGCATCCGGTAGGAACCCACAGACTCCAATATCTACCGTAGATTATAGTAGGATCCCTAACATGATTTAAGGAATATTCCTTATTTAAAGGATATTGCAGTCTCTGGGACAGGGGTAGCCGTAAGACCTTTAGCACTTTGGGGTTTAGAGTGCGCTTATATCGCAGAGAGCACTATCACACCGTAAACTGAATTGCTCATGTCTTAACCCTAACCCTAAACCCCTAAACCCCTAAACCCCAAAGCCCCTAAACCCTGAACCCTAAACCCCTAAACCCCTAAACGACTAAACCCCTAAACCCCTAAACCCCTAAACCCCTAAACCCCTAAACCCCTAAACCTTAAACCCGGCCCTTGAGTGTGCCCTCCACCCATGCCGTAGGTTTCGGGTTGTGGCGGAAGCGGTCTTAGCCAACATGGGAGTTTCCGAAATAGGAAGTTGAAATCGACCCAGTCTCAAACTGACGCTCAAAGATGGTTTAGGGTTTAGGGTTTGGGAGTTTCTAAAAATTAGGCGTACCTTGACAGGGATCCTTTTAAGGGTTCTATAAGGGTTCTATAAAGGGTTTAGGGTTTAGGGTTTGATTTCGAGCCCAAGATCTAAGCCTCAAGTCCGAATGACCTCCATGCTTCAGCCATCCATCCGCTTCATGACAACCATCGCCACCGTCATTACCGATACTAGGCTTCGCGTGCTGATGTGTATGAGTTAGGACCCTGAGCATGAGCATGACTATTTTCATGACGGTTCTTGGCAGTACTATCAGCTAAACTGGCTAGCACCTTGCAGACATGCTCAACTGCTGAGAATACCCAGCAAATCCATCTGCATGCGACATGTCGATTGTGGTGGAAGTTGCTCTCCTCAGTGGCAAGACAGCTACTGTCGAAACAGTCTTGGACGAAGAAGTGAGAAAGCTGAAACATCGAGCACAGAATGCCCTTGGAGTAGGCAGAGGTCACCTCCTGGACTCCACTGGAAGTGTTCTAGACGTATGTGTTCCGATACGGGGCTTTGGAGTACCATACTTTAATACTTTTTTCTTAATGGAGCTATTATGAAATAAAAGTGTATACTGTTTTCTGCCTGGTTACTTTGAAGCCAAATCTGATAAAAATTACCAATCAAAGGACATTAAAAAAACCCAGTACAGCCCAGGATAAAGTGCACCAGGCTGGAGACTGGCGATTCATTGACCCTGGTAGTAAACCGAAATCGAGTTTGTGGCGCTGACAGAGCTTTTGCTGCCATTCTGGGCGACGGGTCCGTCGTGACTTGGGGTGATGCCGGCGGTGGTGGGAACAGTAGTGCTGTGCAGCATCAGCTCAAGGACGTGCAGCAGGTCCAAGCCTGTGGACGTGCTTTCGCTGCCATTGTCGGCGATGGATCCGTCGTGACTTGGGGTGCTCGAGACTGTGGCGGTGACAGTCGTGTTGTGCAGGATCAGCTGAAGAACGTAAAGCATATCCAAGCCTGTGGTCATGCTGTTGCTGCCATTCGTGGCGATGGATCCGTTGTGACCTGGGGTGATGGCGGCCGTGTTGAGAGTAGTGCGAAAATGGTGCTGGATCAGCTGGAGAATGTGCAGCAGATACAAGCCTCTCAGAGTGCTTTTGCTGCCCTTCGTGGCGACGGATCCGTTGTGACCTGGGGTAGTGCCTATCATGGTGGTGACAGCAGTGCTGTGATGGATCAGCTGAAGACTGTGCAGCAGATCCAAGCCTCTAAGAGCGCTTTTGCAGCCATTCTTGGTCACGGAGCCGTCGTGACCTGGGGCCATGCTGGCTTTGGTGGTGACAGTAGTGCCGTGCAACATCAGCTGAAGAATGTGCAGCAGATCCAAGCGTCTGACATGGCTTTTGCTGCCATTCTTGGTGACGGATCTGTTGTGACATGGGGCGATAGTCTCCGTGGCGGCAATAGTAGTGCTGTGCAGGATCAGCTGAAGACTGTGCAGCAGATCCAAGCCACTAGGGCTGCATTTGCCGCTGTTATTGTCGATGGATCCGTTGTGACCTGGGGTCATCCTTACTACGGTTCTGTCACTACGTTTGTGCAGGACCAGCTGAAGGATGTGCAGCATGTCCAAGCCTGTGGGCGTGCTTTTGCCGCCATTCTCGGTGACGGATCCGTTGTGACCTGGGGTTTTTCTGGCGATGGTGGCGACAGTAATGCTTTGCAACATCAGCTGAAGAATGTGCAGCAGATCCAAGCGTCTGACATGGCTTTTGCTGCCATTACCGGCGATGGATCTGTCGTGGCTTGGGGACAGCCCTCCCGCGGTGGTGACAGCAGCGCTGTGCAGCATCAGCTGAAGAATGTGGAGCAGATCCAAGCCTCTTTGGGCGCATTCGCAGCCATTCTTCGCGACGGATCCGTTGTGACTTGGGGGAATGCTGGCGATGGTGGTGACAGTAGTGCGGTGCAGGATCAGCTAAACTGGGTGCAGCAGATCCAAACCTCACAGTCCGTTTGTGCGGCCTCCGACACCCCTGGGGACAGTGGTGCTGTGCAGCAGCTGGAGAATGCGCAGCAGAACCGAGCCTCCAGCAACGCGCTTGCAGCTATTCTCGGCGACGGATCTGTGGCCTGGATCCTTTTGGTTGTGGTGGTGGCCGTGCTGTGGCGGGTCAGCTGACGCTGGAGAAGGCCTGAAAGACGCATCTGGGAGTTCCGAAAATTATGGGTAGCTTATTTTGGGGTCCTTATAAAAAGGATCCTACTATTTAAGGTACTATATTAGGGTCTCCTATTTTTCTTCGGAAACCCCCATATACTGTAGTGGCCTTAATAATTAGACGACGGGTTCCTTATGGAGGGTCTCTAGGGTTCCTTTAAAGGGTGCCTTCAAAGGGGTCTATAAGGGTTACAGGGGTACTACATACTACAGGGGCCTGAATCATTAGAACAGGGTTTTGGGGAATATACTAGAATTGCAGGGTTTGGGGTTCCTGTAAGGTTAGGATTTATGGTGCCTTTAAAGGGGTCCAAAACAGTACTATATTAGGGTCCCCTATTTTCCCCAGAGACCCCATTACCCCTTAATTAGGAACTATTCCTTAAATCATATTAGGGATCCTACTATAATTTAAGGTATACTCCTTAATTAAGGGATATTGGAGTCTCTGGGTCTGTCCCACCTCTAGGACTGGATGGCCGAGCCGTCCCTCTGAAAGGCTTTGGTAGGAGCCCGACGGTTTAGGGTTTGGGTAAAAGGGTTTAGGGGTTTAGGGTTTAGGGTTAAGGTTTTTAGGTTTCAGGGTTTCGGGTTTTAGGGTCTAGGGTTTAGGGTTAAGGTTTTTAGGTTTCAGGGTTTCGGGTTTTAGGGTTTAGGGTTTAGGGTTTTAGGGTTTAGGGTTAAGGTTTTTAGGGTTTAGGGTTCTTGAAACCGACAACCCTCTTCAAATGATAAGGCTCCTGTAGTACGCCTTAAATCAGATGGGCTTCACGTTATCTTGGCATTCTTCTGGCTGGCTCTTAGGACTTTGAGTTCATAGGTCTCTATATGAACTGGAATAAGGAGGCTAGAAGTTTAACTTGTAGGAGGGTTTCAGAAGTCAGATAAGTTATGATGTAAGGTATACTCCTTAAATAAGGAGGATTGGGCTCAAACCAACGCTGAGTTATACAGGGATCATTTGCACATTTCAGAGTATTGCGGTGTAATCTAGAAGCCTGAACAAGCAACAACAAGTCCAATCCTTCGGGGTCCTGCATACCCGCATAGCACAATCTGCTCCAACACGTTGTTCCCCAAACCCGAAACCCGAAACCCCTGAACCCCCAAACCCTAAACCTTTAATTGTGGTAGAGGGACCTTGGTCCCAATTTGGGGTTTAGGGCTCGGAAGTTAGGGATTCTTACTAATTGCCTACGTACACTACTGCGAGGGTTCCTTGTTATATTTGTAGTATAATGGGCCCGAAACCCTATTCTAACTATTAAGGCCTCTATATCATAGAACGCTACTATAGATCCCTTATAGATCCCCTTTCAAGGAGCCCTAATTATTAAGGCCTCTGTGTATCGAAACCCGTTCAAGGAGAACGAAACTGCACGGACCCCCATGCCTCTTAGGTCTAGGTTTTGGGTTAAGGGTTTAATGCAGGACAATATCTTCAAATATAGAAGGACCCTATGATTTGGGGTATATTGTTTAATTGTGGGGTTTTGCAGTGTATAAAAACCCTTAACCTTGAAGCCGGAAAACCCTCTAATGCCACACCAAGCCTTGTAAAACCTGACACAACCCTCAGTCCACACCGCGAAGCCCTACCCTAAACCCTAAACCCTTAAACCTCTAAACTCTAAACCCTAAACCCCTTAACCTCTGAACTCCAAACCCTAAACCCCTGAGCCCCCTAAACTTCTCAACCCCCGGAGTCTCTGCGAACCGTCATCCAGCCATGGCTTAAGCGAAGTCTTGGTAGCATGGGTCCCTGAGTTGAGGAAGTCGGTGATGCTCCCGGGCCGAGAATGGTAGTTTAGGGTTTTAGGGTTCCCTTTAAAGGGATCTATAAGGGTTCCTTTAAAAGGGATCTATACGGCTATACGGGTTCCTTGAAAAGGGGCCTATAAGGGTTCCATTAAAAGGGATCTATAAGGCTTCCTTCAAAAGGGGTCTATAAGGGTTCCTTAAAAGGGAGCTAGAGGGATGAGGGTTTAGGGTTGAGGGATTCATGGCGTAGCGGGTTGGCCGATGTAGGATTTAAGCCCAGAGGTTTTTGGGGTTGAGGGAGTTCGAGATTTGCCTTCTTAGAGGTTCATGGGACTTAGTAACTAGGGTTATAATTAAGGTAACTACACTTATATGTACTTATAATCCCGATGAGGGTACCTATAACTGTACTTACTAAGTCCCATGAACCTCCAAGTGTAGCCCCATGCCCTACACAATAGTAGCCCTGTAATACCCTGAACCCTAAACCCTAAACCTAAACTCCTAAACGGGTCACGATCTGACCCTTAAATACAGGCAGTGCCTAGGACTACAGGCATGCCGGAGTCTACTTGGAGGATCAGGGGACTTAGTAAGGGTTCTTAAAGGGCTCCTTAAAGGGATCTATAGGGTTCCTTAAAGGGATCTATGGTGTTTAGGGTTTAGGGTCTACTTGGAGGATCAGGGGACTTAGTAAGTAGGTTATAAGTAGGGTTATAATTGTGGTAACTGCATTTAGTGTACTTATAACTCTACTTTTAACCTACTTACTAAGTCCCCTGCCCCTCCAAGTATGGGTCCAAGGCCCAGAGACTCCAATATCCCTTAATTAAGGAAAAGACCTTACATTCTAGTAGGAGCCCTAATAGAGTTTAAGGAATATTCCTCGACGAAGGGATGTTGGAGTCTCTGGGTTTAGTTACCACTTTGGCTTGACGCGGTTTGGGCTGCCTTGATGGGTTCTGTGAGGGTTCATACAGGGGGTTATGTGGGGTTTAGGGCCTTGGGATCCAGGGGTTGTGGGTTTAGGGTTAACCCTAAACCCTAAACCCGAGGGTCAACTGCTTTGGAGAACCGGAGGCCCTTCAAATCGTGAATCCTGAGCCATCTTCAATTTAACGCTAGGCCACCACAGCGCAGGTGACAACTTACAACGCACAAGGGAAACGATCCATACAGCTCCGGGAAACCCGAAAAAGCACAGCAAAAAAATGGAGCTGGGGTTTTGGAGATGTATAGGTTTTGCTCATCTATCGATTGCAGTATCCTAACCTCAAACCCCCTAAACCCTAACCTCTAGGGCTGTAGTATATGAGCCTCATGCCTGAATGACTGCTGATGTTATTCCTGAGGGCTTCTATGCTTTCTCTAGCAACATGTGCCACAAAACCCTATCAAATTGCTGACAGCCCTTATGCTACACTCTCATAAGTTGGCACAAATACTAACACAGTTAGAATAGAAGTACTCGTAGCACTCCTGCTTCTACTGCCACGACGACGAGTACTTCTGTTGATGATATAAATATAAATCCTGCATTACCTTAGGGACCTTAAACTATGGCAATTATGGTACAGTCCTTATTTGGGTAACGCAGGATTCATATCATCAACCGTTCGACTACTGCCACTACTGCTACCACTGCTCCATGCTGGTGTCGTTTCCTACTTGGAGGTTCATGGGACTTAGTAAGTACGGTGATAAGTACCCTAATTGGAATATTATAAGTACATATAAGTGTAGTTACCTTAATTATAACCCTACTTACTAAGTCCCACCATCCTTCAAGTAGACCCTAAATCCTAAACCCTTAAAGGGAACCACATTATAGAACCCTATATATAGTACCGTCAAAAGAAGCCCCTTATAACCCTAGTTACTAAGTCCCCTGAACCTCTAAGCACCCCCCCCCCCAAACGACCCCCAAAACCTTTACTTCGGGACTCTGCCGTACCTGATTGTAACAACTACCCTGCTGTAATTTAATGTCGGTTTTCTGAATTGGGAGGTTTTGCAGTTTGAAAGCCCTTAAAAAGACCGATTACCTATTAACTCCTATGCGAATGCCACCACTAGAAACAACACCAGTAAACACACCTTAAACTCGAAAGCCTAAACCCCAAAACCCTACACCCTCTAAGCACCCTCATTCGTCACAAATTCCTAGAAAGTCCTAGAAGTAACCATCTATAACACCCTATAAACACTCTGAGCCCTGAAGCAAAACTTTGGAACCGCACCCATTAACAACCCTCCAAACCCTAACCCTAAACTCTCGAAGCACCCTCATCAACTAGACATCACCAGAAAACCTCAGAAACTACAGTCCATCACACCCTATCAACACCCGGAGCCCTAAACCCTTGTTGCTAAGTCCCATGAACCTGTAGGATCAACCAATAAAACCCTAAACCCTAAACCCTAAACCCTAAACCCTAAACCCTAAACCTTAAACCTTAAACCCTAAACCCTAAACCCTAAACCCTAAACCCTAAAAATAAACCCCCAAAACCTAAATGCCCAACCGCGAGGCCCCAAACCATAACCTTGTAGGCAAGGCCTAAAACCCCTCAGCACCCATAGTGCCCTTGTAGAAACCCTATACAAACCAAAATGGATCCCTTTTAGGTAGACTGTGGTTACTAAGTCCCATGATCCTTGACACCCTAAAACCCCTGTAGATCCCTTATAGAGCCCTAAACTAGGACCCAGAGTAGGCCCTTATTCCCTTTTTTAGGGTTCAGGTTCCCTTATAAGCCCCTTTAAACCAAAAAGGGCACCCTTTTTATTCCTAGGTTACTCTTAGGCCCAGGAGCCCTAAAGTGCTCTTAAAGGTCCGAGTTGCCCGATTCACCCATCTATGAGGAGCCTTATCTGGAGGGACCGTTTAGGGTTTAGGGTTTAGGGTTTGGGGTTTTGGGTTTAGGGTTTAGGGTTTTGGGTTTTGGGTCGTAGGGACACCGTAAACCCTACTTGGAGGGTCGGGGGACTTAGTAGTAGGTAATAAGTAGACTTATAAGTAGCCTAACAGGGATCCTAATTGGGGTTATGATCAGTCTATAAAACAACTACTTACTAAGTCCCATGACTGGTAGCTGCGCCGACGCGCCAGCCAGAATTACTCCGCTTTCTGAAATGTACAGTCGGGAGCGCATGGCAGCCTTAAAAAAGTCCCATGAACCTCTAAGTAGACCCTAAACCCTAAACCCTATAGATCCCTCTAAGGAACCCTATGGATCCCTTTAAGGAACCCTATAGATCCCTCTAAGTAGTCACGAAGTCCCGAACATAGGCGCCATGGCGCTAGTTGCGCCGCCCTGGCCGAGTGTTTCGATTCGGACCCGGACTTCGCCCTGGGTTGCGGTAGCCAGGGTTTCGGTTCTTAGATCCCACGGTTTAGGGTTTAGGGTTTAGGGTTTAGGGTTTAGAAGGGACTTCTATAAGGGGTCTTATATAAGGGATTTTACAAGTTGTTTCTGCAAGGGATTTCATAGAACGTCTTATAAACGTTTTCAGAAGGTGTTTATCAGTTAAGGTTTGTGTAGGCAGGTAACTTTACAAGGATTATCGCGGTTTCTATCAGGGTTTAGAGGGTTTAGGGTTTAGGGTACCAAATCCACAACCATCTCATTGGCTGCGCTTTGATAGGGCGCAGCAGGCGTTGCTTGAAGATGTTGCGATAGGAATCGCCGTAATCGTCAAGTCGTACTCTACTATCCCCTAACTAAGGAATGTACCTTACATTATGATTAGCAAAAAATCAGGATCCCTAGTCTGATTTAGGGTATATTCCTTGATTAAGGGATTTTGGAAGATCTCCCTCATCGAAGCATAATCCCTTACAGGAGTCCTTATATTCCTTCCTCCACGTGTTCTTAAGCACCAGTAAAACCCTAAACCCCAAACCCTTAACCCCTAAAGTTTCGAGGAAAGCTTGAGCTCCAAACCCGAAAGCCCTAAATCCTTTTCTTGGTTCGTTCTTGTTAAGGGGTTTTCGGGTTTAGGGTTTTAGGGTTTAGAGTTTTAGGGTTTAGGGTTTAGGGTTTAAATTAAGTTACCATAATAAGGAAACCATATCATTTACTGTAGATCCCTGTTATGGTAACTTAGATTATCCCTTAGCAAAAACCCAGTTTTTCATAGAACCCGTTGTGTAAGCCATTGAAAGCCACAACCCGGCCAGGCACGGTGATTGGATCCCTACAATAGTCACTTGTTCTTATGTAAGCCCTTGCAGCAGTCGTTGCAGAAGTCCAACGCCCTAAGCCGTAACTCCTAAACCCTTTTGTGGAACTGGCTATGCAACCCTTCATAACAGCCTAAGCCCTAACCTAAACCATAAGGTTATGAACCTTCTGGATTACTACATGGTGCCACCGCAGTGGGAGGATGAACATGCAAGGATGAACACTGTTAACCGGTACAACCACCTTGAGTTCAAGGACAAGCTCCTGACCTATTTTGTACAACTCAAGGGCATAAGAAGGTCAGGTCACAGAGGAACGTCATGTTTGAACTGGTGGGTGAACATGGTGATGTGGTTCTGCTCAGTCTCTATCAACCCGTGGGTGTTGCTGTTTGAAAGGCAGGACACTTGCAAAGGCTTAGACGGCCAGAATCTCTGGATACGACTGGCACTCGAGGGAGATGACTCCTTGGCTCGTGTCTGCAGAGCATTTGGCATAGTGTCCGAAAGCCGTCATAAACCTTAACCTTACAGGAATCCCAAACCCTGTAGTTATAGTATATTATACCACAAAGCCCTATTGAAATTATTCAGGCCCCTATATTATGTAGTACCCCTGTAACCCGTCTAGACCACTTTGAAGGCACCCTTTAAAGGCACCCTAGACCGTAAATAAGGAACGCCTTGTCTAATTATTAAGGCCACTACTGTATATGGGAGTTTCCGAAAATAGGGGACCCCAATATCGTACCTTAAAAAGTAGGATCCCTATTATATGGACCCCAACATAAGGTACTCTTAATATTCGGAAACTCCCAAACCCTAAGCCCTTATAGAACCCTTAAGGATCCCTGTACAGGTACCCTTAATTGTCGGAAACTTCCAGATAGTATATACTTAGGCCTTAAAGTACCCACTATTTAGGGTGTTTGCTGTATTAGGGTCCCATATTTTCGGAAACCCCTTTTTAGTATCCTATAGATCCCTTATAGCACCCTTATAGATCCCTTATAGTAATCCTTATAGGGCCCCCTAAATAAGGTACCCCTAATTTTCGGAAACTCCCAAACCCTAAACCCTAAACCCTTCATAGAACCCTTGCAGAACCCTTCCCTTAAAGAGCCTTTCACGGAACCCTTATAGTACCCTCATAGAGCATCCCTAATTTTCGGAAACTCCCATATCCCCTTAAGGAACCTTGGGTTCCTTTCAGGGATCCTTAAGGGTTCCTCTAAGGCCCCTATATTGAGCCCGGCCAGGCAGGGAGATGAGTCTCTGGCCCTTCCCGGGCGGCGTCGGGGACTTGGGCTCCGGGCCACAAGGTTTCTGCTGAAATCTCAGGGGTACTTAGGGGTACTTTGTTAGGGTTTTGGATGGAGTAGGATTTAGGGTTTTAGGGTTTTAGGGTTTTAGGGTTTTAGGGATAAGGATTCGTTTATGTGGGATATCACCGTCCTTGTTTTTGTTCATGTACTGTTTGGGGGGCCCTATGATCTTAAAAGGCTTTTACCAGGTGGCATCGGGTTGGATATGGTTGTATGGGTGTTTATGGGATGTAGTAGGGTTTTAGGGGTTTGGATTGCAATTCTGACTTTATCTTGTTCCGACGGATTCAATCGGGCTTTATGCGGGCTTATAGGATTCTTACAGGTCTTATACGGGATTTGCCATATTTTCGTAAGGGCTGTTATAGGTTGAACAAGCTTTTTTACATGGTTCCATCGTGAGTACGGTTCTAAGCAGGGCAGCTTTGGTAGTATCTACCTGTAGCCCCAATGAAGGCACTCATAACCGTGCTTGTAGTATAACTACCCATGAACCTTGAAGAAAGGTGGAAAGCCAAAACGTTAGATCCTTATAGAGCCCTGAAGTCCGTTTTTGGAACCCCATGAAACCCCTAAACCCTCACCCTTCAACCTTGAACCCTAATCCTTAAGACAAAGCCGAGCGCTCGAAATCGAACCCCAAATGCCTTAGGGCTCCTGTAAAGAACCTTAGGGCTCCGATAAAGGAATCCTGAAAATATCCTATGAAACAAACCTTTGCGAGGCTTCCTTTCAAGGGTTCCTTAAAGGGATCTCTGAGGGGTGTGGGGTTTAGAACCTACCTTGTCAGATTCCCTTATTGTAGTTTCCTGGTTGAGGTCCTTGGAAAGGTAATTCCTAAGACCTTAGATCATATTAGGGATCCACAATATGACTTGAAGTGTATTCCTCCATGAAGGAAAAGACCTTAAACTCCTAAATCCTAAACCATAAACCGTGGCTCTGGTTTAGGGTTAGGGTTGAGGCGTTATTTAGGGTGTATTCCTTGTCGGAGAAGGCCAGATCTTCCAAACTCCTCTAGTTAAGGCCCACACCTTCTTTATCAGATTCGGGGTCCTACAATAACTCAAAGGGGAAAAGGAGGGACCCTTAATGGGGACCCCTACCCTATAATGGGCCATCTAATGGGTAGAAAATAGCTATATTAAGGGTATATACCTAGGGGTCCTTATTAAGGGTCCCTCCTTTTACCCTTGGAATAACTTAAGTCCCAAACCCAAAGCCCTAAACGGCCTGGGATTCATCAGAAAGAAGCCATTGCGCTTCAACAAAAAACAGCCTGAAACCTTTCACCTTCAAACCCTGAGCTCGTCAGTTCAACTGGGGGTTTGGGAGCCGCTGTCTCCATCAAGGGGGCCCCCGTGAAAGGGGACCCTTAAATAGGTGGGATTCTTTGAGAGGTTCAGGTCATAAGGATCCTACTATTTAGGGTACTATACTGGGATCCCCGATTTTCGGAAACTCCCATATACTTTGTGCTCTTAGAGTATTCATATAAGAAGCTATATGGGTAGTTGTCAAAATTACGGTCCCTTTTTGGGCACTCTAAATATAAGGTGCCGTATTATAATAGGGACCCAAAGAAGGACCATAATTTTGACAACTACCCATATAAGAAGCTATATAGTCTGGGGGTTCGAAGCCACGGCTCCGAGGCGGCCGGCGCCTCAGCGCCTCCCGGGAGCCATGGGAGGAGGCGCTTTCTTGCATGGCCTTAGGGTTTACTAAAAGGATCATGGGACTTAGTAACTGGTGTTATATATAAGGTAACCGTACTTATAATTACTTATAACCCCAATTAAGGTACTTATAACCATACTTCCTAAGTCCCATGATGCCCCAAGTAGGGTTTAGGGTTTAGACTTTCGGGTTGAGGGTGTAGGGTTCAGGGTTTAGGGTTTTAGAATGCAGGTTTTAGGCTTTAGGGTTTAGAATTTAGAGGGGGGGGGTGTTCCACTTGTGTTCAAAATCCTGCTTTGAGGTTCCGCCAATGGGTTTGGGGTTTAGGGAGTTCAGCCGTTGTGTATTGTAGGCGGCCTTATTGCTTAGAACTCTATGTTAATTACAGCTTCAAGACTACAGTACCATAGTTGGGGCTATAACTAAGTACAATGAGATATATTGCTGCCGTAGTTTTAGCCCTAGTTACTAGGTTCCATGAACCTTGAAATAAGTGCGACAATGGCAGCTGCCAAGATCTCTAGCATGCTGGGTGCTGCATCTGCACTCCCTCAACCCGCGAAAACAAAAGCAACTCCTTTAACCCCACGCCGTCAGCCCTGAACCCTAAACCCTGGCGCTTGAAATCCAGCAACACCGAGTGCCCGAATCCACGAAGCACCATCGTACGACGAGTCCTGTCCTTCCACCGGGCCTCGGTGAACAGCCGTCCGTTCGCCACTCGCACAGAACACCTTCCCCTTAGGGTTTTTTTAGATGTTTTTAGTTTTTGGTTATTCTTTTCCTTAAGAAACAGCTAAAATTATAATTGTTGCTAGGGTTCTAAGTTCAGTAGAGTGTCCAGAACATCACAAAAGCTAAGCAACTCCGACATCCCTTCAAACTTCTAAAACCACAAAGGCCATGCAAACCCACCAATTTGCCGAGAACCCTCAGAACCCTATACTCGGCTTTTCATAGAATGTGCCCCTAAACCCGAAACCCTAAACCCGAAACCCTAAACCCTAAACCCTAAGCCTTAAACCCTAAGCCCTAAACCCTATACTCGGCTTTTCTCAGATGTCCATGGCTCTCTTCCGCCGGTTGGACCCGGCTGCTACCGGCCTAGTTCACCAGGATCAGGCAGGGCTGTCGGCTTTTTGTAATACTTATGTAGGGTCTCGGGTTTAGGGCGTACGGTGAAGGGTTTAGGATTTAGGATCTAGGGATTAGGGTTTAAGGCGTCAGGTGAAGGGTTTAGGATATAGGGTGTAGGGTTCAGGTGTTTGGGTGTAGGGTTTACTGTTTTTACGTTTAGGGTGCAGATTTCAGGGTTTAGGGTGCCGGGTTTTGGTTCTAGGAGTCGAAAAAATTCGAACGTCTTTCCCTTCATAGTCCTGGCCGCCACGGTTTAGGGGTTTAGGGGTTTAGGGTTTAGGGTTTAGGGTTTAGGGAGCCAAAAAACTAGTCAGTCCAACGATTGAAGTCCTTCTATTAGATGGAGGATCTAAACCCCAGGCCCTAAGCTCCATATCACTTGGAGGATCCTAGGGCTTGGTGAGCTTAGGCTTTAAGTACCTCAAGTGGTTTTTTCGTAACTCGGTTCGGGATTTTACACGCTCAACCCCTAACCAGATTTTACCCACTATTCGTTATCAGAGGCGTTAGGGGGCCAACCTAGGCAATACTGCTCCATCACGGACTCGGTATGCTGGTGACGGACCACTTGGACACGACTTTGCGGGAGGAGAAGAGGAAGTACTTGTCCAGCAATTACGACCTGGTCAAGTTCATGGTGTTACGGGTTTAGGGTTTAGGGTTTCACAACAAGAGCGAGCTGGTGCCGAAGTACTCGGCCAGGAGGACATCTTGTCGACGATCAGCAGCAGCAGGCAGACGGAGTTGACCATGATGGTGAACAAGAAGCGCGTCAACTACTATTTGCTTAACAAGCCCCCAAAAAATAAAAATAATAATCCCTATATTCCCCCCATAAGGAATATATATATATTTTTTTTATTTTTTGGGAGTTCTTAAGGAAATCGTAGTCAAGGATGTAGATGAGGGATAAGGTGACAAAGCGGTGCCCTTCAGAGCTGCTATCGGTTTTCATTGCCGTTCACTTGCAGCGGCAGCGCTTCCACGAGGCCAACCACCTCAAGCCCACGGTTATGGTTTAGGGTTTAGGGTTTAGGGTTTAGGGTTTATCAAGCCATACCGGAAATCTTCAGTTCAAAAGGGTCGCAGCTACGAGTTTCTAAGGGAAAGCGGGGCATCAGGGCACATGTCAACTTAATGGGCCGTTGTGCGAGACTTCCGATGACATCTTGTACACAGTTCTATCGGTTAAGGGTCTGGGGTTTGGGGTTTGCGGTCTATGTTCAAGGCTTTTCTTATATTGAAACCTTTTACAGCATCCAAAACCCATGCCGTTTAGTTACCATCAGTTTCCATTAAAGCCTTCGTAAAGCCCAAACCCCAAAACCTATAAAAAGAGAACCTTCGGAATCGCCAACGGAGCGTTTTTACATCTGCGAAAAACCCATCAACATTCTGATAAGCCGTTCCGCCAAAGAACTTAACTCCCTCATCAAAACCTTCAACTCTCGAAAGCATTTGTCAAACCCTACAAGCCTTTACAACAACCCGTGTGAAGTTCCTACAAAACCTGGAAAACCCCATGAACACCTACAAAGACTGCGAAGAAAGTTTGGATAAACAAACCTGTGCACGACCTATTTAACAAACATACACCACCCATGCAAACCCTGCAGCAAGATAATTAACCAAAGAAAGCAAACACACCCTAAACCCTAAATCATCAAAGAACCCTAAACTCCTAAATCCCAAACCTTACACCCTATAAGCCCTAAAACCCTAAAACTCCGAACCCCAAACCCCAAAACCCAAAAACCCTAAACTCCAACCCCTAAACTCCTACGCCCTAAAGTCCGAAACCTTGAAAAACCAGAGTCTCAACCTGGAGGCCCAAACGAAAAAATTTTAAAACCCGAAACCAAAAGCCCTAGTATGGGTGCCGTTTACGGGGCTTTGTAGGGGTTCCTTTAAAGGGTTCCATAAGGGGTTCCTAAGCGATCTAGAGTAATGTTCTTATATAGGGGCCTTGATGATTACGAGGGTTCCTTCCAGGGTTCCGTTTAAAGGGGTTTATACGCATTTCTATGATAAGAGGTATTGTGGGGGTTTAGTATAGGGGCCTTTTAAGGGGGCTTTTTAGGGTTCTTAAGGGTTCTATAGGGGTCTTTAAGGGTTCTTTTAAGGGTTCTAATGTAGGGGGCTTGAAGAATTACCTATACTATTTTGGGGGCTCCCTATTATAGTCATAGTACAACATACCCTAAATCCTTATTCCAATTCTTAAGGTCCCTATAGCAAACCCCTAAACCCTCAACCCTAAACCCTAAACCCCAACAGTTACAATGCATCTGGCCCACGTTGACGCAGCACGTGGAGGCCCGACCTACCGGGCTTCGGGGGGTTTCTTTAAAGGTTCCTCAAAGCGTTCCTTCGAGGGTTCGTGGAAGGGTTCTTTTAAGGGTTGCTTAAAGGGTTCCGGCGTCTTTGGTGTGGTTTCAACTTTGAGTGCTGGGAATCATTAAGGTGTTCCTCAAAGAGATCCATTGGGGTTT
The DNA here is from genome assembly GCA_905221615.1 of Symbiodinium sp. CCMP2592. NCBI lineage: Eukaryota > Dinophyceae > Suessiales > Symbiodiniaceae > Symbiodinium > Symbiodinium sp. CCMP2592. The sequence continues at coordinate 175,020 of CAJNDT010006197.1, read as the reverse complement.
TGGGCTTAAAAGGGTCATGGGACTGTGACTTAGTAATTAGTAGCTAGGGTTATAGATAAGGTGCCTAAGGTAGCTATACTTATAGCATCGCTTGAGGTACTTCTCACTCGCTGTACTTTCTAAGACGCACAATCCTCCACCCAAGCTCCAGTACCCTAGACCATAAACCCTAAACCCTAAAAAGAAACCGTACTTCAGTCCAACCTGTAGACTTGTAGACCCTAAACCCTCAACCCTAAGCCCTAAACCCCTAAACCCCTAAACCCCTCAACCCTAAAAGAAGCCTAAACCCCTAAACCCCTGAACCCCTAAACCCTAAGCCCTAAGCCCTAAACCCCTCAACCCTAAAAGAAGCCTAAACCCCTAAACCCCTGAACCCCAAACCCTAAGCCCTAAACCCCTAAACCCCTAAACCCCTAAACCCTAAGCCCTAAACCCCTAAACCCCTCAACCCTAAAAGAAGCGTAAACCCCTAAACCCTTGAACCCCTAAACCCTAAGCCCTAAGCCCTAAACCCCTAAACCCCTCAACCCTAAAAGAAGCCTAAACCCCTAAACCCCTGAACCCCTAAACCCTAAGCCCTAAACCCCTAAACCCCTAAACCCCTAAACCCCTAAACCCCTAAACCCCTAAACCCCTAAACCCTAAGCCCTAAACCCCTAAACCCCTCAACCCTAAAAGAAGCCTAAACCGGTAGCTCTTCGTCTTCGCAGCCATCCTGACCACCTGCTTTCGGCTTCGAGTCGCATGAACCTTTACTTAGGAATAATTTTTAATTTTTGGTTATTATAATCCCTAAGAAACAGCTAAAATTATAATTTTTGCTAGGGTTCTAAGTTCAGTATAGTTTAAGGGTTTTAGGGTTTAGGGTTTACGGTTCAGGGTTTAGCGTTTAGGGTTTAGGGTTTAGGGAGTACCCCTTAAAGAGTTCCTGCCCAGAGACTCCGATATGGTAGTTTCCCAAAATAAGGGGACCTCAATATAGACCCCAAAATACTCTAGTTCTTAGTACGAGGAACCCCCCAAAGGGTACCCCTAATCTTGGAAAGCCCCCATATCCTCTTAACGGAACCTTGGGTGCCTCTAAGGGATCCTGAAGGGCTCCTTTAAGGGGATCTCTTAAAAGGGGCCCCCACCCTGTAATAGTGGTATAATAGGAATATAATAGGGTCCTTATATAATCCTTACAGTCACGATTACAGGGTGGGGGCAGCTTCTAAGGGATCTCTAAGGTTTAGGGTTTGGGGTACCCAGAGACTCCAATATCCCTAAAAGAGTTCCCTTAAATCTACCTGTAAGGCCGAAGGGCTTCCAGTTGAGGTTTCTAGGGTTTATGGGGTTTAGGGTTCCTTAAAGGGCTCCTTAAAGGGATCTATAGGGTTCCTTAAAGGGATCTATAGGGTTTAGGGGTTTTAGGGGTTTAGGGTTTAGGGGTTTAGGGTTTAGGGGCTTAGGGGTTTAGGATTTAGGGCCGGGCTTAGGGTTAGGGGTTTAGGGCTTAGGGTCTATATAGGGCTCCTTAAAGGGATCTATGGGACAAAGGAATATACCTTAACTTGGCGTTCTTCTGGTTGGCTCTTTAACTTTAACTTTTTTGGGTTTCTATATGAACTATAGTAAGCAGGCTAAAAGTTTAAGCTTTGGGAGGGGTTCAGAAGTCAGCCAAGTTAAATTATAGTAGGATCCCGAGTACCATTTAAGGTATACTGCTTAACTAAGGGGTATTGGCATGTCTGGGTAGACCCTAAACCCTGAACCCTTGAAGGGAACGCTGTTATAGAACCCAAAAGTACCCTTATCATAAACGGGGCTACTGGGGAACCCAGCCTATCCTAAACCCTGAACCCTAAGTTGGCGCAACTACGGTTGATGATAGAAATCCTGCATGACCTTAAGGACCCTAAACTATGGGAATTACGGTATATTCCTTATTATGGGTAATGCAGGATTTATATCATCAACCGTATGTCATTTCTTCGTTAGCCCTGTGCAAGGCAAGGGGCCCAGGGATGCTGAATACCGAGGGTTGAGGCTTCAGGGTTTAGGGTTTAGGGTTTAGGGTTTAGGGTTTAGGGTTTAGGGTTTAGGGGTTAAGGGTTTAGGGTTTAGGGTTTAGGGTTTAAGGGTTTAGGGTTTAGGGTTTAGGGTTTAGGGTTTAGGGTTTAAGGGTTTAGGGTTTAGGGTTTAGGGTTTAAGGGTTTAGGGTTTAGGGTTTAGGGTTTAGGGTTTAGGGTCTGGTTCCGCCTTGCAACATGTCGATCACGGTAAATGTTGGACTGCTCAGCGGCAGGACAGCTGCCGTGACGGCAGACTTGGAGGAAGTTGTGCGCTCACTAAGCCGACGAGCACAGACGGCACTTGGTGTGAGTAGAGGGCGACTGTTTCACTCGTCTGGAAGGCTTCTGGATGCATGCTCGACGATCAAGGATACCGAGCTTCAGAATGGTGACTCATTAACCTTGCAGGTGCATCGAGTACAAATCCAAGCATGTGGTGGTGCTTTTGCTGCCATTCTTGGCGATGGATCCGTCGTGACCTGGGGCCATGCCTTTGGTGGTGACAGTAGTGCTGTTCAGGATCAGCTGAAGAACGTTGTACAGATCCAAGCTTGTGGAGGCGGGGCTTTTGCTGCCATTCTTGGTGATGGATCGGTAGTTACCTGGGGTGATTATCGCCGTGGTGGTGATAGCAGTGAAGTGCAGGCTCAGCTGAAGAACGTGCGACGGATCCAAGCCAACTGCTATGCTTTTGCTGCCATTCTCGGTGATGGATCTGTCGTCACCTGGGGAAATCCTTTCTATGGTGGTGACAGTACTGCGGTGCAAGATCAGCTGAAGAATGTGCAGCAAATCCAATCATCAGGCGGGGCTTTTGCTGCCATTCTTGCTGATGGATCTGTCGTGACATGGGGAAAAGCTGGAAGTGGTGGTGACACTAGTGCTGTGCAGGATCAGCTGAAGAATGTGCAGCAGCTGCAAGCCACTTGCTGTGCTTTTGCTGCCATTCTTGGTGATGGCTCTGTCGTGACCTGGGGCAATGCTTCCGATGGTGGTGACAGTGGTGCTGTGCAGGATCAGCTGAAGAACGTGCGGCAGATCCAAGCCTCCGGCCGTGCTTTTGCTGCCATTCTTGGTGATGGTTCCGTCATCACCTGGGGCAATGCTTCCTATGGTGGTGACAGTGGTGCTGTGCAGAGTCAGCTGAAGAATGTGCGGCAGATCCAAGCCACTTGCTCTGCTTTTGCTGCCATTCTTGGTGATGGCTCCGTCATCACCTGGGGCAATGCTCCCTCTGGTGGTGACAGCAGCACTGTGCAGAGTCAGCTGAAGAACGTGAGGCAGGTCCAAGCTTGTCGCGATGGCCAAGCTTTTGCTGCCATTCTCGACGATGGATCGGTCGTGACATGGGGTGCTGCTCGCCGTGGCGGTGACAGCAGTGCTGTACAAGGTGAGTTGAAGGACGTGCAGCAGATCCAAACCAGTGGCTTGGCTTTTGCTGCCATTCTCGGCGACGGATCAGTCGTGACCTGGGGTGATTCTGATCATGATGGTGGTGACAGCAGACCTGTGCAGCATCAGCTGAAGGACGTGCGGCAGATCCACGCTGCTGTTGCAGGCTCTTTTGCTGCTATTCTTTCTGATGGTTCGATCGTCACCTGGGGTGATGCTCACCATGGCGGTGACAGCAGTGTTGTTCAACACCGGCTGCAGAACGTCTAGTATAAAACCTGAATACATAGCGTTCCTTAATACATCGAGACCATAATGTGCCCGGAAACACTATTCTCATTCTTAAGGTCCCTGTACATATTTTGAGCCTCCATCGTAGCCTGTATAGTAACCTTTACATGGAACCCTGCACAGAAACCCTTTGAACGGAACCCTTTTCGAATTATTAAGGCCTCTATATTGGCCGATCTGGCCCCCCAGTAGTGAGCAGGAGCTGGCCACTGCAACTGCTTACTCTAGGGGCTTTAATAATTACTGATACCGTTTTGGGGGTAACCGTTATAAGTATAGTATCAGAAGATACCCCAGAACCCTATTCTGATTATTAAGGCCCCTGCATTAAACCCCCATAACCCTTATAGTAATCCTTATAGATTTCCTTTTAAGGAACCCTGTAAAGGAACCCCGATTCTAATTATTAAGGCCCCTACAGTGGCCACCGGAAGAAAGCAGACTCTGTATATAATGTAGGAACGTGATTAAGAAACCTTGGGCGCTCATTAGGGTTCCTTATTATGAATCCTATCATTTAGGGGTTATAGGCCCAGGGTTTCTTAATCAGGTTTCTACACTAAGGCAGTTTCTGGTGGTTTCTTGGTATAATTCTACCACTTAACGGTTCGTGGGACTAAGTAACTAGGGTTATAAAGGAGGTACCCCTACTTAGAACTTGAAACCCCGCTTGCGGGACTTACCGTACGTACTAAGTCCCATGATCCTCCAAGTATCCTGGTTTCGAAGCAGACCGAACTATAAGACCATTCATGCGAGCCATAGGCAGACCTCGAACTGCAAGAGAGGCATAAACCCAGAGTTAAGGGGTTACGGGGCGTCAAGAGATTAGAAGTACAGTTACCATAGCTTGTAATTATCCCTAACCGTCGCAGGAACCTTTAGGCGGACACCAGCAATAGCAAGGCGTAGAGTTGCGATGAAAGTCGCCGGAATCACCGTCAGGGGTGTCGGCACCCTCTGCATTCGCCGTCGTCCATCACCAACGCCATCACCGTCATCATTAAAATTCTACCCCGCCAACATCAACAGCGTTGTCGTTATCGCCACCATGTCCAGCGTCGATCTTCATACCCTGTGATACCCAGCCTTCCAAAAATCCCTTAGTTGAGGAACTTACCTTAGATTATAGCAGCAAGATCTTCCAAACTAAGGCATATGAGGAACAGACCCTTAAGTAGCAGGAGGTTCCCCAATATGACTTAAGGTAGATTCCTCAATTAAGGGATTTGGAAAGTCTGGGTAAGCACTGTCCGGTCGACAATCTGCATGAACCGCATCCTGAAACAAGCTCCAAGCCCCAAACCCCAATCCCTAAACCCCACACTCTCAACCCTAACCCTAAACCCTAAACCGCGAACCCTCAAACCTAATCCTGACCCTAACCCCTAAACCACAGACACTCAGCCCAATCCTAAGCCGTAAACCCCAAGCCCTATGCCAGCTTACACCAGCTATCTTATTGCTAGCACTAGGTTTTGAACCTTTAAGTAGGCCCTAGACGATCAAGTTTAAGCCGTTTAGGCTTCATGGTTTAAGGTAAGGTCAAGGAAGCAAGGCTGCAGTCCATACCCCTTATGCCTTATGACATACCGCCCGACAGCTGTGCATTCAAGGAAATCCCCAAACTCCAAACTGCGCCAGGACCCCCAAACTAGTTTCATAGGAGTCCCAAGCCTAATGCCTAAACCCTAAGATCATGATCCTAAAGCGTCAACCCTGAGAGTTAGAGGCTTTAATTTAAAGCCGACATAAGGAAACCATCATAATTTTTACTCCTTAGCAAGAACCCAGTAAACTCAAGCCCGGACACACCAGCCCCAGCCGCAACCACAGCGCAGGGTGTTCCGCGCGAGCTCAAAGCGAAACTCGGTTTTCAATTGAGGACAAGAAGGGTTTAGGGTAGGGACCCAAAAAGGCACACAAGCATAAGCATTTCGTGGGGATATCCCTACCTTATGGGCTTCCTTTTACAGGGGGTTTATATGGGACATCCCTATCCCCTAAACCCTAAACCCTAAACCCTAAACCCTAACCCTAAACCCTAAACCCTAAACCCTATCCTAATTTTTGCTTATGTGCTTTTTTGGGGCCCTATAGGGTTTAGGGTTAGATAAGCGGGGCTTTCTGAAATGGAATAGGGTTTTTCGGATATAGTACGGTAGCAGCACCCTAAGGGGATTGTGGCCCTTATGCCAAGGTACCCGGATGTGTTTTTTTATGTAGAGCAAAGTGTTATCGACTCGAACAGGGTCTGTCGGAGTATACTATACTGTAGTTCCATTGAAGAACCGAAGGAATTGTAGTACTGGTCATGCAGGTTTCTATGCCAGGGGGTTCGGATGCAGGGGTTTGGTTTCAAGCTTTGGGGATTTGGGTTTGAGAGCGATATGAGGGGCTTGGCTTGGTTTCAAGCTTTGCAGGTTCGGGCGCCTGCAATGTTATTGACCTATGTGGACTTATGCGTGCTCTAGACAACCCTACACCGTCCCAGACCCTAAACCTTGGACCCTAATATCCAAAACTCTAGCCAACCCTAAACCCTGAACCTTAAATTCTAATTCCTAAACCCGAAGCCGTAAACCCTAAACCCTGAACCCTAAACCCTAAACCCTGAACTTTCAACCCTAAGCCCAAAACCCTAAGCCGTAAACCCTAAACTAGATCCCGAAGGTTGGATCCTAAGCTCTGAACTCGAATCTGTAGGCTTCTCTCTGTTTCTCTTTCTCTCTTCTCTTCCCAGTAGTACCCTTTTGCCCTTTTAGTTTAAACCTCCTTGTGGTTTAGGGTTTAGGGTTCAGGGTAGTAGGAAACGGAGTGCCCACATTCTTTCAGTCCTAAAGCCACGCGGAGCTGTCCAGGCAGCGGAGACAGCGCAGTGCGCAGGTGCCAGGGGTTGCTGCCTAGTCCGGTCCTTCAATTCAGGGCGGGAGAGGTATTTTGTTGAAGGTTTGTAGGGTTTTAATGGAGTTGTTTTGGGGTTTTAATTATGGGGTGTTTGTACATTTGTATGGCTTTATGAGGTTTTTACAGAGTTTTACAGGGCTTTACAAGGATCTACAATTATAAGGTACCTGCGGACTGCCATCACTGCCACGACGACAATCACTTCGACGACGACAATACGAGTAGCAGTGGTGGGCCTGGTCGCAGTCGGAGCAGCAGCAGCAGTAGCAGTGGTGATAGTAGTATTCATAATAGTTAATAATAATGCTAATAGTACTGGTACTGGTACTATTACGAGTAGTAGTAGTCGTAGTAGTAGTAGTAGTAGTAGCAGTAGTAGTAGCAGTAGTAGCAGTAGTAGCAGTAGCAGTAGTAGTAGTAGTACTACTACCGCAGGACGAAAGTTCGCCATACAACATGAAGTTGAGAGATCATCTCATGTTGACCCCCTTTCCCCCGTAGAATCCTAGCAGAACCCCGCAAAGCTCTCCGCCGGAAACTATATAGTAGTATAAATTTATTCCCGGAAAGTAATTACTCCGCCACGCTGGCCACGTAAAATGGGTCTGCGGGCTCTCCGCCTCTCCGCGGCATACATGTATGTTATAAGCTGCATGTCGAAACTTTCGGCCCGGTGGTGTAGTAGTAGTAGTAGCAGTAGTAGTAGTAGTAGTAGTAGTAGTAGCAGTAGTAGTAGTAGTAGTAGTAGTAGTAGTAGTAGTAGTAGTAGTAGTAGTAGTAGTAGTAGTAGTAGTAGTAGTAGTAGTAGTAGTAGTAGTAGTAGTAGTAGTAGTAGTAGTAGTAGTAGTAGTAGTAGTAGTAGTAGTAGTAGTAGTAGTAGTAGTAGTAGTAGTAGTAGTAGTAGTAGTAGTAGTAGTAGTAGTAGTAGTAGTAGTAGTAGTAGTAGTAGTAGTAGTAGTAGTAGTAGTAGTAGTAGTAGTAGTAGTAGTAGTAGTAGTAGTAGTAGTAGTAGTAGTAGTAGTAGTAGTAGTAGTAGTAGTAGTAGTAGTAGTAGTAGTAGTAGTAGTAGTAGTAGTAGTACAGTAGTAGTAGCAGTAGTAGCAGTAGTAGCAGTAGTAGCAGTAATAGCAGTAGCAGCAGTAGCAGTCGCAGTAGTAGCAGTACTAGCAGTAGCAGGAGCAGTAGCAGCAGCAGGAGTCGGAGCAGGAGTAGGACGAGTAGAAGTAGGAGTTGGACGAGGTGTAGGAGTAGAACGAGTAGCAGGAGTAGTGGGAGCAGTAGGAGTAGAAGGAGTAGTAGGAGTAGTAGGAGCAGCAGGAGCAGCAGGAGTTGTAGGAGTGGTAGGAGTGGTAGGCGTAGTAGGCGTAGTAGGAGTAGTAGTAGCAGTAGCAGTAGCAGTAGCAGTAGCAGTAGCAGTAGCAGTAGCAGTAGCAGTAGCAGTAGCAGTAGCAGTAGCAGTAGCAGTAGCAGTAGCAGTAGCAGTAGCAGTAGCAGTAGCAGTAGGAGTAGGAGTAGGAGTAGTAGTAGAAGTAGTAGTAGTAGGAGTAATATTTTTCTTAGAAGTAGTAATAGTAGTAGCAGCAATAGCAGCAGTAGCGGTAGCAGCAGCAGCAGCAGCAGCAGGAGCAGTAACAGTAGCAGTAGCAGTAGCAGTAGCAGTAGCAGTAGCAGTAGCAGTAGCAGTAGCAGTAGCAGTAGCAGTAGCAGTAGCAATAGCAATAGCAATAGCAATCGCAATCGCAATCGCAATCGCAATCGCAATAGCAATAGCAATAGCAATAGCAATAGCAATAGCAATAGCAATAGGAATAGCAATAGCAATAGCAATAGCAGCAATAGTAGCAATAGTAGCAATAGTAGCAATAGCAGCAATAGCAGCAATAGCAGCAATAGCAGCAATAGCAGCAATAGCAGCAATAGCAGCAATAGCAGCAATAGCAGCAATAGCAGCAATAGCAGCAATAGCAATAGCAATAGCAATAGCAATAGCAATAGCAATAGCAATAGCAATAGCAATAGCAATAGCAATAGCAATAGCAATAGCAATAGTGATAGCGATAGCGATAGCGATAGCGATAGCGATAGCGATAGCGATAGCGATAGCGATAGCGATAGCGATAGCGATAGCGATAGCAATAGCAATAGCAATAGCAATAGCAATAGCAATAGCAATAGCAATAGCAATAGCAATAGCAATAGCAATAGCAGCAGCAATAGCATCAGTAGTAGCAGCAGCAGAGGTAGCTGCAGCAATGTCAGAGGGAGCAACGGCAGCAGCAGCAGCAGCGGCAGCAGTGGAGCAACGGTAGTAGCAGCAGCACTATCAGAAGCACTTGCACACACACGTGGCAGCACCACTGTAGAGGCAGCATTGGCATTTGTTGAGGTCGTCTTACCATCGTGGCGCCATTCTGGGATCTACGCCAGGGCTTTTTCAACTTTTTCGTACTCTTCGAAGGTACCCTGAGCATCAGTTGTCGGTTCCCCTCAGTCCCCAAAACTAGCCGCGAATCCTGTAATCTAACCCTAATTCCTAAACCCTAAACCCTAAACCCTAAACCCTAATTCCTAAGCCCAGATCCCTAGTCCCAAAACACAAACCTAGACCTAGACCCCACATCTTGCGCTGAAACCTAACCACCCATGGAGGTGTCCACAACAGAGTGGCAGTCACTGATGGCAGCGCTCTGTGCAGTGGTAGGCAGGTTCCGACCTGATGCCAAGCCCTAAGCCCCACGGTTTAGTGTTCAAGGTTTAGGGTTTTAGGAATGAAACTAAGGATTTGGGCCATTCGTGAAAGTCTGAACACGTCAAACTGCTAGACGTCCAATGAAACCTTGCACGCGCTCGTTCTAACCTTGAAGCTCCTAGTAGCACAATGAACCGTTCCCGAACCGAGTATAGGGATCCGAATATTCAGCAACAGTAGTATACTCTCATTATGCTTGGATAGCTGCTGCATAGTATGCCGGAAAACCCTAAACCCTAAACCCTAAACCCTAAACCCTAAACCCTAAACCCTAAACCCTAAACCCTAAACCCTAAACCCGAAACCGTTTTCGAATCCGCAGCAAAACCCTAGACCCTAAGCCCCCTACACCCCCTTCAACCCCCCTAAACCCAGAGGCTCCAATATCCTTCAATTAAGGAATATATGCCCCCAAGGGTTCCTTGAAGGGCTCATGGAAGGGATCTATAAGGGTTCTATAAGGGCATTGAGTAATATAAGTCATAATAAGATCCCTAACCTGATTTTAGATATACTCCTTGATTAAAGGATATCGGTTAGAAGCTGCCCCCACCCTGTAATAGTGGTATAATAGGAATATAATAGGGCCCTAATATAATCCTTTCTAATCCTTCTGGTCACTATTGCAGGGTGGGGGCCCCTTCTAAGATATTGGTGTCTCTGGGTTTACAGGACCTAAACTAAGCCTTCCCATGATCCTGTAGGGGGCCTGAATAGCTACGAATACGATTTTGGGGGGTTCTTTGTCAGACTTGTAGTATATCACACCCCGAAACCCGAGTCTAATTATGAAGGCCCCTAAACCCTGAACCCCTGAACCCCTAAACCCCGAAACACGAAACCCTAACCCTAAACCCCTAAGCCCCTAACTCCAAAACCCCCATAATAACCCTTATGGTAATCCTTAAACCCTAAACCCTAAACCCTAAACCCTAAACCCTAAACCCTAAACCCTAAACCGTAGATTCCCTTTTTAAGGAAGCCTTTAAAGGACACCCTAGTCTAATTATTATGGCCCCTATACGGTTGATGATATAAATCCTGCATTACCCATAATAAGGAATACACCATAATTCCCAGAGTTTAGCGTCCTTAAGGTTATGCAAGATTTATATCATCAACCTAAACCCTATACCCTGAACCCTAAAACCCTATAGATCCCTTAAAGGAGCCCCTTAAAGGCACTCTTACTTGGAAGGGCAGGGGACTTAGTAAGTAGGTTATAAGTAGGGTTAAAATTGGGGTAACTCCATTTAGGGTACTTATAACTCTACTTATAACCTACTTACTAAGTCCCCTGCCCCTCCAAGTAGACCCTAAACCCTAAACCCCATAGATCCCTTTAAGGAACCCTATAAAGGAGCCCCTTAAAGGTACTCCCTAAACCCTAAACCCCTAAACCCTAAACCCCTAAACCCCTAAACCCTAAACCCTAAACCCTAAACCCTAAACTCTAAACCCTAAACTATAGTAAGCCCATTCAGGGGCCCGCCGCTTTAAGTCGAGCATGCGCCGGGCGGACGTGGTGATCTCCAAAGGCTCCCCATCCGATCTGCGATGGGTCTTTAATTAGGTTCCTTAAAGGGATCTGTAGGGTTCCTTAAAAGGGATCTATAGGGTTCCTTAAAAGGGATCTATAGGGTTCCTTAAAGGGATCTATAGGGTTCCTTAGAGGGATCTATAGGGTTCCTTAGAGGGATCTGTAGGGTTTAGGGTTTAGGGTCTACTTAGAGGTTCATGGAACCTAGTAACTATATTAGGGGCCCAAGAAGGGCATAAGCATAAGCATTTTATAGGGATATCCCTACCTTATTGGGCTTCAAGATAGGGGGGTTTATATGGGACATCCCTATCCTAATTTTTGCTTATGTGTTTTTGGGGTCTTATATAAGGGTAACCCTTATTTCCTTTAAAGGGGTCTATAGGGTTTAGGCTTATCGGGGTTTTGGGGTTAGGGGTTTAGGGGTTTAGGGGTTTAGGGTTAGGGTTCAGGGTTTACGGTTTGGGGGATAAACAGCTCAGAAATTACCCCTAAACCCTAAACGCTAAACCTCAAGGAATTCCTATCCAAGCGAAATTTTGGTGGTTTAGGGCCGGTTTTGAGTTCAGAGTTTGGGGCTTCTTCTAAGAAGTACTATAGCTGCTGACCTAACGCAAACAGCGCTGTTGGAGACGCCATCTTCCACTGCGGACCAAAAACCACGACCCAGGGTGCTTCATGCCACCGAAGTTGGGGTACCCTCCGAAATCTTCCCGAAGGACTGGTGAAAACACCATCTGCCTCCGATGAGTCGTAGAAACCTGATCCTGCGTCGTAGCACATGGGGTTGAAGGCAACCCTGCCCACTTTGACACCCAAGTTGCGCTACTTGCCTGGGTTTGACAGGCAAAAGTCGCCGGTCACGGGGTACTTGCGAACATTGGCCGAAGAAAGGCCGTGGTAAAGCCGCAAGTCCAGCGGTATCATCTTTTCAATGCTCGTGATTGACATTCTGGCAAGCAGTTTCCCTCAAGAGTTCTCATGAACGAAAGCTAGGAACATGGCTGCTTAGCGGAACAGTAAGCTCAACGCTTAAGCCCCTGTCATTAGACGAAACATGAAAAAAACCCTCCCGAACACCCCGCCTCGAAGCCTAAACCCGAAACACAGAACCACGCCGGAGCGAAACAGGAGTAATTGAGAAGCCATGAACTCAAATCACCCAAAGCCGTACAAACTAAACACCTAAACCGCCAAACCGCCAAACCCTAAACCCCTAAACCCTGAATCAGGGTTTAGGGGTTTAGGGTTTGGCGGTTTAGGTGTTTAGTTTGTACGGCTTGGGGTGATTTGAGTTCATGGCTTCTCAATTACTCCTGTTTCGCTCCGGCGTGGTTCTGTGTTTCGGGTTTAGGCTTCGCGGCGGGGTGTTCGGGAGGGTTTTTCATGTTTCGGGCTGCAGGATAAGGTGGCATGGCGGGTTTGGTTTGACGGTTCCTTCAGGATTGGGGGTCGGATTTGTGGTTTCGTGAGATGGTCTGCACCCCAAACCGTGCAACCAACATAACTGTTTGGGTTCTTTGGTTTCCTCTTTTGAATCATAGCATAATACTATGCCACAAGCCTCGTCTAATGACAGGGGCTTAAGCGTTGAGCTTACTGTTCCGCTAAGCAGCCATGTTCCTAGCTTTCGTTCATGAGAACTCTTGAGGGAAACTGCTTACCAGAATGTCAATCACGAGCATTGAAAAGATGATACCGCTGGACTTGCGGCTTTACCACGGCCTTTCTTCGGCCAATGTTCGCAAGTACCCCGTTACCGGCGACTTTTGCCTGTCAAACCCAGGCAAGTAGCGCAACTTGGGTGTCAAAGTGGGGAGGGTTGCCTTCAACCCCATGTGCTACGACGTAGGATCAGGTTTCTACGACTCATCGGAGGCAGATGGTGTTTTCACCAGTCCTTCGGAAAGATTTCGGAGGGTACCCCAACTTCGGTGGCATGAAGCACCCTGGGTCGTGGTTTTTGGTCCGCAGTGGAAGATGGCGTCTCCAACAGCGCTGTTTGCGTTAGGTCAGCAGCTATAGTACTTCTTAGAAGAAGCCCCAAACCCTGAACTCAAAACCGGCCCTAAACCACCAAAATTTCGCTTGGATGGGAATTCCTTGAGGTTTAGCGTTTAGGGTTTAGGGGTAATTTCTGAGCTGTTTATATAAGCCCTGGCCGTAAACGTAATGCCAAACCCTTCGCAACATTGGTTATCGCCCCTTTACGTATTGTAGGGTATAACCTCTAAGGCAGTAGGTTTTTAGATCCATGGTTAACCCTTCAACCTCCCCATATGACATGAGAGTTGCCGAAAATAGGGGACCCGAAAATAGTACCCTAAACAGTAGGATCCTTATTACGGACCCCAAAATGAGGTACCCCCCTATTTTCGGAATCTCCCCATATCCATCGTGAACCCAAGTCCTGAACCCGAGCAGAATCGTTAAGGAAGCTTGCGAACATCTAATTCTGCGTGGAGGTTGATGCGACTTAGTCAGTACAGTTATAAGTTATACGTACCTCAACTAGGGTTATACGTCATTATAAGTATAATTACCTCATCCATGACTCTATTTGCTAAGTCTTATGCACCTTTAAGTAAGGAACAACTAGATCAATTCACGGCAAAAAGACAAGACGACAGACAACAAAGACTATATCCAAACCTTCAAAGTTGTATCATAATCACAATGACAAGAGTGATCCCTCAAGGACCGAGACTCTTAAACTTTAAACCTAAACTCCAAAAGCCCTGAACCCTAAACCCTTAAAGCGACCCTATCTATAATACCTCTTATTAGGAACCCTAAACCCCACCCCAGAAGCCCAAACTTTAAACCCCAAACCCTCAAACCCTAAACCCTAAACCCTAAAACCCTAAAAACCCTAAAGCCTAAACCCTAAAACACTAAAGCCTAAACCCTAAATCCTCAAAGGAACCCTCCAGGGACCCTGTCTATAGTACACTTCGCAGAAAACCCTAAGTCTCTGATTGGAGCTTCGTGGGACGTAGCAAGTACAGTTATAAGTACCTTAACTGGGGTTATATTCACTTATAAGAATAGTTACCTTGTTTATAACCCTGCTTACGAACTCCCATGATCCCATCTAAGTAATCCCAAAACCCGCAACCCTAAAACCCTAAAGCCCCAAACCCTAAACCTCAAATCCTTAGGCTATGGTACCCTTCGAAGGAACCCCAAGCTCGAATCCCCTGCAGCCCTGACCCCTAAACCCCTAAACCCTAAATCCTAAAGCATACCCTAAACCCTAAACCCTAAACCCTACCCCAAACCCTAAAGGGGACCCTAAACCCTAAAGCATACCATACCCTAAACCCTAAACCCTAAACCCTAAACCCTAAAGGGGACCCTAAACCCTAAACCTTTATATAATCCCCACCCCTCCCAGCAATAACCCTGTGACTTCATGAGCTCTTGACCTTATCAGAGTCTCAATCCTTATATACTTCTCTATACTACGGTTGATGATATAAATCCTGCACTACCTTAAGGACCCTAAACTATGGGAACTATGGTATATTCCTTATTATGGGTCATGCAGGAATTATATCATCAACCGTACCTCAGGGCTCCAGTCTCCGAGAACGGCTCCCTTAGCCTCCTCGGTGAGCCTTCCGCTCTACGACCCGGTTCCGACTTGTCCGGCAAGGAGGGCAATCTGGGTTTAGGGTTCCCTTTAAAGGGATCCATAAGGGTTCCCTTCAAACGGATCCATAAGGGTTCCCTTTAAAGGGATCTATATCGGTTCCCTTTAAAGGGATCCATAAGGGTTCCTTTAAAGGGATCTACAGGGCTCAGGGTTTAGGGCCCAGTTCCAACTTCTCCGGCCTTCTTTCGCCGGTGCGGGGTGAAGAAGGGGATTGAGGCTTGGGGGTTCAAAGGCTCCTTGACGCATGTATCCTTGGAGGGTCATGGGACTTAGTAAGTACAGTTATAAGTACCTTAGTTGGGGCAAAAAGAAATCATAAGTATGGTTTATTTATAACCCTAGTTACTAAGTCCCATGATCCTTCAAGTACTGGGGCAAGGTGCCCTAGACCCTAAACCCTAAAGGTGGGCCTTTGTCTTTTTTTTTAAATTGGAGGTCCGGTAGTTTGGGGCTACTTGGGGCTCTTAGGGTTCGGTGCAGTTTACAGTAGAAGCCAGAAAGTTGGAATATCATTATCGTAACCCCTTTAAGGGAAATTATAGGGGATCCTACCATTAATCCATATTCCAACTTTCTGGAGTTCCCTATAGGGTTCCCTGGCAGTTTTCGGCTCAGGGTTCGAAGGGTCTTTGAGGAGTTTCGTATTTCCAGGACCCTACAGGGTCGAGGGTTTTGGAGTTTAGGGTTTAGGGTTGAGGGTTTAGGGTTTAGGGTTTTGGAGTTTAGGGTTTGTTCATGAGTGTGTGTAGGTTGGGACCCCTGAGCCCTAAAACCGTGGTTGTAGAGGTTTTTACTGTGGCTTTGATCGCTTTCGGTCTTGTCGGAGTGGGGTTCCTTTGGGTTTGTATTAGTAGGGTGTGGTCAGGTTTTATTGAGCTGTGTGCTTGATGGTGGGGCAGGATGCCTTCCAATGGGAAAAGAAAGTTTTCAGCATTTGGGATTCGATATACCGATCTGAGGAATCAGTTATCGAATCCCCTTTATAGTCCTTATACAACTACGGGATATTATACCCCGCCAAATCCCAATTACACCGAAAGTGCACAGAACATCCCAAACTACGCTAAGAGCCCAGACCCTGCTCGAAAGTGGCAATGCATGCTTGCTATTGGCTGCCTACTAGTCGTGGTGGCATTGGCGTTGAGGTAGTCGGTGTCCCATCACCCGCCATGTGCCGAGGAGCCAGCCGAAATCGCAGATGCTCGGCCGGAGGATTTGTGGGCGGATATGCCCCAAGATCAGCCAGCCAAACATTTTCACGCAGAGCGACGTGCTTCAAAGGCACTGATCAAGAAGCGCGCAATCACGTCGTCAGCGCAAACCAAGTCATTCTCAGGGGGACCTGCTGCAGCTTTGAGGCCGCTTGGGACCAGGACAGTTGACCTTGGAGTGGCTCGGGGAGCATTGTAGCAGTCTACGACTGCTCTTGATGTTTTCGAGCTGTAAAAGTGTCGCTTCGACCCAGCAAACAGAAACGGTGACTCATGCACCTGCTCAATGTGGATGATTGTGCCAGACCCCTTGACATCCACAGTGCAAGGATCAAAGCAGGTACTCTGAAAGCACATGATCACAAGGGTGCATACCACTCCGATCTGGCAGTAAGCTTCAGGACCCATGAACCCTCCCCTGGCCCAGGTGATCCTAAACCCTAAATCCTGGACCCAAGGGCAAGGCCAAATCCTAAGCCAAGAATCCTAAGCCTTACTGTAAGCCCTAAAAAAAAGCAATGTGCCTTGAAGCCTTGTCAAGATCGTGTACACCCGAGGGCCGAAAAGAGATAGCGCCAAGTTTGGACCCTGATATTTTGAAGCTTTGGGGTTTAGGGTCCAGGGTAGGCTCGGGTAGACCCTAAACAGCAAGATCCGTCTTCAGGGGCCCGATATCAATCCTGCATTACCTGAAGGACCTAACTAGTGGAATTCTGGTATATTCCTCATTATGGGTAATGCGGGATTTATATGATCAACTGCAGTACCAGGACCTTGCTTTCCTCGGTAGAGACGGCGTCGCCCGCACCGGAGGCACCCCAGGCGCGATGATGTCAGGTGGAAGCATTTCCAAGACCCCTTAAAGGAGCCGTCGAAGGAGCCCTTAAAGGAACCCTTACAGGATCTAAAACATAGAAAGCCCTCCGAAGGCACCATACCATGCCTTTTTGCGGTTCTGTTTTCTGGGACTTGTGAAGGTCTAGGTTGGCAAAATTTAGATTGAGGTTGAATTGATGGGTTTTGGCTTTTAAGGTTTAGGCAGTTTACTGTGTAGAGTTGTGGGTTTTTAGAGTTTTGGGCTCAGGGTTCAGAACGCTCTCGAGATTGCATTCATCAGTCCTGCAATTCAGGAATTTCTACTGTACTCGCTGCGACAGGTGCAATGCCGATCTCGTCAGAAGACCCGAAGCAGTAATATTTAACTACCCCTTATAGTAATCCCCTATAGATCCCCATTTAAGGAACCCTTCAAAGGACCCCCTATTCTACTTATTAAGGCCCCTATATTACCCTGAAGCCAACCTGGGGATTGAGGTAGTGGGTGTGTGGCTAATATAGGGGTCTCAACAATAGTACCTTTAAAGGGATCCTTAAGGGCTCCTTTAAGGGATCTATGGGGTTTCCGGTTTAGGATAGGGGCCTCGGTACTTACCAAAACTAGCTTGGGTTCCTTATGATATTTATGGTAGAGTATACCCCAAAACCCTATTCCAAATATAAAGGCCCCATTGTAGATTAGTCCGCTCCTCTGAGCTATATGGGTGGTTGTCAAAATCATGGTCCCTTTTTGGATCCTTATGTTAATACGGCACCTATTATCTAGGGTACCCAAAAAGGGACCGTAATTTTGACAACCACCCAAATAATAGTAGGATCCTTAATATGGGAGTTTGGGAAATAGGGGGCCCTAATATAGGACCCTAAATAGTAGGATCCTTATTCTAAGAATCCCACAACAAGGTACCCCTAATTTCGGAACCTCCCACACCCTAAACCCTAAGCCCTTTATAGAACCCTTATAGATCCCTTTAAGGAACCCTAGAAGGATCCCTTTAAAGGAATCCCTAATTCTCGGAAACTCCCATATACACGGTCCAAGGCCTCCAGGCCAAGTTTGTGGAGAGCTGGCCGGCTTTCGCATAGCTCAAAGGGGAAAAGGAGGGACCCTTAATGGGGACCCCTACCATATAATGGG
This sequence comes from Symbiodinium sp. CCMP2592, assembly GCA_905221615.1. Taxonomy (NCBI): domain Eukaryota; class Dinophyceae; order Suessiales; family Symbiodiniaceae; genus Symbiodinium; species Symbiodinium sp. CCMP2592. The sequence goes on along the minus strand of CAJNDT010006197.1, from coordinate 157,240 downwards.
CTATATAATGGGTATATTGTTGCTATATTAAGGGTATGTACCTGGGGGTCCTTATGAAGGGTCCCTCCTTTTCCCCTTTGAATAGCGCTTTGTACGCTGGTCCCTTGCCGAAGGCGACTAGAAGCAAACGAAGGCTTGAAGCGGACAAATGCGGTTGCTTTCACCTTCGCTAGTGTAAGGGCTTTTGTGAGAACATGCCCGAGCACCACAGCTTGTGAAGTTCGTTCATCAGCGCCTTTTTTTTGCTTCTTTTGCCCCGAACTTTCGTGCATGAGCGACAGCAAGAAGCCCGAGACGACGACTTCTTCTTCTGAGCCCGTGAGTGCTCCCTCCACCCAAGAGCACTGGGCCGTGAAGATGCGCCGAGAGCTTGAAGAACTGAGGAGCAAGAACGACACCCTCAAACTTCGTGTGGAAAGGTTGAACTGTTCAAAGAGACGGTGATACCCATCTCCTTAGTAGTTGAGTGGATACACTTTACACTTTTTGGGATCCCTAAACCCTAAACCCTAAATCCTTAAACCCCTTAAACCTAAGCCCGCTATAAAACCGAAAGTGTGCACTTTGTGGGGGCTTACGAACTCAGCAACTAAGTCTCAGATGGCGCTTCTCGACATAAGAGGCAGCTAAAAAACTGGATGGAGGCTGCCGTGACGAGTGATTAGCCCCTAAACCCTAAACCCTAAACCCCTAAGCTCTAAACCCTACCTGTAGCCGAAAAGACCTACCTTTTTAGGGTTCCTTATTATGGTTTTTATATATAGTCCCTTAAAAGGGTAGGTCTTTTCGGCTACAGGTAAACCCTAAACCAAACACACCACATCAAATGTCCACGGAATGCGGAGAGACTGTGGAGTCTTCCGAGTCTACTTCGAGGTTCATGGGACTTAGTAACTAGGGCTAAAATTAATCTAACTACACTTGTGTGTACTTATAATCCCAATTAGGGTGCTTATAATTGTACTTACTAAGTCCCATGAACCTCCAGGTAGAATCGAAAATTCCAGAACCTTGCACCCCTTTGCCCAAACCCTGGCCCCGGACATACTATAGAGGCCTAAACAATTACCAAACAAATGTAACTGTGGGTCTGCCCCAAAACCCTATTCTAATTATTAATGCTTCTGTCTTAACAACTCTAAACCCCAAAGTCGTTGAAGCAACCAGAACGAAGCACCCTAATTAAAAAACCCAGTGGGCAACGGACATAACCCTATAACAAGAACCGCAAAAATTCACTGAAAACCCTGTAATATATCTGTATAGCTCGAAGGAAAGCCCTACAAAGCACCATTCAATTCAAACCCAAGCCGCAGAACCTGGAGACTCAATGACGGGGTTTTGGAGCCCTTTCAGAGCCGTATGAAGAGCTCATTAGAATTTTGAACCCTAAACCCGCCTAAACCCTACCTGTAGCCGAAAAGACCTACCTTTTTCAAGGAACTATGTATAGAAACCGTAATAAGGAACCCTAACAAGGTAGGCCCTTTCGGCTACAGGTAAACTCTAAAACAAAAGAACGAATGCCAGGAGAGTGCTGCTGCCAGCGCGCCCACAACGGAACCGAAGACACCTGCGCAGGCGAACATACAGAGGGTTACTTATTCAAAGGTTCTTAAAGGGGTTAGGGTTTAGGATTTAGGGTTTAGGGTTAGGGTTTAGGGTTTGGGGTTTAAAAGGTTCTGGAAGTACCCCAAAATGGCTCCCCTGAAGTTTTCTAAGGGTTCTTAAATGTTGCTATAAGGGTTTCTTACAGTATCAGAATGCTTCTTTCAGGGTTCCTTTGAAGGGACTTCAAGGGTACTATAACCATCACTTTAGAGAGTTCTTCAAAGGGGGCCGGAACGCATCCTTGAAAGGGTTCTATGGAGGATTCCTTTTGAGGTGTTCTTACAGGCTGCTTTGCGCGCTCTTTTTACGGGTTCCAGAAGTGCTGTAAGGGTTCCGGCAAGGTACTACCTATAGTCTTCATTGTAGTTCCTTTTTTGGTTAACCAAAATCTCTATTATAGGAACCTAACCATAAAACTGGCTAACCCAAAAAACGAACTACAATGGAGACTCTAGGTATAAGGGCGGTTCCTATTGCAACACAAAGCGCCGGAACCTCGATCCCCCGAAAGCAAAGAACTAGAACTGCTTAACACGTGCTTTAAGGGCTTACAGGGGTTGATAATGGGGCTTCTGTGGGGATAAGGGTCAGGGATTCCGGGAACCCACAAAACGCCTGCATTGCGACCCCAAGTACAACACGAAGAGATCCTGATATCCTAAGCACTAGACCCTGCTGGCTTTGCATTTTCCATGAACTGTAGGCCCCGAAAAGTGCTTGAACCTCCAAGTAGGCCCTAAACCCTAAGCCCTTCTGCCCTCAAATAAAACGCCCCAAGCCCTTCCCTAAGCCCTAAGCCCTAAACCCCAAACCCTAAACCCTCAACCCCAAACCCCAAACCCTAAGCCCTAGAAGTGCCTAAAGAGGCCGGCGCCGCACCGCCACCGGCGCTGCCGCCAGCAGAGGCCAAAGCTGAGATCAGCGGGGCCACCGACGCAGCCAAGGAGGCTGGGTTTGGGGCTTTAGGGTTTAGGGTTTCCTTTAAAGGGGCCCTGGTTTAGGGTTTAGGGCTTAGGGTTTAGGGTACATCGGGTTTCTCCGGCGGTTGCCCGCGGCCCTCTTCCCTGAGCCCGCGGACTACGACCAAGCGCGGCAAGACTTCAAGGGGACCCCGTTCCGTCGCCACAGGGACGGTCAACATAGGCCCGCCCCAGTGCTTCCTGTTTTCTGACTGAGATTTCGGACATGAGACGCCCGTCAAAAAGCCAGGCTGTTGGGAGTGGACCAGACCCCGACCCTCACAAAGCACCATGGTGCCGGCCGAGCTTGGGCCAGCCCGAGCGGAAGCAGCGTCTTACTTTGGTGGAGCTGGGTCGTCTGCGAGGCGATGGAGCTCGGGGTTCTTCTTCGAAATGACCGCGCCGGCTCGCTCGCGCTTCGAGAAGAAGAACAGCTTGTCTGTGCTTCCGCTTCTCCAGGTGGGCGACCGGATCCGCCTGCTGGATGGCACGTTCCTTAACTATGGCATCGCCCTGGAGAAGGAGTCGAATCCAGCATCGGCGGCGGTCGATCCCGAATGTCGCAAACCTGTGCCAAACCAATGGTTCTGGACCCACAGCTTCAGATGATGGGACGGACACGCAGCATACTTGGAGGTCGACGGGACTTAGTAACTATAGTTATGAGCACATAAATTGTGGTTATAAGGAATTGTAACAGCTGCCTGACTTATAGCCCTAGTGACTAAGTCCCATGATCCTTTAAGCCCTGAACCCCTATAGATCCACGTATAGAACCCTGCAAGGAGCCCTCTACCCGACCTGGCACTAAGTCACAAGTGAGTTTCAGGACAGGCTCCAAAGACATCTACTTGGAGGTTCATGGGACTTAGTAACAGTCATAAGTACCTTTGTTGGGGTTATAAGTACATATAAGTGTAGTTACCTTAATTATAACCCTAGTTACTAAGTCCCACGATCCTTCAAGTAGACCCTTAAAGGGAACCCCATTATAGATCCCTATAGTACCCTTTAAAGGAGCGCCTTATAACCCTAGTTACTAAGTCCCATGAACCTCTAAGTAGGCCTTTCCTGCCAAAGGGATCAGTTACCCTAAACCCTACTTGGAGGGTCGGGGGACTTAGTAAGTAGGTAATAAGTAGACTTGTAAGTACCCCAACAGGGATCCTAATTGGGGTTATGATACTTATAAGCTTATAAGTCTATAAAATAACTACTTACTAAGTCCCCCCGACCCTCCAGGTAGGCCCTATAAACCCTAAACCCTATAGATCCCTTTAAGGAACCTTATAGATCCCTTTAAGGAGCCTTATAAGGAGCTCTAAGTCCACCGACCCTCCAAGTAAACCCTAAACCCTAAACTCTATAGATCCCTTTAAGGAACCCTATAGATCCCTTTAAGGAGCCTTTTAAGGAGCTCTAAGTCCCCCGACCCTCCCAGTAAACCCTATAGATCCCTTTAAGGAACCCTACAGATCCCTTGAAGGAGCCTTTTAAGGAGCTCTAAGTCCCCCGACCCTCCAAGTAAACCCTAACCCCTATAGATCCCTTTAAGGAACACTACAGATCCCTTTAAGGAGCCTTTTAAGGAACTCTAAGTCCCCCGACCCTCCAAGTAAACCCTAAACCCTAAACCCTATAGATCACTTTAAGGAACCCTACAGATCCCTTTAAGGAGCCTTTTAAGGAACTCTAAGTCCCCCGACCCTCCAAGGAAACCCTAAACCCTAAACCCTATAGATCCCTTGAAGGAGCCTTTTAAGGAGCTCTAAGTCACCCTCCAAGTAAACCCTAAACCCGAAGTCAGCTGGGACGTTCCTAGGAACGCTTCGTCTCAGATCGGCCTGGCCGGTTTCAGCGGGTTTTGGGGGTCTTTGGGGTTTAGGAGGGTTTAGGGGATCGATAAGGGTTGCTTTAAAGGGATCTATAGGGTTTAAGGTCATAGCGGCTAGGGTCTTTAGAGTTTAGGGTTTGGGGTTTTGGGTTTGGCGGCCGAGCCATCGAGTTTATAGCGACCTTGCTGACAAGTAGGTTCGGTTGGAATTGGAAGACCCCCATATCCCCCAAGGTATACGCGCTTACTATAAGTTTTTGCTGTACAACCCGTAGCAAGCCTAAAACCTGTTTTGGCCATGGCTTTCGACGAAACTTTCAGAGCCTTTGTTTCAAGCCCCAAACCCACAAACCCATACACCGATATGGGAGTTCCCGAAAATTAGGGGTACCTCATTTTGGGGCCCTTATAACAAGGATCCTACTATTTAGGGTGCTATATTAGGGTCCCCTATTTTCGGAAACTCCAATGTCTGGAGCCCTACATCCAAAACCTAAACTCGCGCGAGACGGCCGCGCCCGCGCCACCTCTGAGGAACGAGGCCAGGTAGTGGGCAGGATGAGGGTGATGTCTTAGGTACTGCCCCCATACAGTAATAGTCTGTAATTGGGCTACTATTAAGGTCCTAATATATCTGTATTATGAATATTTTTCAACTATTACTGAGTGGGGGCCGTACCCAAATGATGTCGTTGTTGTTGCTGTTGCTGTTGATATTGTTGTTCTGAGGTTGCTGTTTAGGGTTTAGGGTTTAGGTTGGGGTTGTTGGTGTTGTTGGTGCTATTCGTGGTTGTGGTCTTCGTTGTCGCGGTCGCTGCTTTGCGCTGCATGATGAATGCACTTCTTGCGAGCACGGTCAGGAGGTCAGAAGCATGTTCATGGTTCCCTTCGTTTTGTCCATCACCCCGACACCCTAACCCTAAAACCTAAACCCTAGGTCCTAAAGTCCTAAGCCGCCTCCTGCTCCTGCATTGTCTAAACCCTTCAAGCCTACACCAGCAACCCCTGCGCCCTAAACCCCAAGCAGACTCTTATTCGGCATATTCAATGGACGAAAGGGCGTATAGCTTCCTTTAAGGACCCCTAGAGGATCCCTTAAAGGAACCTTTAAGGGAACTCTAAACCTTACGCCTAAAGCCTAAACCCAAAACCCCATAGATCCCTTATAGCTTCCTTTAACGAACCGTAGAGGATCCCTTAAAAAAACCCTTACGGGAACTCTAAACCTTACACCTAAAGTCCTACAGCCTAAATCCCGATCCCTTCAAGGAGCCCTGAAAGGAACTCTAAACCTTACGCCTAAAGCCTAAACCCTAAACCCCATGCGGAGGTCGAGGTGCCTGTGCCCAGGAGCCAGGAGACCACCAACGAGGAGATCTGCGCCCTGGAACTGGATGACCTTCTGGCGCGGCTCGACGCCATGCAGGCTGCCGTTGCGGGCGTTCCTGCGTGGCGCCAAGGCCGACCCAGCCGGGAGCGGCGCCCCCCAGCCGCTCGCCGAGCGGCAGCGTCCGCGCAAGAAGCAGGCGCGGGCGCGGACGCTACAGACCTGATCTTGCTGGCATCTTTTCAAGAAGCCGTTGAGAGCAGACTCTCAACGAGGAGATCTGCGCCCTGGAACTGGATGACCTTCTGGCGCGGCTCGACGCCATGCAGGCTGCCGTTGCGGGCGTTCCTGCGTGGCGCCAAGGCCGACCCACTTGGAGGGTCGCGGTGGTTAGTAAAGGAAAAGGCGAGTTGTTGCGGTAAGCAAGTACATAGCTATGTTGTGTAAGTGGAGTTAGCAAGTGTGTCAAGTGGTGTAAGTGCAGGAAGCTATGCTGGCTAAGTGGTGACATGATTTAGCAAGTGGATAAATTTCAATTACCTGCGGTGTTAAATGGTTGTGCTAGAAACTTAAGTGTTAGCTATTTGCTTGCAGTACTTAGCAGCTAACCCTGGTAAGTCAGTTGTGGGGCAGGACACAAGCAGTTATTTCAAGTGGTATAAGGAGTTAGATGGTTTGCAATAACTGAGTTAGGGCACTTGTAGTAAGTCCATTTACGCCCAGTAAATATGGCCAAAGAAAGGAACTTGAGAGCCGAAAAAGTAGGCAGACATACACATGCACACACGAAATTTAAACCACACATTTGTTGCTGCTTTCGTTTGCTTGTACAAATTTTAAAGGAACTGCTGTTTCGAGAGCGACTTTTGTGTTGTAGAGTTTAGAACTTTTTAAAGCATATATACCCCGAAGCCAACCTCCCACCTCCTTCGCCTGGTGCCTCGCCGGGCCTGCAGCGGCTGCCTGCCCGAAGAGGCCGGCTCTCTTCCGAAGGGCTCTGGGGTTCGTTGTAGTGCCGGGTTTGTGTCGGGTGTGGTCGTGTAGTCTCGGGTGGAGGGACGTGTCTTTTTGAATGCACAAAGAGTATATGGTTTGTTTGTGTTGTGGTGGCTGCAGGCTTCTTTGCATGGGGTATCTCATTTCTTTGGCATATTTCGGGCTGCTGTGCTGACTTGAAGATGTGCATGTATAGGGTTGACTTCGGCTCAGTCTTTTTGATTGCGGCTACCCTTTGGCTTCCTATGTAGGGTTTGGATAGGGAACTTGGCGGTTTTGCAGCTTTATTTTGTTTTATATTTCGTAGTACTTTGCAGGGCATGGCTCGCAAAGTGAAATCCTGCAGGGCTTTGCTCGCAGGAGATTAATCAGTGCTTAGACTTGGTGCCATCATGTCGCTGGCTCCTGAAGACCACAAGGTGATCGCAGACTTGCTGCAAAAGGCTGCCGCAGGGAGCCTTCTCCAGTCGATGAACACACTCATGCAGCACTTGTTCTCACGAAACCTCGCCTGGCGCCTCCGCCTGAACCCCGACTTGGTGGGGGTGCACTACGAAAACAGGGACGGGCAAGGGGTCTCAGCATCCCACGTGCAGGACCTTATTTCATCGATCGCAAGCATAGGGTTCGTGGAGACTGAACTTCGCTCAGTCTGTGTGGAAGTACCGGACGACCACAGGGGAGACAGAGTGCGAGAATTCAACCGGGCACTCGTGGCCGAGTCCAGTTCCAAACTGGCCCCTGTTGACATGGGCAACATCAGGTATGCAAGTATAGTCGGGAGCCACAGCAACCAAACGTTTCGTGCATTCAGGGCTGCAGTCATGCACCATGACCAGAAGGTCACCATCGACAACCGTTTGTCGGTGGAGAAGGTGGCTACCTTTGACCAGGCATGGGCCACCGCCATCAAGAACGGTGTTGAATGGACCATCATTGCCTACAGTGTAACCGAAGCCTTCGAGCAGTTCGTGCCCCTGGCACAGTCAGCTGGCAATACAGCGGCCCAAGTGGCCGCTGTGGAGCATGAGCTACAGCTTGCATCCAAGGTCAACAGGTCGATTGATGCCATGCTGAAGAAGCAAGGCAAAAGCACTGTCCAGTACAGTGACGTTGCCCCAGAGATTTTGCGGTCTCGGCCACCGAGTGCATCGGCCTTACCGGGCATATTTGCCTTCGTGGTCAAATGCGGAGGCGGATGTGATCCCGAAAGTTTCCTTTCGAAGTCGGAGCGACACATTCGGGCGCACGGCCAGCCCAAACGGTCGCTGGGTCCTGAGATGTGGCAGGCCTTGTCCAGCGAGGTCAAAGGCAAGCTGCAGTACGTTCACTGGAGGCACATGCTTCTCAAGCTTGCCTTCACCGGGCAGGACAAAGTGTTGTCGGCCAGTGATGTGAGGAAGGCATTGCAGGGAGGCATGTTGGCAAAAGCAGCCGAGGCTGAAAAGATGTCTAGGGACATGCAGAGCATCCTCAACTCCGCCAATCATCTCACACCAGAGGTCAAGTTTGCCACTTTGTCGGAAGTGGAAGTCGAGATGGCTGCTGTGATCCTGCAAAAGAAGAAATTTACAAAGAGGGAGACCGTATATGAGGCCTGTAACGACTGTCTCCAGGGTTTGGGGTTGACATCCCCATGGGTGAGCTCGGCATCCTCGTCACAGAATGTGTCTCCCTCGAAGGATGGTGCAGTCGGCTCGCACACCGTCTGTTTGGGATAAGTTTGTCTGTGAGTTTGGGATATAGGCTAAAGGTTGGATATAGGGGTATTTCACTCGCTTCCATCTCCATTCTCATCCATACCGAGGGCCCTTCGAAAATTCGATTCCACTGGGGCCTTGGTCAATGATGCGAGGCTGCAGGAGCTTGGTTTCCAAGTGGGGAACATGGTGATACGAAAGGCGGACGAGGTGGTGGGAACCATCAAGAAGATGACCGCAGACCACGTGGATCTGGTGTTGCAGGATTTCAGTGCATGCAGGGTGTCATCGCAGTCGTTCGTCGAGGGCCTTTGGCGCCATCATGTCCCAAAGGCCGAGGCCGTGCCTTTGCCAGATTGGTCGGCTCATGCACCTTCTGTTTCCAAGGACTTCGTCTTCTCTTGTGTCAAGTCAGTGGTCCTCCTACAGATGCGAGAGCAGTGGATGGCCTTCACCGAAGCCACGGCCCTGGATGTCTTCGTGAAGCCTCGGGATGTGCAAGTTAGCAAGGACTTCGGGCAAGGCAAGCTGTGCCTGCCTGTGACTTCACCGAGATTGGACATACGATCCTCTAGCTCCACAAGCCCTTCCGGATCCATCAAAGCAGGGTGCATCAAAACGTCCAGCGAGGACCACATCCTGTACATCCTGCCAATGGTTCAGTTCCCCAAGGATGGCCAGGGAAGTGGGCAGGGTTTCGTGAATCCCACATGGATCATGCGGACAACGAGCGACAGGACCGAGGCCAACATGGAAGTCGTTGGCAAGGGCTCCGAGAAGTTGACTCCGGACTATAGGAAGATCCAGTTGCCTTATGTGAAGAATATCAGGAAAGTGAGTGCGGGGCAGTCGCTGCTCCTGTATCGCCCGGAGACGGGCAAACCCGAGCAGCCCGAGGCACTGAGACCACTTTCGAAGAAACTTCGAACTCAGTGAGCATTGCACGGTAGAATAAGCATGCAGAGGTCCCCGGGCCTCGTTTTGGCATGATGTCGTCGGGATCGCGATTGGGTGCAGGCTGAAGAGCTCAGGAAGTTTTGCCGGTTGATGAAAACGTTTTCTTTTGCAATTGCTGTTATGCCGTTATATGCACATGCAGAGCATGTGCATAACAAGCTGGCTTGCACATGCAGGGATTGCTGGCCCATGCATGCACACATGTGTGCTGTGAATGCTTTCGGTTCGATGATCCATGAATAAATGTCTGCAGGGCTCTAGCTCGCGGGCAATAGGCAGCAGGGCCGTGCTCGCTGCCTCTACATAACCATGGCCGAGGAGGTCGTCCCAGCCGAAGGAGAAGAAGAAGCATTGCAGAACGAGGTTGAAATCGCCGTCTACAAGGCCACTTGCATCACCGGCCCTGGCTTGAAAAACCCATGGCTCCCATCTGTTCAGACCGTGGCCGGGGTGGAATTCCTGAAGCTGTCGAAATGGGACCGGGAGTTCGTGCAATTTTGCACTGGCCGTGCTCTCAACCTGCACCAGGCGGGTGTCAAGCCGGTTCACTCCATCAATGTTGAATTCTTTCGTGATCTTGCTGAGCTGAGGGTGCAGGCATGCAATGCAGCAGTTCGCAAAGTAATCATTGAAGCATGTGAAGCAGAAAACAAAGAGAAGCCAGCAAAGATTCGACTTGCTCAACAACAAGATGAGTTCTTAGTGGGCAGTTCAGTCATTGTCGAAGTGCCGGCCATCCACGACAGCGATCAGGCGGTGATCGAGGAGCCGAGATCCCTCAGATTGCTCTGGGCCATCCGGGGCGATCTATGGATGGAACTCACTGAGGGCAATCTACGGTATGTTCGCAATGCTGTTCGGAATTCGCCGGTTTTGCCTGTGAAGCCAAAGCGGGCCAAGTCTAAGGCCAGTCCTGGAAGACGACACAGGAAAAGAAAGCTCAATTCGGGCCAGCAGGCCGAACCGGCCCAGCAGGCCGAACTGGGTGAGCAAGGCGAAGGCTCAGGCGCCGAAGGTGCGAGTGACAAAGATGTGGAGTAAGTGCTAGATTTTGCGGATGGGTTGCAAAAGTGCTTTTCATGCTGAGGGATTGGCTAAACTCATCAGAAGCATTGTTTGAATTTCGACAATTGAGTCTATGTTGTTTCTCGGTGACATGTCGCAGGCGATGTGCTACTTCTGTTTGTGTAGGAGCCGACATGCTTCATGAATGCAGTGCATGCAGACAAAGTGAGATCGCATGTTCAACCTTGTTCCATGCTCGCTGCTGCCGTTGTGGGAGCCTTTTGTTGGAATCACTGATAGGTGTTTTCGGCCCCTCATCAGGTCCCTGTTCGTTCGGTGATCATGGATGCACAGGCCAATCGCAGCAAGCGGCTCATCAACGAGGTGAAGCAGGAGGAAATGGAAGCCGAGCCCGAGGAAGAGTACTTGGAGAACAAGTACGGTGTGGAGACTGTGGGATGGAGCAAGGAGGAGGAGGAATGGTGGTCCCATACCGAAGAAGCGGATGATAAGTCATGGGCGGCATGGTATGAGACCGAGGAGGCGGCTGCCTGGTACAAGGGAGTCAAGTACGAGGCCAAGCCAGAGAAGAAGTGGGGCAAGTACGAGGCCAAGCAAGAGAACAAGTGGGGCGACCGTGGCAGGGATGATTCGATGGCTTCGAGCTCCGACGGCAGCTGCAAGGGCCACTACGTGGAGGGCGGATGGTTGTCGCCGAACAACCACTTTTACCCGAGTCTTGGCTATGGTTGGTTTCATTTTCTGCTGTCTTGCTTGGTATGTTCTTAACCAAAACGAAAAGCAGATCACTAATCACCTGAAGTCAGGATTGGGCAGGGTCGCGATCGCCATCGAGTGAGGGGAGGACAAAAGGAGCAGGCCAAAAGAGCCAGGGCCGCCAATGAGAAAGTGCAGATGCAGGCTTTGCACATCCAGCAGCTTGGGTCTGCTTTGGCTGCCATGAACAGAATGACGGCCATATTGGACAGGTCGGTGCAGTGAACGGCTGGGTGCCCGGGCGACCTATGTATACGTACTTATGCATGATACAGCCCTTCAGCTCTAGCTTGGAACCCCGTGCACCCTGAAATCTTCCAGCTTTAACTTCCATATAGGCTTGTTGTGCCCGGGTCGCCAGCACTCTCTGTTCCGTGCTTGCAGCCAATCTACCAGAGATCCATGCAGTCATGTGTGCCACACACTTTCAGATGCATGTTTGGTGTAGTCGGTCTACAGTTATAGAGGCTTCCATGACATATCGAATATATACAACCTACACAGAGCACGAACCCCAAACCCCAACCCCCCAAACCCTAAACACGTGTATCTATGTAACATACCTAATATAAACTTTCTCCCTTATGATATGTCAGGAAGCCACGAACTGCAGGCTGCATGCACTGTGCTAGGGATCTCTTTCGAAATCTGTGCCAGTGGCAACTTCAAGATGTCGCAGAAGTCGGCTTGTGTGGTCGGAGACACCACGGACGGGGTGCATGTGTATGTGGTATACAGCCTACACATAAGCCTGGATGCTTTGGGTCACCTCGCCCGTGTTTCCTCATACCTGTGCTTGTGCATGGTCGACTGCATAAATGCTGTAGATGGCCTAGATCTTCACTTGAAACCATGATAGTCAGGAGGTTCCGTGCAGTCGGGATATACTTTGTGTTCTGTTTCGTGTCGGATGTAGCAAAGCAAGGCCTTTCAGGATGCAGTGGCCGGCCGATGGCATTGAGCATGTTTCACAGCTCGCAGGCTTCTTGCAGGATCTAGTGGTTTTAAGGACTATACAGAATGGGATAAATGTTGTAGTGCGGGACAATAGGCTGAAGTTCTTCTGCTTGCCAGATCCGTGTACATGTTGAAGGCAGCCCGACGGCACACTGTACAGCCATGGGGAAGCCGGGATGTGGATAGGATATTAGGACGAAGTGTACGGTTATGTGTGTATATATATTTATACGTATGTATATAGATATTATATTATATAATATTCTATTCTATATATTATATCATATTGTAGTATACTACACAACATGATATTACATTACATTATGTTATATGATATTATATTCTAGTATATTATATGAATTATATTGAAAATATCATATGATATTGTGCTGTCGTATATGAACTTAAACTATACTTTATTATGTTGTGTTCTATTATATACAAACACAGATAGGGGTGGGACTGTATGTTTGCATAGTGCTTCCTCATGGAGAATCCTTGCCGGCTGCAAGCGATACAGAGCTGTCTTTTCGCAGAGCTTTCGTGAGTTTGAGTGAAACAGCAGTCGAAGCCAGTGCCGTGTCCATCTCCATGTTTGCAGTTTCGTGGCATGATCCCACAGCACAGCACCAAAGGCCATCCCCCTAGCTCTGGAAGATTCGGAACCAGAACAAGCCTAGGCAGGTGTCTCGGGGGGGGTCGGGTCTGGAGAGGGCGGTCGAGGTTTTCCGAAACAAAACAGCAAAACCAAAAAAAAAAAACATGCAAAACATAGGCAGGGGTTACCAAATGAGAAGGCTAGCAGGCCCGTGTTTGGCTCCGAGGCTGTGGTTTTCAACCAGCGACCAAAAAAGCAAAAAAAAAAATTCGCGAGAGTTCCCCCTGTGGGGGCCCTCCCCATGGTCAAGGTGAGAACACATATTCCGAGCCGACTTTGTTGAAAAACAAGTTCGCCCTGACCGAACTTGTTTTTCAACAAACTTCCCATGGGCGACTTTGTTTTTCAACAAATTTCCCTGATCCCGGCATTAAGAAATTTGTTGAAAAACAAATTTTTGATGGTCGACTTTGTTTTTCAACAAACTCGTGACCTAGGGGCCAGCACTTCGCATGGTCTCGTGGATCCCTAAATCGATTGGTGTCCTGGTCTCTGTGGCTCGGTTCGTGTTGTGTTTTAGCCGTGCCAGGGAAAGCAGCCGAGAAAGTTTTGCAAGTGTGTCCGGTGGCTGTTGGTCTGTATCACTCATGCAAATCCTCAGTTTGTACAAGCCAAACCTTGACCCGGGCCACCCATTCATAGGATGTAGCATTGCTGCTTGCATTCTTTTTGCTCCTGAGTAGTAGATCCAAACTCAGTGACTGGTTCTGTCGTGCTGTGTCCCGCTGTGCTTGTTGTGGAGCCCTTCTGGTATGTCTCAGGTATAGGAGATTGAGGTTGCAGCTTGTGTTGTGGCAGAATGCAGGAAGGCAGGGTTGTCGGGGAAGTGGCATGCAGGATGGCAGGGTTCTCGGGAAGCAGCATGCATTCCTGAAGCAGACAGCAAGTTGTGGATGCAGGGCTGTGCTCGCATCTACTTGTTCGCAGGGCTTTGCTCGCGAGCAACAAACCGTGATCTAGCAAGAAATCTGTGCCTTTTGCCTGATTCCGAACATGTCGTCGGCCGATCAGTTGCTCTTGGACATGAGCAACTTGGGGAATTTCTTGGGAGAGCAGAGGAACAACGTCTCCGAGACGGTGTACGAGGAGATGGTTAACAGCCAGTTCTTGTCGTTGAAGACTCGTTTGGCAAACTTGCCAAAGGTGACCATGGTCGAAGCCTCCAAGCTGTCGCAGGGTATCGGCAAGCTGCCCTTCCCGGACAGTGCTAAGGAAAGCCTGTCAAAGCAGCTCTCCGAAGCCTTGGACAGGAGCACTGCCAGCCCCAAGTCCAAGAAGGACAACCAGGCCGCCCCGTCCTTTCACAACTTTCTCAGTGCTGGAGACCGTCGGGTGCTGGGCGACCCGGCCATCACTATCGCAGATAAAGTCGATGTGCTTGTGACCCGCCTGGTCAAGATCGGGTTGCTCTGGCCCACCGAAGACACGGTCGGCCGAATCATCGCTGCTGCCGTTGCGGCCGGCATGCCGGCCACAGATCACGCCGAGTTTTACGATCGGGTGACGAAGCTCAAGAAAAAGCTTCACAAGCAGAGGGAGGGGGTCTCGCCGGCGGTGGTCCTGCAGAAGTTCCCGGACTTCGTCTCGCAGCTTCCGGCGGAGCTGCAGCAGTGCTACCAGGGCGATCCCCCCGAACCGGTCGAGCTCGCGGCGGTGATGCAGGCCGCCAAGGTGCAGACACTCCGGAAGACCAAAAAGGCCATCCAAGGACCGACACAGCAACAAGAGCAGGGTCTGATGGCGATGCCCAAGAACAGCATGTTTGCACCACAGATGCCACAGATGACGGGCGAGCAGATGATGATGATGGGAAGGATGATGATGCACTACATGAACCAGCAGCAGACACAGCAGCAGCAGCAGCAACAGCAGCAGCAGGGACTTCCGGGATTGCAGATCTTCGGCCAGGGAGGCTTCTCGTCGTCCTCAGGAAGCCAGCAGATCACCAATCAGGGCCCGCAGACTATGCAGGCTCCTGGGCAGGCCTTGCCATCGACGACCCCTGCGGGTCTGCCTGCTTCCGTGCCCGGAGCCTTGAACCCGCACCAGCCGGCCATCACAGATGGCCATGCTCAGGGCCCTTCAGGCTCACAGTGCCTTGCAAACCCGGGTCAAGGCAAGCCGTTGCTGAACATGCCGGGTCCGGAGCAGCTCACCGAAGAGCCGAAAGATGATCAGGAGCAGGCCGAAAACGACGAGCCGGATCCAGCTGACGTGGCAGGCTGGGTCCTGGGAAACAAAAAGGGAATGAAGAAGCCAGCAGCAGCAAAGGTGAAGACAGAGAAGCCAGCTGGCAAGCCTGCCTTGGCCAAGGCAAAATCCCAGGCTTCCGGCAAGGCGAAGGCTAAGGCGAAGGCGGGCAGCAGTGATCGAGTCAAGAAGGTATCCAAGACGACCCCCTTGAAGAAGGGATGGAAGATGGAAGAGCGAGCTCGCCCCGATGGGTCCAAAACCGACCGCTACTACCTGTCCCCAGACGGCAAGCAGTTCCGGATCAAAGCAGAGGCCGAAAAGGCCGGTATGCAGATGTGAAGATCCTGCAGAAGATCATGTGTCTCTGAGGCTATACAGGTTTTGATTGCAATGCTCGCAGCATGGATGCGGCCGACAAAACTGAACAGCATAACGACTCTTTGCATGCCGTTCTGTCGTTCATATTATAGAGTCTGCATGTAGTAGATGTGTCTGTTTGCCCTATTTAAGTCGATGCAGGTTCCACTGCCATTATCTCTCAGATCGGCTTCGAAAGGCCCGGCATGCACAGATCCGTTTGTGCATGGCAGGGCTATGTGGAGGGTTTACAAGATTGCATTACTTGAGGTTCGGGCTGTTATATGTTTAGGAAGGATAAGATTATAGTTCAAGGTCTATAGCTTGGGGATTTGGGGTTTAGGGGTTTAGGGGTTTCGGGGCCTATAGGGTTTAGGGTTTTAGAGGTTTGGGGGTTTAGGGTTTAGGGCTTTAGAGGTCTAGGGGTTTAGGGTTTAGGACTTTGAAGTTTATAGGGCTTTGGGGCTTATAGGGATTTGGGATACAGGGGGTTGGGCTTTCTGCATTCATCCACTTTGCAAGGATGCTTGTTGGTGCTTGGAGGGGCCCAGAAGTCGCAGCCTAGCAGGGACGAGCAGCAATACCCATCGGATAGAGAAAGGGGGATAGTTATATGATAAGGTTCAAAAACTGGTGTGGAGTTAGGTATATAACACATGGCTCAATGTATCTCGGATGTATCGAAGCGCTATGGGTATAAAGTATTGGGTTCAGGGCCTAGTTTTGTGGATTTCCCGTGTGCGGTTCTCAGTGCTGATGTGGAGCTGGATTATATGGACCTGTGTAGAAAAGTTGCCATGTTCGGAGTCGGTTCCAGGCTTGTTCGGCTTTGGGGTTTATACGAGTATATGGTTTCACGTGATTGCCGGAATCCGAGTTCGTGCCGCCGCCGAATGGTGTCAGAGTGTGCTTTCGCATTGCAATAGTGAGCCTAGTGCTTTCTGACAGGTCTTATGCATGGAATCTTGGACGTTGTTTCAGCACCTCATGCGGGTATAGATCATTGTGTATGTAGTATGGAGGAGTTGGGTTGTCAGTGGACTCTATTCCATTCGTGGATCCTGAGGCCCGGGTCTCAGTAGGTGCAGTGTATATATACTGAATATATTGTATACATTCTCTTAGCTACAGCGACTTGCAGGGCATTTTGCTCGCGAGTCGGGGAAGCAGGGCTTTGCTCGCTCCCAAAGTGCCATGGCACTTGATCTCAGCCGCATCGGTCGGAAGCACTATGTTTCCCAGGCAGGATTGGCCTCCATTCTTGAAGCTGTCAGAGAGTCTGGCTTGCCTAGAGGGATATCGAAAAGCGCCGTCAAGAGATCCAGGCAGTCGGCCATGCAGGTTGAGACTCCCTTCGGCTCCCTGTTGAAACAGTGGAGCCTCGTTGACACAAAGGGTCGAGAGGTGAAGGTGGAGTATCTGCACCCCATGGCATGTTTGTGGCATGCCTTGCACACGTGTGCAAAGTTCCGGGCACTCTTCGAGAACATCCTGGCAACATCGCCATGCGACATGAACCGGAGATGGAGACTGGTCATCTACTCTGATGAGGTGTCACCGGGAAACCAGCTTAAGGTGACCAATGCCAGAAAGGTTCATGCCTTTTACTGGACATTCCAGGAGTTTGGGCGGGCTCTGATGGCAGAAGACGGCTGGTTTACTCTGACCTGTGTCAGAACACAGACGGTGAACCAGCTGCAGGACAAGCTGTCGCAGCTGACGAAGCACTGCATCATGTCCTTCTTCGAGCCCGGCACGAATCTGCTGCATGGGGTAAGCCTTGGGTTCCCTGGAAATCCTGGCTTTGTTTTGGTCGCCACAGCAGACACCTTGCTGGCGGACGAGAGTGCACTGAAGCAGATGCTGGAGTTTAAAGGAGCCTCTGGGAAGATCCTTTGCTTCCTTTGCAGGAACTGCATCAACGAGCGGTATGCAACACAGCCTCTCAGCCCTCAGCTGGTAGTACACAGCTGCACCGACGAATCCCGATTTCTTCTCCATTCCAGGGAATCCTTGAGGAAGACCGTCGAACACTTGGGTTCGCAGCATGCCATGTTGAACAAGGAAGAATTCGGCAAACTGCAAATGGGTTTGGGCATCAACTATTCGCCACAAGGCGTTTTGTTCAGCGAGAACGTGATGAACCTGTTCGACCCCATTCGTGCCTTGATGTTTGACTGGATGCACGTGTTTCTAGTGGCAGGGCTCCTGCACGTGGAAATCAATGCAGTGCTGGAGGTCCTTATTCGGGCTGGGATCCCGCAGGATGGGCTACATCGTTTCTTCCAGGAGTGCACGTGGCCATCTTGGATACGATCCAAAGCTTCGGGTGTGAAGAACTTTTTCGAGAAGAAGCGAACGGCTGAGCACGATCTGAAATCATCAGCTTCAGAAGCCTTGGGAGCCTATCCTGTGATGAGGCTCTGGCTGCAGGAAGTGAGAAGGAAACCAGGTCTTGGAAATGAGGTTCGTCAGGCAATCAACTCGTTCATGCTCCTATGCCAGGTCCTAGACCTCTTACAACAGACCCTCCTCGGGAATGTCGACCCTGCCGAGCTCGGAACGGCGATCAAATCCCATTTGGACTGCTTCAAGGCAGTGTACCCAGACAAGGCCCTGCTGCCTAAGGCACACATGGCTTTACACCTCAGCAAACAGCTTCAAACAAAGCGATGTTTAATCAGTTGTTTTGTGCACGAGAGGAGACACAAAGAGTTGAAAAGGTATGCAAACCAACAGGCCAATGCTCAGGCAGGAAGCGAAAAACACCTGCTTCAGGAGGTGTTCCTCACACACCTCCAAGCGCTTGAGGAGGAAGACCTCGTTCCCCGTCCCGGCTTGCACACACCCAAACCCGCCAACTCGGAGTTCAAGGCGCTCTTCGGTTCTCACTTCGGTATTCCCGAAGCACTCCTCGCTGGATTGGAAACTTCTTCCTCTGCAAGTGTTCCCAGATGGAGGCTATTGAAGTCTGGGGATGTCGTGGTTGTGCGGGAGCCATCAGGGGTTGGTGAAATCATGTGCCATTGCCAATGGGCAGAGCACATGCTCACTTGCATCGCATTCTTCGAGGGCAAGGGGGATAATGTATTCACCGTGCAAAAGCAGAACCTTACTTTCGTAACCACTCTCGAAATCCTAGGGCCGTGTATCGTTAAGAGTGACGGTGTACTGGCCACCGTGATCCCGCAAGCTTGGGCAGTGTAAAACGAGCATGATGTTCCTGTGCAGGGTTTCCGAATACTGTTTGCAGCACTGCATGGGTTTATAAAGATCAAGTTTCTTAGGGTTTAGGGTTTGAGGTTTAGGGTTTACGGTTTATAGGGTTCAGGGGTTGAAGGGTTTTGGTGTTTGAGGTTTAGGATTTACGGTTTAGGGTTTAGGGTTGGAGGTTTATGGTTTACGGTTTAGGGTTTCGGGTTTGAGGTTTAAGGTTGGAGGTTTAGGATTTAGGTTTTGAGGTTTAGGGTTCAAGGTTTCGGGTTCGAGGTTTAGGGTTTACGATTTAGGGTTGGAGGTTTATAGGGTTTACGGTTTAGGGTTTCGGGTTTGAGGTTGAGGGTGTACGGTATAGGGTTTAGGTTTTGAGGTTTAGGGTTTAAGGTTTCGGGTTTGAGGTTTAGGGTTCACGGTTTAGGGTTTAGGGTTTGGGGTTTGGGGTTTACGGTTTAGGATGGTAGCTTTCTTCCACCCGTGCTAGCGCCGCATTTACCAAATATCTCGAACCCGATGCCACAAGAAGCCTACATAGGCATGCAAATCAAAGTCATGCCAAGAAATCCTTAAGTGGAGACTGTCGAAGTAAAACTCGTATGCCTATATATACATATATTTAAATGAAAGCCAAATAAAACATGACACAGTAGACAAATGAAACCAACCAGGCTCCAAAACCCAAAGATCCCCATTCAGCCAGGCTGCCACTCACCTTTGTGGATTTTTGTTCCTGTTCCAATGTTGTAGCTAATCCCAGGTCCTATGTAAACAACAGCCCTGGGTTTCGCTTTACTTGTGAAATAACTTTTGGGATAGTTTATACCCGGTACTTTTGCAGTTCCTCTCTGAGGTTTCCTAGAAAGTTGAACTTGGAGTTCGGTGTTTGCTCTCTGTGCCGTTCGGTCTTCATGTCTGGAGCCGGAGTTGTATGGCACCTTTTGATCAAACCCACCTCGTGCCAAACCACATATCGAAGCCGGCCTGCTGGAGGCAGCCAGCTGCAGCAGGCCCGGCTCGGCAGCGATGCAGGCCAATAAGACGTGTCTTTAAATCAAAAACTTTGGACAGGGTCGCGATATTTTTGGCCAAATATTATTGTTGGCTTACGACGTCTTCAGCTGCGGGGTTTGCTTTGAAGCAATTGCGGGATATCGGATATACGGTCTTCGTGGCATCGGCAACTCACTTAGTGTGTTTAGATAAGTGCTTACTCGTGCACTAGTCCACTTATCGTAAGTGACTTAGTCCTTTTAACCTAAGTCCCTTATTCCTACTTAGCTAAGTGGCTTATGTGTGTGCAAACTAACTGGTTTAAAGCACTTATGCTATGTCATATAACTGCTTATTCTAACCGCTCCAACCCCATACTAAGTGGCTCAAATACTTACTAACCCCAGCGACCCTCCAAGCAGCCGGGAGCGGCGCCCCCGCGGCTCGGCCAGCCGCTCGCCGAGCGGCAGCATCCGCGCAAGAAGCAGGCGCGGGCGCGGACGCTACAGACCTGATCTTGCTGGCATCTTTTCAAGAAGCCGTTGAGAGCAGACTCTCAACGAGGAGATCTGCGCCCTGGAACTGGATGACCTTCTGGCGCGGCTCGACGCCATGCAGGCTGCCGTTGCGGGCGTTCCTGCGTGGCGCCAAGGCCGACCCAGCCGGGAGCGGCGCCCCCCAGCCGCTCGCCGAGCGGCAGCGTCCGCGCAAGAAGCAGGCGCGGGCGCGGACGCTACAGACCTGATCTTGCTGGCATCTTTTCAAGAAGCCGTTGAGAGCAGACTCTCACAACCTTTGGGCAGGGCTGATCTTGAAGAAGCGCTCAGACCACATGAGGTTGCTGGAGGGATTGCCACGACGGAGGAAATGGGTTTCTACGGTATCTCAAGCGGAGCTGCCTCCTCCTCGGATCACCGGGTCAATGTGGTTCCGGCGGCTCGCAGGCGTAGGAATTCCATTTCAAGATCCCGTTCGGCATCGCGCTCACCCCGTCGAGTTGAGCCACGTGACGCAGTCCGCGACCAAGACAGTTCTGAACTGGGTGAGCTTGACCGGCAGGCCTGTTCGGAATAGGCACCCTATTCGGCGCATGTAAACGAAGTCGGCACCCTTATTCGGCACAGGCAAACCGCCAGAAAATCGTGGGCCGGTGCAAAGCGCCGCATCTGCCAAAACGGCCTCGTTAACAGCTACCACCGCATCCACCGCATGGCTTCTGCGATCTTCCCGCCGAGTGAAGGTGGCCACCTATTGTATCGTGTTCTTAGTAGCTGAGTGGGCACACTTTACAATTTTTGGGATAATATTACCCACTACAAGGCTGAAAGTGTACACTTTTGGGGAAAGTGTACACTTTTGGGGGGGCTTATGAACTCAGCAACTAGGTGTTTATCTGTGGCATAGGGTTTAGGGCATAGTCTGAGGCTCGATCGTAGGGTTTACAAGCGAGTGGCTGTAATCCCAGCTGGTTAAATCTAGGCAATATTAGATATTAGGATGTAGGGTTTAAGGTTTAGGGGTTTAGGGTTTAGGGGTTTAGGGTTTAGGGTTCAGGGTTTTGTAGGCAATAGATTAGAAGGGGCCCCCACCCTGTAATAGTGGTATAATAGGAATATAATGGGCCCCTAATATGATCCTTATAGTCACTATTACAGGGTGGGGGCAGCTTCTAAGCAATGGAAGCTTTCTAGTTCTTATTTTTGTTTTGGGGTTCTCTGGCTGGGTGGGTATTGTCCGTGATTGTACAAACTCGCTGTTACACTAGTAACTTCTTGGCCCAGTCAATCGTAAGCCCCGAATCCTAAATTGCAAACCCTAAACCCGAAACCCCAAACCCTAAATCCTACACCCCAAACCCTAGGCCCTAGACCCTCAACCCCAAACCTTACAGATCCCTTAAAGGAACCCTTAAAGATCCTTGTAAAGGGAACCTTAAAAGCCATGGCCTTATCCCTAAACCCTAAACCCTAAACCCTAAGCCCTAAACCCTAAACTTGAAGCCTTAAGCCCTAAGCCTTAAACCCTAAACCCTAAACCCAAACCCTAAACCTTAAACCCTAAACCCTAAACCCTAAACCGCCCTTATCCTCCAAGCAGAGGTCCAGGCGGCCGAGGTGGAAACGCAGTCGGGGAAGCAGTTGCCCCGGCCCGAGGCGCGGCATCTGCAAAAAAAGTTTTGGGTTTGGGGTTTACTGGGCTTGAATACTTCCCAATACCATTTTGGGGGTTCCTTATTATAACTATAGTATAGTATACACCGAAACCCTGTTCTAATTAATAAGGCCCCTATATCAGACCCTAAACCTTAAACCCTGGACCCTAAACCAACAAAACCTGAAATCCTAAACCCGAAGAGGGGCTTCCCCAAATTCGAGAAAGTTCGGGACATCTCATGGAAGCGGTTTCTGGATCAGGGCTTTTGGGTCTCTTAAACCCAAACCCAAACCCTGTCGTTTAAGGTGCAGGGATTAGGGTTTAGGGTTTAGAACTTCTGGGATTTAGAGTCCTTCGTTTCAGGGCCTAGGTTTTAGGAACCCCCGACACCCCAGATCCCTGAACCGCTCAACACCAAGAGCAAATCCTGAAGCAAGAAATGAAGACCCAAGCCCCGAAACCCCAACCACACCCCCTGTCTGAATCAGAAAAAAACAAGGACGGGCAATAGCAATGATATTTTGCACCAAACATTAGCAGCTAATGACTCGTGGCGGACAATCATAATAATCGTGCGGTCACAGTACTGGTACCTTAAGCCGGAATAACCTACCTTTTTAAGGACTTATACATAAGGAAATCATAATAAGGAACCCTAAAAAGGTAGGTTATTCCGGCTTAAGGTAGCGATAACGGTGTTTTAAGAAGAGCAGGAGAAGTCGTCGTCGCCTCGTCGTCGTGGTAGTCGTAGTAGTGGTAGTAGTCGCAATAGTCGCAGTTGTGGTAGTCGTAGTAGCCGTAGTAGTCGTACGGTTGATGATATAAATCCTGCATTACCCATAATAAGGAACATACCATAATTCCCACAGTTTCGGGTCCCTAAGGTAATGCAGGATTTATATCATCAGTAGTAGTAGTAGTAGTAGTAGTAGTAGTAGTAGTAGTAGTAGTAGTAGTAGTAGTAGCAGCAGTACTGGTTGTTGTTGGCTCGAACGCCACGTAAACGCGCAAAATCGACATGTCGATTCTTGTTCCACGCTGGCCACACGAAACTACACCACGCACACCTGCTCATTCTGATTTTGCGTCTTTACGTTTCCCACACAAAACGCATTTTTTCTTGAGTAGATCGGGAGAAACCAAAAACAGGCTACACAAAGCAAACTCGCCAACAGAGCCTACCCAAGGTGGGTTCCGTCCAACGCAGGCCACGTAAAACGCACATGACGATTTCCTCTGTGTTCCCGCACATGTCCACACCTAGAACCTCGGTAAAACCCACTGAAAATGCATGTTGCTGGCAAGACAAGTGTGGTTCGTCCCATGCAGTCCGCGCGAAACGTGCGTTGTCGTCACTGCTGCGCGCGTTTGCACGGTGGTCGAGCGTAGTAGTAGTAGTAGTAGTAGTAGTAGTAGTAGTAGTAGTAGTAGTAGTAGTAGTAGTAGTAGTAGTAGTAGTAGTAGTAGTAGTAGTAGTAGTGGTTGTAGTAGTTGTAGTAGTTGTTTTTGTACTGTAGTGGTTGTAATAGTAGCTGTGGCAGTAGTCGTCGCAGTCGCAGTAGTATAGTCGTAGTAGTCGTCGTCGTAGTCGTAGCATTAGTAGCAGTAGTAGAGGTAAACGCAGTAGCAGTAGCACCAGCAGCAGTAGCAGTAGCAGTAGCAGTGACCGCAGCCGCAGCAGCAGCAGGAGGAGGAGGAGGCGGAGGAGGAGGAGGAGGAGGAGGAGGAAGTTGAGTAGTGGTAGTAGTAGTCGTCGTCGTCGGAGTGGGAGTATTCGAGTAGGAGTAGGAGTTGGAGAAGGAGCACTAGTAGCTTAGTAGCAGCAGCAGCAGTAGTAGTAGTGGTAGTAGTGGTAGTAGTAGTAGTAGTAGCAGTAGTAGTAGTAGTAGTAGTAGTAGTAGTCGTGGTAGTAGTGGTAGTATAGTAGTAGTAGTAGTAGTAGTAGTAGTAGTAGTAGTAGTAGTAGTAGTAGTAGTAGTAGTGGTGGTCGTACGTACGTACGTACGTACGTAAACACAACCATGATACTGATAGTCTTTAGTACCTTTCATAACAATGAAATTAAGCCGTGCGCCGCATCCCTCGGCCAGGAAGCTCCAAAGGATGTGCAGTCGGCAGCACAGGCAGCGGCGACGGCGGCACAGGCGGCGGAGGAAGTTGCACCGCAGGCCGGGCCAGAGTTATGTATGTGTATCTATCTATCTATCTGTATATATGTGTGTCTACTTCTATGTATGTATAATTGCATGTTTATATTAATATGTTTATATGCACATACATACATGTGTAGATATATACACACATGTACTTAAATACTCCCACGAGCCGATCGTCATTCAACTATATATGTATATACACAGAGAAACTTTTACATATGCATCTACATGTATGTATGTATGTATGTATGTATATATATATATATATATACGTATACACATGTATATGCTAGCCCCCCCTCATGTACTCACGGTTTGGCTTGAATCACGTAGGATCGTGTTCGTGTCCCCACAAGCTTGGCCAAGCTCCACTTCCATTCCGTGTCGTATTTAAATAAAATACATCAACGTACTAATATGTTCTCCTATGCCAGTATCACCGGTAGTTCCATTTAATAGATTCGTCAATCATATTGCTTCCATTTCCACAGTCTTCACTACCGTACTGTGGTTACGGTCACGGGTTGGGTTGCTCCAGTAATACCAACTCATTTTACTTTGGGTACCTCCCCTTGCATTACTATGTCTTTACTAAAGAAATCTTGGTACATTTTCCTGTGATTCACCCAGGGTAAGTGATAAGTTGCTTAACAGCTGATATTCACACTATTTCATACCAACCAGACGTGGTAAGGTGAAGGTAGGCCTTGTTGAGTCCTACGTTTATTCACAGTCTGAGAGCATGTAAACTTACCTGTTGCTAAACACTGTTTGAACATCCACACCCGTGCTTGTCGCATCACCAACATACACAAACAGTGTTAACAGGACGACGACATATTTAGCGCACACATTTTTTTTTCTCTTCAGAGCCAGTTGAAAGATGTTTCTTATTGGTGAAGGCTAAAGAGAATTCAACATGCTTTGGCTTTGTATTACACTTGTACTCCTCTTGGTTACAGTGATTGTACTGTTTTTTGGTACAGAGTTCGTTGTCGTTGTTCTCGCCATTTGATTTTACATCAGCAGAGAGTTGTACTTTGTACATGCTTACTCTTGGCTAACTTCATATTAAGCCTGTGCATCATTTAGGCATCCTGTCGACTCAGGTTTCGTCATTCTTTGTCAACTCATTTCAGAAATTTCGCACCTATTAAATGGTTGCCACTGAGCACTCCTGTATTTTCATACCAAAATGAAAACACACCAATTAAAGACACGCCCCCCAATGTAAACGCAAAGCGACATGAGTAAGCATATAATACATTTTCCTTCAGATGTGTGTAAGTTAAGTCGGCACACTTCCCAGATAACGCTAAATTCCCATATAGAGTAAAGTCTTCACTGTTACGTTCTGTACATGATGAACAGACGAAGGCAATCAATGTAAGTGGTCTTGTTTTAGCATCTTCAACAAAGGCTTATATCACATAAGAAGTTAACCAAGTACCTTACATGCATGTTCAATCATATCGCAAGGGTACATATGTGTGTGCACAGTATCAACTTCGTACTCAATCCGCTCAATCCGCTAAACTATCAAACGGGAGATTAGACAGACTGAATTCGTCAAATTTTGGAGAGTTGTCAAATGCGTAGTAAACATCTTCATCAACATGAAACCTGAGTTTCCTAGTTGTACAATGCCGCTGGTCTTGAACAAGCCAAGGTAGCACGAAACGTCCGTGGATTTTTTTCAGACTCCTTTGCTGTGCCAGTCTAAACTTTAATCAATAAAGTAGAGGTGGTGGGATTGATCACAACAATGACAATGACAACTGTAGAATAAGGGGCATGTTTTCTGAAAGGGTCAAAAACATGGGGTGGGGTGGATATGTTGCATCAGCAGCGACAGTAGTTTAGTGCCAGCAATAGCAGCAAAGCACAAGCCCACAAAGCATGGCAGTCCCAGTGTTAGGTTTCCGTAATGTTCAGCGCGATATTCATAGAGCACCAAAAGCCATTATTCACAGAACGACAGGCTCGAAATACAAAATGCAATCGCCAAACCGCAACAGTCCGTATTCCGACAGATTCAAAACGTATTCGATTGGCAAGGGGGCCGAGAACCCGAATCATTTGATACGGGCCCGGATCCTGGATCCGAGATCCAATTTTAGGGGTCTGACGCAGCCAATCTTGGATCCAACACCCACTCGAATCATCCGAATCATTTCTGAATCATGTTGATTCGGGCCCGGATCCAAGATCCAGGATTTTGGATCCGGGTCCGAATCAAAATGGTTCCCGGGTCGAAGATTGCCCTCGCAAGACCGCCACAGAAATCTTGGATCTTGGATCCGGGCCCGAAGCACGATGATTCGGGAACGATTCGGATGATTCGGGTGGTTGCTGGATCCAAGATTGCCTGCGAACCCAGCATTCTTGCATCTTGGATCTTGGATCCTCGCCAGAATCAAAATGATTCGGATGATTCTGGACTTCTTTGGTGGAACCCTTCAGGTTTCATCCCTCGACTGTTGGGGCGAGAGTTTTGTGCTTCAAGATAAGACAGAAAGATCTGCTAGCACTACCCCGACCCCAATACCCCATCTCCTGAAGCGGAGATTTAGGACAAAGGCGTGGGTACAAGGGTGTCCCAAGAACCCACGCCTTCCCGAAGCTGAGATTTAGAAGAATGGCGTGGGCACATGGGGGGGGGGGGGGGGCGGATGCCATAATGCATATATATATAATTATATAATATACTACGTAATACATGATATACGTATGTATGTATGTATGTATGTATATATACATATATATATATATATATACATACATACGTTTTATGTATATGTATGTATGTATATATGTGTATATATATACACATACATACATACATACATATACATACACACATATTATATATATATATATACACACACATATACATATATACACATATAATACATACATACATATATACATACACATACATATATATATATATATGTATATATATATATATATATATATATATATACATATATATATATATATATGTATATATACATACATATATATACATATACATATACATACATACATATATATATATATATATGTATGTATATATGTATTTTTCTTACTGAATTTGACGTTTCATCAGGTTGTCAGTTGTTGGTGTTCCTGGGAGCGCTGTCTAGGCTTCTCCGGATGGCTCCTACTTGGAGGTTCATGGGACTTGGTAACTAGGGTTATACATAAGGTAACTATACTTATAATTACTTATAACCCCAGTTAAGGTACCCATAACTGTACTTACTAAGTCCCATGATCCTCCAAGTAGCCCATACATGAAGTGTCTCTTCAACCGCATGCCGATTTCAGGTGTTGGGTGTTAGTTGCAGGACTCAGCAATTCGAGGGAAGAGTTGAATCTTTCGCATGGCCTTATAGAGGTATCTATTCCGATCCTCAACGGTCTTGGGTCCTTGCACAACATCCCAGATTATACTTTTAGAGCTCATGCCACAGTTTGGGTTTAGGCTGGGGTTTGGGGCTTAGGGTTCATGGGGAATGTGCCCGGATAGATCACTGAACTGTTTGCACGACTGATGCTTCGGCTGTTTGCTGCAAATCCAAGCCCTTGTCTGTAAGAAGACTCCTTCAATTTTGAGCTTCAGAGATAGAAGTTGCAGGATTATGGTGGGGGTTTTAGGGTTGAGGGTTTAAGGCACTTCCAGCAACCACCTCGCCTTTGAACTCAGAGCCAAACCTGAATGAAGTGACCCTGCATGGACACAAGGACCTAAATGCGGAACACAAACCGCAGACCCGGGATCAGGGTTTAGGGCTCAGGCATTGATTTGAGCGTAAGCCGCTTTCAATGTACTTGTAGCTCTGTATGTTAATCCCCCCCCCCCCCGCCCCAACGTGTGCGCTTCTCCGCCGCGCAATATGGCGCTTACTGTGCAAGTTGGATTGCTCAGTGGCAGGACAGCTACTGTAAAAGCCGACCTGGAGGAGGAAGTGGAAACACTGAAACGACGCGCGGAGACGGCACTCGAAGTGGGGAAAGGGCAGCTGGTGAACTCATCTGGAGGCGTTCTGGACGTACTTGCACCAATCAAGCTTGCCCGGCTCCAGCATGGTGACTCACTCGTTTTACATATAAGCAGAGTGCAAGTGCAAACCACTCGCCGCGCCGCTTTTGCTGCCGTTCTTGGCGATGGATCGTTGATGACCTGGGGTGCTGCTAGTGGTGTTGTTGCCAGTAGCCATATGCAGGTCCAGGTTCCGCTAAAGCACGTTCAGCAGATCCATGCCACTCAGGGTGCTTTTGCTGCCATTCTTGGCGACGGATCTCTTGTCACCTGGGGTGATGCTGAATTTGGTGGTGACAGTAGTTCTGTGCGGGATCAGCTAGAGCACGTGCAGCAGATCCAAGCCAACCGAGGCTGCCACAGTGGGGCATTTGCTGCCATCCTTGCCGATGGATCTGTTGTGACCTGGGGACATGCTGCTGTTGGTGGTGACAGTAGTGCCGTGCAGGATCAGCTGACCAATGTGCAGCAGATCCAGGCCAATGACTATGCTTTTGCTGCCTTGCGTGTCGACGGATCCGTCGTCACCTGGGGTGCTGTTGGCTGTGGTAGTGACACTAGCGCTGTGCAGGATCAGCTGAAGCAGGTGCAGCACATCCAAGCCTCCGATTTCGCATTTGCTGCCATTCTGGGCGATGGATCTGTCGTGACGTGGGGTAATGATCGCTCTGGTGGTGACAGTATGGCTGTGCAGGATCAGCTAAAGCACGTTCAGCAGATCCAAGCCACTCATCGTGCTTTTGCTGCCATTCTTGGTGATGGATCCGTCGTCGCCTGGGGTGATGCTGAATTTGGTGGTGACAGTAGTGCTGTGCGGGATCAGCTACAGCACGTGCAGCAGATCCAAGCCAACCGAGGCTGCCATAGTGGGGCATTTGCTGCCATCCTTGCCGATGGATCTGTTGTGACCTGGGGACATGCTGCTGTTGGTGGTGACAGTAGTGCCGTGCAGGATCAGCTGACGAATGTGCAGCAGATCCAGGCCAATGACTATGCTTTTGCTGCCTTGCGTGTCGACGGATCCGTCGTCACCTGGGGTACTGCTGGCTGTGGTGGTGACACTAGCGCTGTGCAGGATCAGCTGAAGCAGGTGCAGCACATCCAAGCCTCCGGTTTCGCATTTGCTGCCATTCTGGGCGATGGATCTGTCGTGACGTGGGGTAATGATGCCAATGGTGGTGACAGTATGGCTGTGCAGGATCAGCTAAAGAACGTTCAGCAGATCCAAGCCACTCAGCGTGCCTTTACTGCCATTCTTGGTGACGGATCCGTCGTCGCCTGGGGTCATGCTGATTTTGGTGGTGACAGTAGTGCTGTGCGGGATCAGCTGGAGCACGTGTAGCAGATCCAAGCCAGCCGAAGCTGCCGTACTGGGGCATTTGCTGCGATCCTTGCCGATGGATCTGTTGTGACCTGGAACCCGCAAAGGAACCCTTATAGATCCCTTGAAAGGGATCTATAAGATACTTTAAGACCCTAAACCCTAAACATTAAACCCTAAATCCTAAACCCTGTATATGATAGGGTTTTGGAGTCGCTGGGAACCCTTGGGAGTGGAGGCCTGTCCTGGGCTTTGTGGGACACTATAAGGGGTACTATAATGTAGGGGCCTTACTGGTTAGAATAGGGTTTTAGAGCCGATAAAAGTACAACTACGCCCCTTTAAAGGGATCTATGAGGGTTCCTTTAAAGGGAACTTCAGGTTTAGGGTTAGCCGCTATGCCGCATGCAGCAGCCTTGCAAGAAGTGGATGCGTAGAGTTGCAATAGACTAGAACCCGAAGCCCTAAACCCTTAACCTTAAGCCCCCAAAGCGGATTTGTGTTTGAGGGGAGCCGGCTTGCCACTTTCAACTTCAATAGGTTTCACAGAGAGATGTCGGGATTAAGGCTTAGGGCTTAGGGGTTTAGGTTTCGAAACAGTTTTTTCATGAGGCAGGGATTGTATTGCGGCTTTGGTGAGTGTTTGCATGGCTGTTGAGGAAGATTTTCGTTCCGGGCTCGAGTAACACAACATCTTGGTTTAGTGGGTGGCGTAAGTTCATCTGTCTTTCCCACCTGTTCCTACAGAGAGACCGATCTATGCACAAATGTCATGTTGCAGAGTGCCCTCAAACCACACACCATAAACCCTAAGCCCTAAACCCATAAGTCTTAAAGCCTAAACTCCATGACCCTGAAACCCTGCATCCCTAAACCGTGAGTCTTAAGCGTCCTTCCGGGGCCTGAACAATAGTCTTAGGTTCCCTTCAGGTCCCCTCTTTAATTATACTAAAGTGCAATCCCCCAAACCCTTTCCTGAGTACCATGACCAATATCATACAACCTTATACTGCAGAGCGCTGAAAGGGAGCCCACTACCCTTAACCAATTTCGAAATACTGTTGATGATATCAATCCTGCATTACCTTGCGAACCCCAAACTATGGGAATTATGGTATGTTCCTTATTATGGGTAGTGCAGGGTTTATATCACCTACCGTATCACAGAGTATTTTTTGAATCACAGAAAGGCTCCGTCTATGACTCAAGGTATAGTCATGAATGAAGCAGTTCTGGAGTATGTGGTTGGTGGGGAAGGGGTCCTGTTTTTGGGGGTCATGTTCCGGCGAGACCCTTTTAAGAGAGTTCCCCAGAAAAATTCCAATATCCTGAACTACGGATTTTACCTCAAATTCCTACTATCATTTAGGGTATATTCCTAAACCCCTAAACCCTAAACCCTAAACCCTAACTGGAGTCTCTGGGTAAACCTCAATCAACCCCATCGGCCCCTTACAGATCTAGGACCCAAAGTAGGCCCTTATTCCCTTTTTAAGGGTTTAGGCTCCCTTATAACCCCCTTTATCCCAAAAAGGGCACCCTTTTTATTCCTAGGTTACTCTTGGTTTCCGAAAATAGGGGACCCTAATATAGTACCCTAAATAGTAGGATCCTTATTATAAGGACCCCAAAATAAGGTACCCCCTAATTTAGCCTTGTAGGAGCCCAAAAGGATCCTGTAGAGGGCCTGCGGAGAATCAGCACCGATTCACACCATGTTTTCCCTTGAGACTCCCATATTCCTTAATTCAGGGAACTCTCCTTAAATTATTGTAGGACTCCCATATTCCTTAATTCAGGAACTCTCCTTAAATTATTGTAGGACTCCCATATTCCTTAATTCAGGAACTCTCCTTAAATTATTGTAGGACTCCCATATTCCTTAATTCAGGAACTCTCCTTAAATTATTGTAGGACTCCCATATTCCTTAATTCAGGAACTCTCCTTAAATTATTGTAGGACTCCCATATTCCTTAATTCAGGAACTCTCCTTAAATTATTGTAGGACTCCCATATTCCTTAATTCAGGAACTCTCCTTAAATTATTGTAGGACTCCCATATTCCTTAATTCAGGAAGTCTCCTTAAATTATTGTAGGACTCCCATATTCCTTAATTCAGGAAGTCTCCTTAAATTATTGTAGGACTCCCATATTCCTTAATTCAGGAACTCTCCTTAAATTATTGTAGGACTCCCATATTCCTTAATTCAGGAACTCTCCTTAAATTATTGTAGGACTCCCATATTCCTTAATTCAGGAACTCTCCTTAAATTATTGTAGGACTCCCATATTCCTTAATTCAGGAACTCTCCTTAAATTATTGTAGGACTCCCATATTCCTTAATTCAGGAAGTCTCCTTAAATTATTGTAGGACTCCCATATTCCTTAATTCAGGAACTCTCCTTAAATTATTGTAGGACTCCCATATTCCTTAATTCAGGAACTCTCCTTAAATTATTGTAGGACTCCCATATTCCTTAATTCAGGAACTCTCCTTAAATTATTGTAGGACTCCCATATTCCTTAATTCAGGAACTCTCCTTAAATTATTGTAGGACTCCCATATTCCTTAATTCAGGAACTCTCCTTAAATTATTGTAGGACTCCCATATTCCTTTCAGGAATCTCCAGGGAATCTCTCCTTAGGACTCCCATATTCCTTAATTCCTTAAATTATTGTAGGACTCCCATATTCCTTAATTCAGGAACTCTCCTTAAATTATTGTAGGACTCCCATATTCCTTAATTCAGGAACTCTCCTTAAATTATTGTAGGACTCCCATATTCCTTAATTCAGGAACTCTCCTTAAATTATTGTAGGACTCCCATATTCCTTAATTCAGGAACTCTCCTTAAATTATTGTAGGACTCCCATATTCCTTAATTCAGGAACTCTCCTTAAATTATTGTAGGACTCCCATATTCCTTAATTCAGGGAACTCTCCTTAAATTATTGTAGGACTCCCATATTCCTTAATTCAGGGAACTCTCCTTAAATTATTGTAGGACTCCCATATTCCTTAATTCAGGGAACTCTCCTTAAATTATTGTAGGACTCCCATATTCCTTAATTCAGGGAACTCTCCTTAAATTGTTGTAGGACTCCCATATTCCTTAATTCAGGGAACTCTCCTTAAATTATTGTAGGACTCCCATATTCCTTAGTTCAGGGAACTCTCCTTAAATTATTGTAGGACTCCCATATTCCTTAATTCAGGAATACTCCTTAAATCATTGTAGGATCCCTAATATGACAAAGGAATATTCCCTCCCAAAAGGAGTCTGTGGGTTAGGCTCCGGGACCAAGAGACCCCCAGGCCCTCCAAGGCTGTCATCTTTGAACAGGGTATACTTAGGGGTACTTAGGAATATTTTTTAATTTTTGGTTATTATAATCCCTAAGAAACAGCTAAAATTATGATTTTTGCTAGGGTTCTAAGTTCAGTACAGTATATGGTTCGGGTTCAGGGGTTTGGGGTTTAGGGTTGAGGGTTTACGGGTTTAGGGCCCAGGGTCTAGGGTTCCCCTTAGATTGTCTAAGAAAAATGATTGCAGTATGTATTGGCTACAGACATCGAGACCAAGGAAGACCCCTTTAACTAAACCCTAAACCCTAAACTCTAAACCTCAGTTTAAGGATGGCCTTTTTAGTTTGTGGTACATTTATGTAGATTTCATCATTACGGTGCTTTTAGAGTCCCTGGTGGTTTAGGGTTAAGGCTTTAGGGTTTAGGGGTGCCTGACGCACACTTGTAACTGTATCAACTCTGTAGGGAGGCCTTCTTCAACACAATGATGAGACGCCCAAGTCATTTTGTCTCTAAGTCCTACCTTAACCGCAAGAAACCTACCTTTGTAAGGACTTATATATAGAAATCATATTAGGGAACCTTAAAAAAGGTAGGCTCCTTACATTCCACTTCAACCCTAAGTCCCGAACCGTTAATGGCCAAAGGCCCCAACATCTGCAGCTTCTTCACCGAAGGCCTCGAGTGTCCGTGAGGGTGCACATTTCATCATTACGGGGATTGGAGTCCCGGGTGGTTTACAGTAGAAGCCCAAAAGTTGGAAACCCAATAGCCTCGATCCTTAAGAGCAATTTATAGGGAATCCCAGCACTATTTGGCCTTAATCAGGTTTCCAACTTTTTGGGGTTTCCTGTAGGGTTTAGGGTTTAGGATCCGTGAGGGTACAAGCAGCCTCATGTAGAAGCCTGAAAAATCATTAACAGGCATTCTTCATATTTGGTTCCCCTAAACCCTAAACCCTAAACCCTAAACCGTCAAAGCCCGAGTTGATTATTAATCCTTGGTCCTTAGTCCCTAATCCTTAATCCTGAATCCCGAATCCCAAATCCTTAATCCCTAAGCCCTAATCCTTAAGCCCCCTCTGCCCTGCGCCCGTAGTATTGAGAGATTTTTGGGTTTTTGGGGGTTTGAGGCTTCAGGCATAGGGTGTGATATGGTTTAGGGTTTAGGGTTGAGGGAGTTCTATTATGGTTTAGGGTTTAGGGTTGAGGGAGTTATATTATGGTTTAGGGTTTAGGGTTGAGGGAGTTATACTATGCTTTAGGGTTTAGGGTTGAGGGGGTTATGTGGCCAATTGGCTTGGGTTATGCAGAGAACGGGTTTACTGCAAAGCAGTCACAGACCTCAGCCTGCGCCGACACTCCGCCCCATTCTCAGAACCTAAAAGAATTAAACGGGAAGCTGCAGAAACGGTTTAGGGTTTAGGGTTCAGGGTTTACCCATGACTCAAGGCTCCTGAGAATCAGAATTAGCGATATCATTCGCTGGGGTTCCAGCAGTTATATGCAGTATCAGACTTTCAACAATTCCAGTCCAAGGGTAAAAGGAAGGACTCTTAATAAGGACGCTTAGGTATATACCCTTATCTCGCTATTTTATCACCATTATATAGCCCATTATAGGGTAGGGGTTCCCATTAAGGGTCCCTCCTTTTCCCCTTGGAGGATAGGGGAGCGCAGCCCGAAAACCCTAGACCCGAGACCCCGGACCCCCTCATGACTCCCAGAGCCCGAAACGTCTACGATGTCCTGCGAAGATGACATCTAAGCCGTGGTAAACCAACAAACAATCAAGTAAATAGATACACAAATAAACACACACATATACACATATACACATACACATATACATATACATATACATATACATGTACATGTACATGTACATGTACATGTACATGTACATGCACATGCACATGTACATGTACATGTACATGTACATGTACATATACATATACATATCCTTATCCATATCCATATCCATATGCATATGCATATGCATATACATATACATATACATATATCATAAGACATAGTGTGGCCATATCCATACATACAACTTCTTTATACATGCACATCTAGTAACTGTGTATGTATTTGTAGATGCATGCATACATATACTATCGGTAATAGTATCCATATCCATATCTATTTGTATCCCCATAAGT
Organism: Symbiodinium sp. CCMP2592; assembly: GCA_905221615.1. Classification (NCBI taxonomy): domain Eukaryota; class Dinophyceae; order Suessiales; family Symbiodiniaceae; genus Symbiodinium; species Symbiodinium sp. CCMP2592. Next base: position 122,546 of record CAJNDT010006197.1, on the reverse strand, counting down.
ACAGTTCAAGCCTAAAAGTCGGAAACCCCATAGCCTCGATCCTTAAGAGTAATGTATAGGGAATCCCAGCACTATTTGGCCTTCATCCGGTTTCCAACTTTATGGGGTTTACTGTGACCCTAAAGCCTAAAGCCTAAACAAGCCCTGGGAGCTCCAAAAGTCTCAACAAATCACTGAAGCCTTAGTCCCAAAGACTCCAAAGTAGGATCCTTAATATGGCTTAAGGGTTTAGGGTTTAGGGTAAGTTGGACCCTAAGCCCCTAAACTCTACAGTAAACCCCAAAAAGTTGGAAGCCGGATGAAGGCCAAATAGTGCTGGGATTCCCTATACATTACTCTTAGGGATTGAGGCTATTGGGTTTCCAACCTTTGGGCTTCTACTGTAATATGACTTAAGGTGTACCTTGGGATCCAAAAACCTACCGCTTTATGGGTCTACCCTCGAATGAAGGGGTCATAGGTTTTGGGGCCACAGGTATTCCTTAATTGAGGGACATTGGAGTCTCTGGGGTCCCAGAACCATCAGACATCCCACGCCGAATTCCCTGAACTCCTAGCTTGCATATAGACCCCTTGTAGGAACCCGAGCCCTTACCCCAACACCTAAACCCAAAACCCTAAACCCCAAACCCAAAACCCTAAACCCTAAACCCTAAAACCCTGAAACCCTAAACCCTAAACCCTAAAACCCTACACCCTGAAACCTAAAAACCTTAACCCAAAACCCCAAACCCTAAACCTACACACTAAACAATAAGCCCTAAATCCGAAACTCTAAACCCTAAGCCTTCAACGAAGCCGACAGCCAGGCCAGACAGACCGAGCCTGGTTCGCCCCAGTCGCCCCAGTCGCCCGCTGCCCGCGACGCGGTGAACCAGGAGGCAGAGGTTTGGATATATGGTAGTAATGTGGTAGTAATACGATAGTAATATGGTAGTAATATGGTAGTAATATGATAGTAGTATGGTAGTAACATGGTAGTAATAGTAGTTAGTTTAGGGATTCGGTAAAGGTTTTGGGGTCTCTGTAAGGGTTCCTTCAAGGGTTTAGGGTTCGGGGTTTCGTGTTTGTCTTTTAAGGTTTTGTTGTTTTGAGGATTCCCTGTAAGGGTTTAGAGTTCGGGTTTTCGCCTGTTCATAAGGTCTTTGTTTTTTTTTAAGGTTCCTGTAAGGTCTCGGGGTTCCGGATTTTGGATCTTTTAACAGAGTTGGTTTAGGCTTTAAGGTTTCGGGTGGTGTTAAGGTATTAGGGTTCCTTTAAGGGTTAAGGGTGTAGGGCTTTTGGGTTGATGGTGAGTTTTTATGGCGTTTATGTCTTTACATAGGGTTTCAGATGGTGTTTTATGGGTTGTTATAGTATTATAGGGCTTATAAGGGTTATTATAACGACAACCATAGGGGGTTACTTAGAAAGCCCTGGCCACGTGTTTAAGGGGTCCCCAAGGAGGTAAGAAGGTTTTGGGGTCAGGGTTTCGGGTTTGGATTTATAGTGAGGATCCGACTACTTCGGGCTTTGGAGTTTAGGGTTTAGTGTTTAGGGTTTAGGGTTTAGGGTGTGTCACAGTGCCACGGCGCGCCCCACCCATGGAGTGGTCGTGGGTCGCGCCGTCTTCGTAACGTGGAACCCACCCACAACCACCCGAAGCAGGACTAGAACGGGTTTTGTGTTCTGCTTCTTCTTATTCGAGTGCTGCACTAGCCGAAAAGACGTTGCAATGTTGCGGAACGTCAAAGGGACATCCGAGTGATGTAGTCACAAAATAGCAGCGACGCCCTCGCTCGTCCTCGCCGGCCGCCAGAGTCGTCCGTCAGCCGTCGTCAGAGTCGTCCGTCAGGGCCCAGTGCCAGGCCTCCAGAAGTGGTCTGCAGCCGTCCGCTGTCCGTGCCAGTCCGGCCAAGAGTGCTGATCATCCAGTCGGCCGCCAAGGGTTTTTCGCCCGGCAGTCCGTGCCAGAATTGTCCAGCTTTGCCGCCAGACTCGCACTCCAAGCTCCTTGCCAGAGTCGGCACTGTCCCCAAGCTCTTTCTAGGACGTCCCGTCACTGGGTCCCCGCAGGGTCACCCCGCTGTCCCCGCCAGGGTCGCTTGGTCAGGGTCGCCGTCCCCGCCAAGGTCCTTACGCTGTCCTTGCCAGGGTCGTCCGCCGTCTCGCCCGCGCCAGGGTCGTCCGCCGTCCTCCAGAATCGTCTGCCAAGCTGTTTTTGGCCTTTTTAGTTGCTGTCAAAGCCAAGTGCCCGCCAGAGTGTCCGCCGTCCCCGTCAGGGTTGCCCGCCGTCCCCGCCAGGGTCGTCCGTCTGCCAAACTGTTTTTGGCCTTTTCGTGCCTGTCAAAGTCATCGCCAAGTCCCCACCCGCCGTCCCGTCCGCCATCCCCTCCAGAGTCCGCCGCCGTCCCCGCCAAAGTCGTCCGTCCACCAAGTCCCCGCCAGGGTCGTCAGCTGCCCCCGCCCCCGCCAGAGGACTCGCCATCCCCGCCAGGGTCGCTCGTCAAGCTCTTTCTACCAGGTCAGGGTTCTCGCGCTGGGAGATAAGGCGCCATTCTGTCCAGAGTCGTCTGCCAAGCTGTTTTTGGCTTTTTCAGTCCCTGTCAGAGTCGCCAGCCGTCCCCGCCAGGGTCGCCCGCCGTCCCCGCCAGGGTCGTCCGCCGTCCCCCTCCAGAGTCGTCTGCCAAGCTGTTTTTGGCCCTTTTGCTGTCACAGCAGTGTCGTCCGCCGTCCCCGCCAGGTTGCCCGCCGTCCCCACCAAAATCGCGCGCCGTCCCCGCCAAAGTCGTCCGTCCACCAAGTCCCCGCCAGGGTCGTCAGCCGTCCCCGCCAGAGTCGCCCGCCATACCCGCCAGGGTCGCTCGTCAAGCTCTTTCTACCAGGTCCCGTCCCCGCCAGGGTTCTCGCGCTGGGAGATAAGGGTACCCAATTTTACAATTGTGCCCCATGGCTAGCAGTGCCAAATCAGGTCTGGTAGACTCGATCTGCTTGGCCAAGCAAGCAGATCTCGAAGCGGTAGCGTTCAGTGGTACCGGCCGCCGCCGGGCGCGGGCGGCCAATGGTTTAGGGTTTAGGGTTTAGGGTGTAGGGTTTAAGGTTTAGGGTTTAGGGGTTTAGGGGTGTTGGGTTTAGGGTGTAGGGTGTGGGGTCTAGGTGGGACTTGTCGACTTTGGTTTGCTCCCGTGCAGCACTCTTCTATGGCAGCATCATTACCATATGATAGACCACCACTACTCTATGCGGTACGGTTCCATTTCACATCGCCAACTATATTGTACTAACCTGTGCTATGCGACATCGTATTATGTTTGTTGCAAGAATTTTGCGCACCACTGCAATCACCACTGCAATTTACTAATGCTATATATATATATATATGTCATGCTATGCTCCATGAGTATCGCAAGCTGTACAGATTTGTTGCGCAGTGTTTTGCTAGGTCCGGGAATGTAGACCCATTGGGTACGCACTCCTTCCACGTGCTAGGCCCCAAGCTCTCAACTCTAAACCCCTAAACCCTGAAAAAATTCAATCCTGACCCCTAAACCTCTAAACCCCTAAACTTCCTAAACCCGTAAACTCCCCAAACCCTGAAACCTTCGTTCCTAAACCTATTTCGTAGGAGGGTGAAGAACCCGAAAACCCTGAGCTCCAAGCTCCTAAACCTGAAGCCAAAAAATGCTAAAACCCGAAGTTAGAGAAGCTGAACAATGCCAAATTTAAATCCTAACATTGGTAAACCCAATGCTCTATACTATATGCCGTAAACAACCCTAAAGCTCTAAATCCTTCGTTCAACCAAATTATAAACCCTAAACGCATGAACCCACAGGTTCTGAATCCCAAACTTGCTTGGAGGTTCATGGGACTTAGCAACTCGAGTTATAGATAAGGTAACTACACTTATATTTACTTATAACCCCAGTTAGGGTACTTATAACTGTACTTACTAAGTCCCATGAACCCCCAAGTGGCATCTTCAAACAATAAAAACCGTACGACCTGAACCCCAAAAGCAATAATTAACCCCTACCTTCTCCAGCGCCCCCCCGGCCAAACCCTCTACACCCCAAGCCCTACGTTCCATAGACCCTGAGCCTGACCTTGAACCTTAAAGCCCTAAACCCTACGTGCTTTAAGTTCCCCAAACCCGAAACATCCTGAGCCCTCAGCTCCAAGAAGCGTCAACCCACACCGGCAAAGGCCAATGAAAGCGCGCGAGAGGCGCCCCAGCCCTCTGCTCCGGGCGAGGACGCCCGCCTGTGATTTACGGGTTTAGGGTCAAGTTAAGGGGTTTAGGTATGAAGGGTGTTTTTGTGGGTTTTCGGATACGGCGGAAATTAGGAGTTTGTAGGGCTTTTAAACGTGGCAAGCGTGCTCCTCAGGGGTCCTGAAACTGATACAGAAAAGAATTCCCCTAAACTTTCGTCTACTGGACCTGCAAACGTAAACCCTACGACCTATAAACTGTAAACCCTAACATGTTCAGGCTTTTATGTTACCTTAGTGGGGACAGAGGGTCTGTTCGTACAGGGGTTTAGGGTTTAGAGTTTTGGGGTATAGGGTTTAGGGTTTTGGGATTGAGCGGTCTAGGGTGTAATTTTTGTGTTGGGGTGTGCGGTTTAAGGGGAGTGTTCAACTTTTCATGCACGGAGGGTGGGGGTCATGGGGTTCGGGGTACAATATACAAAGATATTGAGTTCACAGGCTTAGGGAAGGGGGTTGTAAGGATTCAATTTAGAGGGGGGCTTTCAACCTCTGGTCGAAAGTCAGGCAGCGTCTTCGCACATGAGTTCAGGGTTTAGAGAGTTTAGGGAGTTCAGGGAGTTTAGGGGTTTAGTGGGTTCCGGGAGTCTAGTGAGTTTGGGCGTTTAGGGTGTTTAGGGGGTTTAGGGGGTTTAGGGAGTTTAGGGAGTTTAGGGAGTTTATAGAGTTTAGGGGGTTTAGGGAGTGTAGGGAATTTAGGGTTTAGGGCGGCATAGGGTGTCCTGAGCCAATAGCGTTGCGAATCAGAAGTCACCTCCGGACCTTTTCTTTCTCGGTTTGTGAATCGCTTGAATGAGTTTAGGCTTAAACCGGTTTGCACTATAGCAAGGGTTCTACAACGGGTTCCAATTAAGAGGTTAGGGTTTAGGGTCTGCGGAAAAATGCAGGAACCGATTAAGAAACCCTGGGTCTATATTATACTTGGGTTCTTGATGAATTTCCTTTAAAGGGAGCAGAAGGGTTTAGGGTTTGGGGATTCGGGTTCAGGGGATTCAGAGGTTGGGGGTTTGACTTGGGGGTTGAGGGATTTAGTTTAGGGGTTTATTGGCTACCTGTATCCCCAAACCCTACAAAACAGTAGGTGATGACCCCTGAATTATAGGGTCTGACCCCTAAAGCAGTGGGTTTTTGGATCACCAGAAAAGTGTTTAGGGGTTTAGGGTTTAGGGTCGCGGCTTTAGGGTTCAGGGGTTCAGGGTTTAGGGGTGTGGTGGATTGTGGGATTTTGGAGATTGCAGGGATTTTCGGGTTCCTTAAAGGGTTACTTATAGGAGTCCAGAAAAGGTTCCTTCAATCTTCAAAGGGGGTTTAGGGTGTAGGGCTTAAGGTTTAGGACTTCGGGGTTTAGGGGTTTAGGGTTTAAGGCTTTAGGGTTTAGGGTTTAGGTTGCTTAGCTGAGTCCGAAGAGGGTTCATGTAGGAGAACCGGGTTTAAAGTTTAGGGGTTAGGGTCTGGGAGTTGAGATGCAGAGTTTCGGGTCTAGGGCTTGCTCGTAGACGACAGCTTGCCATCTAGACCTCTTCCTTGGAATGTAGAGAAACCCTGGCCCTGTAACCCCGAAATATCAGGACCCTTATAGATCCCTTTAAAATGGAGCCTTAAAGGGAACCTTATAGATCCCTTTAAAGGGACCCTCAAGGGGCCCTTATAGATCCCTTTAAAGGGAGCCCTAAAAGGGCCCTTATAGTTCCCTTCACAAAGGCCCCGGAAAGTCCTAAAGCCCGGAGGCTGCTCCTGCCTCGCCCCAAGCGGCTCCGTGGGAAGCTCAAGAGGAGCGACCGGCGGAGGCGGAGCGGAGCCCCGCGACTCCTTTAAAGGGTTCTATAGAGGTTTACATATATATATATATATATATATATAGGGTTCCTTTATAGGGTTCTACAGGGGTTTCTAGGGCTCCTTTAAAGGGATCCTTAGGGGTTGTTCCTTTAAGGGATCTATAGGGATCCTTAGGGGTTCTTTTACAGGGCTCTATAGAGGTTTATCGGGGTTCCGTGAAAAGGGTTCTACACGGGTGTATAGGGGTTCCTTCAAAAGGGTTTTGTAGGGATTTCGAGGGTTCCTTCAAAGGGATCCTAGAAGGGTTCCTACAAGGGGTCTAAAGGGGATCCATAGGGTTTAGGGTTTAAGGTACCCAGAGACTTTTATATCCCTTAAGTTGTAGTCTGATCCCTGATATGACCCAAGGTATATTCCTTACTTAAGGGATATTAGAATGTCCCTTAAACCCTAAAATCTATAGATCCCTTAAAGGAATCCTTCAGGATCCCTTTAAAGGAACCCTAGGTATACTCCTTACTTAAGGGGTATTAAAGTCTCGGGGTACCTTAAACCCTAAACCCTATGGATCCCCTTTAGATCCCTTGTAGTAACCCTTATAGGATCCCTTTAAAGGAACCCTTTGAACCCCTACAGAACCGTTTTAAATTAAAGGAACCCAAAGGAGCCTCTCTGAGCAGGCCGGGTTTAAGGATTTAAGGGTTTTGGGGTCGGGTTTAGGGTGTGGGGTTTGGGGCTTCGGGTGTAGGGTTTAGGATTTAATGGTATACCTTGGTATCCGAAAACCTACAGTTTTAAGGATTCTGCAAGGGCTCCTTTAAGGTTTCCTGTAAGAGATCTATAGGCTTTTGGGTTTTGGGGTGTAGGGTTTAGGCTTTGGGATCCGAAAACCCTACCGTTTTAAGGGTTCTACTTTCTAACAAAGGGGTCATAACCTACTAGTTTGTAGGGTTTGGGGATATAGGTTCAGGGGGTTGAGGCTTAGGGTTTTAGGTTTTAGGATTTCGGGTTTAGGGTTTTATGGATTTCAGGTTTTTAGTGTTTAGGATTTTAGTGAGCAGAGTGCCCAGATGGGTTAGTCACGAAACCGCAAAAACACCAAATCCTGAGACATAGAAGTCTAAAGCCATAAAGCCCGGAAGCCTAGACCCTAACACCGTACAGCCTGAGCCCCGAACTTCATTAGCTGCCGCGTAACCCGAATACAGAAGCCTTGTTGCCATGATTTCGTGACTAGTGTAATTTTACCTTGGTATGTGCAGAAACCCTATTCTGATTCCGAATTCCCATATTTATAGCCCGGCCCTCCGCAAATTGAACTTTACAACCTCAGTAAGAGCCCAGGTGCGTCAACTTTCCTGCACCCTGTGGAGTTTATGTTTAGGTTAGTGTTTCGGGTTAAGATCTCTCTTGGTATGCCTAGCAGAACCGTCTGAAATTCTGAAACGACAGCGTTGTTCTATTCAAGAGCCGTATTCGAAGTCCTCACGGAAGTGAGGCAGGTATGTCAAGGTCCTTTGGCACCGTGACTGCCAGAGTTTACTGGGAAGGAAGGATCACCGTTGGCATGTACAACAATGAAGAGTACAAGACGGTGAAGTTTTATGGGCTGGTGCAGGAACGTGCACTTCCAGCCCTTGATATCCTTCCGGCCATGGATGCTCAGGAGAAGGCCGAGTTCTTTTGGTACCTTGCCTCGGTTTTCACTTGGATCGAGGCGAGGGGAGTGGTCTTAAAGGACATAGGGCCCCCGGCGCCCAAAATCCAGAGCCTTCTCTGCAGAACACTGATAAAACAAAACACCAGAGCTGCCCACCCTTTTCTAGGATGCACACTAGTACCTTTAAAACCTTTTTGTAGTCCTAGGTTCTCTACAAAGTTACCCAATACCAGAAGGGAGCTCCTTTTTTAGTCCTGGGCATCCTAGTTTTCTAGCTCTCTTGTGGTGGGGTCTGGGACTTAAGAATCATGCCTATACACCGAATACAGACCCCATGAATCTGAATCCCAAACCACAAACCTTAAACCTAAACCCTGAGCTCCAGACCCCGAGCCTCATCTATATAGTCTCCTTAGGATGTTTTTTTTAAATATATTTTCGTTCATTTAAAACCCAAGAGAATATTAACAATATCATTTTTATTATGGTTCTAAGGGGGGGGTATGGTTATAATTCCCGCAAACCCTAAACCCTAAACCCTGAGGGGCTGTTGGCAAGCTCTGTGGGTTCCTCCAAGCAGGCCGTCGCCGCTTCTGTGCCGGTGGTTGAGTCTCCTTCCGAGGTCCCTGCGGGCCTGACACATAACCCAGTTAGCCCTTTAGGATCTAAGACTCTCCTGCAAAGGGTGCTGGAAAGGTTTAGTGTTTTTGTCGGCGTTCTCTATGTTCGTTTCAAGCGGATATTCAAGGGGTCTATCCTGCTATTCTGTAGGGCTTGGGGAGGCATACTTGAGTTCTAAGTGGGTTGAGTCAAGGTCAGGCCAGACAAGTGCTGTCTTCTTACCCGCATGCCTGAAAGGATTCAGAATATGGAACCTTCAAAATGGTATCCTACTCTTCCATGGCTGAAGGTGTGCCTTGTTTAAAGGCTTCTGTTGTTTGGCTTTACTTTAGGTACGGCCCCCACTCAAATAGTTGAATAATATTCATGGTATAGATATATTAGGACCTTAATAGTAGCCCTATCATAGACTCTTACTGTATGGGGGCCGTACCCAACCTTTACTGTTTAGATCCTTGAAAAGGCCTGGACATGCATGAAAATTAGGTTCTGGGGTTCAGAGTCTTTAAGGGACAGGTGTTTACATAGGAGCCGTTTTAAGGAACATACTTTTTTTCGGTTTTGCCATTGTGGGGCTTCGGGTTTCGCGTTTCGGGATGTCTTAGTGGCAGGAGTTTAGGGCTACTTCGGTTGATGATATAAATCCTGCATTATCCATAATAAGGAGTCTACCATAGTTCCCATATTTTAGGGCCCTTAATGTAGCGCAGGATTTATATCATCAACCGTTAGGGACCCACTGGTACGGTGCAACGGCACTTGGAGGGCACGGAGTTCCCTGGACCCTAAGCCGCTAAACTCTACAGTGAACCCCAAAAAGTTGGAAACCGGATCAAGGCCAAATAGAGCCGGGATTCGCTGTACATCACTCTTAAGTATTGAGGCTATTGGGCTTCCAACTTTTCGGCTGCTACTGTAAACCCCTAAGCCCTAAACCCAAATCCCCAAACCCTAAGGGCGAAAGGGACGTCACTGCACTTTAAAAAAACGCTAAACCCTCAACCCCTAAACTCTAATCCATACTCCGTGAACCCATAGCCCTGAGCCTCTTTGTTGGAAGGATCCAAGGGTAGAAGGAGGGACCCTTAATATGTACCCTCAGGTATATACCCTAAATACAGCTATTATATACCATATATATATATATATATATATATAGATATAGTCCATTATGGGGCAGGGGTCCCCATTAAGGGTCCCTCCTTTTCCCCTTTAAAAGGAGACCCGGCCCGGCAAACCTTCGGCAGCCGCAGAGGCCAAGGGGTTTTGGCTGCATAGGTTTGGGTTTAGGGTTTAGGGTTTAGGGTCTGGGGTTTAGGGTGTAGGTTAGAAGCTGCCCCCACCCTGTAATAGCGGTATAATAGGAATATAATAGGGCCCTAATATAATCCCTATAGTCACTATTGCAGGGTCGGGGCAGCTTCTAAGGTGTAGGGCTAAGGCTTCAGGGTTTAGGGTTTAGGGTTTAGGGTTTAGGGTTTTTAGGGTTTACCTGTGACCCCAAGCCCTACAACATAGCAGGTTATGACCCCTTAATTAGAGGGTCTGACCCTTAAAACGGTAGGTTTTGGATCCCGAGGTAGGTTTTATGGACCCTTGCAGGGTTCTTTGGCTTTAGGATGTCGGGCTTATGGCTTACGATTTAGGGTTTAGGGTTCTCAAAGGGGAAAAGGAGGGACCCTTAATGGGGACCCCTACCCTGTAATAGGCTATATGATGGGTATATCATAGCTATATTAAGGGTATATACCTAGGGGTCCTTATTAAAGATCCCTCCTTTTACCCTTGGAGGCTCAGACTTCTAAAGTTTGAGGATCCCATTCTGCGTTAAGGCTGCCGGGTTCATTTCGGGGCCGTTTTAGTTCTCGAGTTTCCGAAACGGTTCTTTAAGGATTCTTTAAGGGTTCTCTAAACGGTCATAGGAGCACAGGTCGCGGCAGCCGAGTATGCCAGGCAACACCACCTGGAGGTTCATGGGACTTAGTAATTACAGTTATAAGTACCCTAACTGGGGTCATAACTAGCTATAAGTATAGGCTCTATGACTGCTTGGTAGGGGGGTTGCGCGGTCACGTGTTGTCGGGGTTTACAAGAGCATTTGGAGCCTTGGGGGTTTCAGATGTACAAATGGTGTCTTCAGGGACCCTAACAGTATTGTACAGGGCATTGAATGGTTCCATGGCATGGAGTTCAGATTTTGTCACAGACTCTATGCATGGAGTATTCCGTAAAAAAGGTATGCGGTCTGCAATGCTGAACCTCAAGCTAATTGACAATGAGCTCAACCTGATCCCTGAAACCTTATAGCACAGCCCTGAAGCTCCGGATTCTTAAATCCTCTAACCCCCTAAGCTCTAGGCACTGCTGTAGAGGTCTTGACTAAACAGGTTCCCCTCTACCCGAAAAGCCTTCAATCTCAGATCCTGCACCCTAAACCCTGGACCTTCATGATCAAAGACACAGGCTTGCATCATTGCGGCTTATACATCCTGCTCGTGTCCGCATAGTGTTTGTAGCATCTACCACCTAGCCGCCCTAATCCTGTTCAGTTTTGAAATATTAAGGCCTTTAATGTATCGTGACACCTTGTTCCAAACCCCAAGCCTTAAACTCTGCAGCCCAAATCACTGCACCTCCGAAGGGACAGCCAAGTCCGGTCGAAGATGTCGGCTCCCCATCGACCCTCGGCGCTTGTATACCATAATTCCAATATTTTAGGGTCCGTAAGGTAATGCAAGATTTATATCATCAACTCTAAACTCGATCCTCTGCTTCAGGAACCGGGACCCTATACCCCCGGAAGGATCTAGAAAGTAGATCCCCTAATTTGGCGCCCTGTACTACTAAGGGTAGTTTATAGGAACCCCCATTAAGGGATCTACTTTTTGGATCCTCCCGGGGGTCTGGGACTTAGGGCTTACTATAGAGGCCTTAATAATTATCTTTAGGGTTCCTTTATATAAGGATTCTTTTTGAAGGGGTCTATAAGGATTACTATAAGGGGTATTATGGGGCTTTAGTATAGGGGCCTTGATCATTATGTATACTATTTTCTGGGTTTCCTTGTTATAATAGTATGATGGCCCCAAATAACCTATTCTAATGATTAAGGCCCTATATTACGAGCTTTTGGGGTTTGCGCTCTTGGTGTTTAGGGGTTTAGGGCTTGGGGGGTTGAGGAATTTGGGCTTAGGGGTTTAGGTTGGGGTTTAGGGGTTTACAGGGTCAAGAGTTTTTAGGATTTAAGGCATAGGGGTACCATACAGATTTTTATCCCTTGTCGGGCTATTCTATCAAAGTTTGCGAATGCCATCTTTGCTGCAGCCATTTGATCGAACACAAAAACCTTTCCGGCTCTCCAACTGCTCCAGACCATGCGCGGAGCTTACTGTATGCATGCAAGCACGCTCACGCTTCGCTCATTAATGAGGCACGTCTTGTCAACAAGCCGGTGTTGTCCTTCCTGTGGCTTGAGCGCTGTCTGGCGTCCTTGGCATCAGTAAAACAAGGCCTGGAAGCTTTTTGCAAGAGCCTCCGGACGAAGCCTGGTGTGTTGCTTGGGAGTCTATCATCTATCGGTTTCACATGGGCTTTGGGGCCATAGGGTTTGCAGTGTGTCACAAGATCTTCGTGGAATTCGGGTTTAGGATGTACATCAACCACATCCAAGCGTGACGGTTCTCAAATTCTAGCCCAGGTAGCGCCCAGAATCGGAGTTCACTTAATTTCACCCAGTACCCACAAAAGGCGGTGCCCGAAACCTGGGCACTGCCAGAGCAAGTTCTGCAAAGCTGAGAAGATCACCCTTGGCACTGACAGGCGGTGCCTATGTGCCCGCAGGAATTCGATGCCGGTTTCTGCCGGAAAGGATCTGCCAAGGATTGCGAGGGACACCAAATCCCAAGTCGTCGTCGGGAGTGCCGAGTCGTTCCAAAGCTGTTTTCGCCGACCTTCCCATGCCGACGTTCACATCGGTGTGCAGGCCCGAAGCGGTCTGACGTCTTTGTCCGAATCCAACCTTGTGGAGACTATGTCGGCAGCGGACCGCCAGCACCTGGCGCAACTCCTGAGTGCTTGGACTGCTTAGTGGTTTCTACCCGTTTTACAGCAAATCTTGCGCAAGGTTGCTTTTCAAAACTGATGGTGCCGAGAAGAAGGCCGCAGGAATTCTTGTTTCTTTTTGACAACTTGCTTGTAGGTCTGCTCGGTGAAGAGATACGGCCAGAAGAAGGATGTTCGCGGGTTGCGTGACAGCCATGTGATCCGAGCGGCAGGCGTGTTTCGAGCTTCTTCTTGAATCTTCTTGATTGTTGGAGTGTTGTACACTTGGACAGGCAGTTTGGGCAACAACAAGGCTTGCGTGGTCTTCTGTCTGCTGTTTGGCGTGGCTTCGTGCATCAGGCGTGGTGTTTCCCTTCGGAAAGGAGATCCCGTGTGTGGAGCTTGCCGTTGTGCCTTTTCGCGTGCCGCGTGACTCTCGGCTTGTGTTTGTTTTCGCTAGTTTCTTTCTGTTGATGTTTGCTTGACAGGCTACCGCTGCCAAGAATGCTGCGAACCCGGCCCCGGCTTCCGACAACGAGAGCGATTGAAGTTTCAGCTTTGAGCTCTTCCGGTAAAAGCAGTGCGTTGTATCAGCTGCTGCCCGGCTGTCCCAGCGCAACAGGCTCCCATCACAAATCATCAAAAGCGGGTTTATTTTAGGGTTTAGGGTATAGGGCTCAGGTAGGGGTTTCGGGGCGTCGGGGTCTTTGGGTTCCGGACTTCTTTGGGGTGAGGTGTCTTTCGGGTAGTTGCCCTGAGCTATAGATCCGATTACGTCGTTTAGGGGTTAGGGTTTTGGGAGCAGGGTTTAAGGTTTAGGGTTTCGGGTGTAGGGTTTATCAGTTAATTTCACCTCTGGATCCGACGTCCGCCCCTCGTCTGAAGATGTGTGGCTGTAACCTCCGCGAAACGCCTCAAGCTTCAATCTTGAGTCGTGCACCCGACAGAGAAAATGAACACCAGCACATCGAACACTGGGCCAAGTTAGACATTACGACCCCTGAAATACACTTGACGCATCAGAAGGAGCCGTAAACGGTAGTGTTTTAAGGGGTACAGGTAAACTAGTAGAAGGTTTTCAGATCCAGAAGTAAGGTTCAGAGCCTTGAAAGCTAAGCGTTTAGACCGCATCAAACCAAGCAATGTACCCAGTGAAAAGCAAAATCCTTGGAAAAGTCAGTAGTCGGATCCAGAGGCTAAGTTTTTCAACTAAGCCTGAAACCTTCCCTAGCATCTGGAGTTCAATCCAACGCTCCGAAAGAGGCTTCGACCCGAAAAACTTCGGCACCCAAAGACCCCAAAGTAGCCGAAACTTTAAATCCAATAAACCCTATATCTTAAACCCTAAGCCCAGAACTCCTAATTAACCCTAAACCCTGAAAAGCCCAAAGCCCCTAACCCAAAACCCGTAAACCTTTAACCCTGATAAGAAGACCCAAAGACCTGAACGGAACTGAGGAATGCCAGTCCCGGTGTTGTGCACCAGGAGACTGGGGTCGGCTGAGTTTTGGGGTTCAGGGGGTTTTGGGGGGAGGGTGGGGAGGGTTAGGGTTTCGGATTAGGGGCTCAGGGGTGTTAGGGGTCCCTGTAAAGGGTCTATAAGGACCCGCAAAAGGGTCTATAGGGTGTCAAGGGTGTTAGGGATCCGTTTAAGGAATCATCAGGATTCCTTCAAAGGGATCTATCGGGTGTCAGGGGGTTTCGGGGTAGCCTTACAAGGTTTATAAAGGTTTCTTCAAAAGGATCGAGACGGTTTGGGCGATTAGGGGTTTAGGGACGTTAGGGAGTGTAGGGTTTATGGTTTAGATGTCATACTTGGGTTTTTGTTGAGGAATGTAGTTGAAGTTACCATAATAGGCACCTGTAGCATAAGCTATGGTTTCGTTACGCAAGTAACGTGATCTAAACGATCAACAAGAACACAGTATATTCGGCTTAGACGTCAGGGCTTGGGTTTTAAGGTTTTAGGGTTTAGGGCTGACGGTGTAGTGTTCAGGAATATTGTTGCAGAAACACAGTTGCCCCTAAACCCTGAATGCCCGCAGTCTGGACTCCTAAATCCCGAACACAAACGGAAACCGCCGAAGGCTTGTATATGGCCTGTAGGATAATGGCAAATAGTTTTTTTTTTTTTTTTTTTTTTCTCTCTCTGTCTCTCTCTACCTACCTATGTAGCTATCTCTCTCTCTCTCTCTCTCTTTCTCTGTATAGCCGATAGCCGTTGAACCTACATAATGCTATACATAGACACCTCAAGACAACCCTACAGTCCTCTGAAACACCTTCAACAAAACGGCTACGGTCACCCTTGTGCACCGAGCAGCTCCGCGACGACCTGCTCCACGAAAGAGGTGGGGAGAGCCCACCTCGGGGTCGGAAGAAATTAGGCTGCGCCACTCCCCAAGGTCTTTAACTCGGACGCCTGGAGTGTCTCTAAGTTAATGCAAACCGGGACGAGCGCATCCGGGTTTATCGTGAGGCGCTCAAGAATCGCCTAGCATTGCCGACGAGAAGTGCGGATGCACCTAAGAGCACAGCGTCATCCTGCACAACTACATGGACGAGCACAAGGTGCCGGTTGAATGAAACTGGCACCCTGCCGTCATCGTGAAGACGGGCTGCTGCGCGACTGACGCCTGCGAGCTCCAGCCCCCAAGCCCTAAACTCTTAACCCCGCTTAAACCTTAGACTAGACACCTCAAACCTTAAATTTCCGAATCCCAAAACCCATAAAGTCCCCGGCCACAAAAACTACAAACCCGAAAGCCTTTCCAAGAGCTACGCCCTTAGCCGTAAACTATTGGGAATCGCCATTCACCGCATGTCCTCCGACGAGACCCCTTACAAACTCGATGAAAGCATCCTGAATCCCAATTCCAGAATCCCTCAACCCGAAACCCCTCAAACCTGAACCCTCCAAGCTGCAGAAGCCCCTAAACCCTAAACCCTAGATCTATGAAACCCCGCCTAAGAGAGCCCTCCTGAAAATATCAAATATTTCAGAAGAACTTCTACAAAGCAAACGCACCTTAAAAAACCAAGCCAAAAACAGCCTGGCTTAACCGAGTCATTTTCAGGAGCCCGGTTCCCCAGCAGCGACGACGTCGGCGCCGGCGTCGTCACCCAAGGCTCACGCCGCGGCGGCTTCAAGGGAGGACTCGGTGAGGGTTTAGGGTTAAGGGATTTAGGGTCTGCGGCTTTCGGGTTTCGGATTTGGGGTGCTGGGGTTCAGGCTTAGGGGTTCAGGCGTTCAGGCGTGGGTTTAGGGCTTAGTTTATATTGAGATGCACGTCTGCTTTTTGGTTAAAGGTCTAGGGATTTAAACTAAGGTTTAGGGTTTGGGGCTGGTAGGTTTTAGGGCTTTGGGCTTAAGTTTTTGTTGTTTTGGATTTTTTGTCGTTTTTGTCTCTTCCTTTTTTATGTTGTTTCTCTTATGTTTTCTACGTCCTCTTGATTGTTCTGCACGAGGTTGGCAGCGAGTTTCGGCTGTAGAGTCCAGACGCGTAGGCCGGCTTAAGGGGTGTCGGTTTTGTCAGATATGGTTAAATTAGGGATTTCAAAAGAGCATAAGCATAAGCATCTTACAAGGATATGCGTACGTTACTGGGTTTCATTATACGAGTGTGTATATGGGATACTGAAGCTCAGCAAAGATTCAGGCGGACGCGTGGGGAAGCTGTTCATGCTCCCCTATGTTGCTATTGAAGTATCTGTCAGAAGTGGTTTCGGGGCCATTTTCGTCACAATCCGGATATGCAATTATTACAAATTTGACGAAGCTAAAGTTTAAGCCGAGATTTGGGCACTGGCACCCTAAACCACTAGTCACCCAAAGCCCTAGACCACTCGAACCATGTAAACCCTCAACCCGAAGCCCTAGACCCCTAAGCCTATGCTGCAGACCCTAAACTATTTACTAAACTCTTAAATCCCCAGACCTGTAAACCTATGTAAACTTTGAACCCATGAAAACCTCTAAACCCTCGACCCTTAAATGCGTAAACCCCAAAAGGTCTCTCCCCGTCAACCGCGAACCCCTGGACTCTTAAATTAGGGTTTATTGGCTTCAGGGGTTAGGATTTATAGGGTTTAGTGTTTATAGGGTTTAGTGTTTATAGGGTTCAGGGTTCAGAGCTTGGGGTTTATAGCAGCACTGCAGGCGCTGTTGGGATGATCTGGAAAGCTTGGCAAAAGCGGCAAGTCCGGCAGCAAGCGGGTTCGCATGCGAGCCTTCATCTTGCAGATGGTGCATGCACTCCTGGTACGCACAATGCTTGAGTTGGCAGGACCACGGGCAGCCCGAGCATGCGAGGAAGCTTCTGATTCTTCTATTCTGAGGCATCCTGATTGGTCCTCGCATCGGCGGGGCGAGCTCAACCTTGACTTAGACGCCACCTGCTTGCACCTTCTTGTCGCGGCCAGTCCCGTCAGTTTGCCCGCTGCGTTGCCATGTCCTGGGTCTGCGGACTCCTGGGCCAGTGTGACGATTGTCTTTCAGATCTGCACTGGAAGACATGGCCAATCCGAGCAGGCAGATCAGAACGCAAGCAAACATTCACTCTGAGTTCAAGAATATCCGTCTGGGTATTGCTTGCCCCCGCATGTGTCTGCAACAGTGGCTTGTATGTCGCCGGAAGACAGACCTGCTGCGAAGTGCTTGCTTGGCACGAATGTGTTTGGAGCCGCCATGTGTCCAGAGTTCGAACGCATGGGCCGGCATCTTTGGGGCTTGCCCGCCAAGGGGCACTCTGGAGCGCATGGCCTCTCGAAAGGGCGCTACTTTCGATCCGACTTCGTCAGCGCTCTGTTGTCCGTCATGTCCGTCCAAAAAGTCTTTTCGACGGGAAATGTCCCGAAACGGTACAATCCGGGTGGGATGGCCTTCCGCTATGCACGGGGGTTCCCCGAACTGCTTCTGTTGGGGTGCCCGTGCAGATGTGCCTTGTGTGTCCAGGCCTGCCGTCTGCGGCGTCGTATGGGTCATTATTGTGACCCGTACTTCAGGAATCCTGCACGAGCTCTTCCCCGGGACCATCTTCAACAACAGATTCTATGTCGGGAGGTGGCAGAGCCCTGGCTGCATGTCTTGGAAGAAACCTGGTTCAAACATCTCATGAAGTTGCTTTTTCTGCTGGCTACCATGTGCCATCTGTACGCCGGACCACTGCCGGCATGGCCGAGCGACGCGACTGGACACGATGTCGGCGCTCGCAAGGGCTGCTTGCGATGGTGATTCCAACTTGGTCGACCTGAGCGCTGTCTTCACGCAAAGCGATCCGTAACCCATGCTAACAGGGGCAGGATCCCGGCTTGCTGACCGCTGGTCGCGCAGGAAATGCACCTGATGGGTTTCAAGTTATAATATTTTGCACGCTGCACAAAGCTGTCTTCTGACATTGATCGCACCTGCGCTCGTTCGTAGTGTTTAGGGTTCACGGCCTTGTGGTGGATGCCGCAGCTCCCACCGCGGAGACGCCTGCCCTAAACCGGCCTGGGCACCCAGCGTCCTCCCATCAGATCCAGGCAGCACAGGGCTTTTGGGAGCCTAACTGGGGATTAGAGTTATGCTCGCCCGTACCGGCACCACTCCTACTATTGATCAGCGTGCTGTCGGTGCTGTGATTCCAGCTATCAAGATCATACTGGCGAGGAACAGGAGGCGAGTCACGATAGGGATGGTGGTCGTGGTGTGCGTGGCCACAGTCATGATGGTGGAAATGAAGATGGTGCGGTTGCTGTTGACACATTCCAAACCAGATGCAAGCCTGCCACGAACAACACTAAATTCGGGGAGCCGTCAACCCTCAACCCTTACTAACCCTAAACCCCAGACCCTCAAACCCTAAACCCCACCAGCACTGCTAGCACTACTAGCACTACTGGCACTACTTGCGCTACTGCTGGCCACCCCGCACGTACCTGCTGCGCTACTACCCTTGTCAAACCAGGATTCTGGTGCTACAACAACAACAACTACCACGACCACTACCACTACCACTACCGCTACCACTACGACGACGACGACGACTACTACTACTACTACTATTACTACTACTACTACTACTACTACTACTACTACTACTACTACTACTACTACTGCTACTACTACTACTACTACTACTACTACTACTACTATTACTACTACTACTACTACAACCTACTACTAGTACTACTAGTACTACTAGTAGTACTACTACTACTACTACTACGACGACGACTACTACTACTACTATTACTACTACTACTACTACTACTACTACTACTACTACTACTACTACTACTACTACTACTACTCCTGCTGCTACTACTACTACTACTACTACTACTACTACTACTAGTCCTGCTACTACTACTACTACTACTACTACTACTACTACTACTCCACTGCCTCACTGCCTCACCACCTCACTACCTCACTACCTCACTGCACCACTACACCATTACACCACTACACCATTACACCATTACCACCACTCTTCTCAGCAAGTTTGCCGCAGGATCCAGCAGGAGTCTAGCGCCCCAAAAGATTGCTTCTGGTCAGGTCTGAGCCACCGGAGTCGTGGTATTGAGCATGCTGCAGCTATGTGTGATGATGGTGACCCACTGCCTTAGCTGCAGTCATGGGTGTGTACAATTTGCAAATTCCTTGCTGCAACCTGCAGGATCTTCAACTTCAGGGGCAGCTCCCAATTTTTGCATTGGTCCATCATGATCGACATTTTGTGCCTTTCTGGACAACAGACGTTGCAGGGCGCCACAACTCCAGGCCATGGGTTCCTCGAGAAGCCTTTGAAGGCTTTGACGCACCATTTGAGCCACTTGCTGCAAGCACAGGGTGCAACATGGACATCACATGCAGAGCGGTGATTGCACCTTGCAGCAAGCAGTTGTCATCATGGGTTTGCAAACTCTGAGGAAGCAGAGTGTACCTTTGAGGAAACCAGCTTCCATGCTCCAGTGGGTTCTGGGGCCTCATCCTCCTGGGTGTTGCTGCTGAAGCAGAGGCTGAAGAAGAGGATGAGAAAATTGAAGCAGTGCCCATCACGAGCCGAGCAGCAGCTCCTAGCCCCAGCAGCTGGATGAACTTTTGAAGCATTGGGAGTGTAGCCTCCAATTGTCCACATACCGCCGAGCCATGCTAGCACAACAAAGGGTGACACCACCTGCACTACGGCGTAACGGGTTTAGGGTTTTGGGTTAAGGGCTATAAGGGTCTAGGGTTGAGGGGCACTATTAATCCCAAGCCGTGAAAACCAAAACTCCATGCCTTTAAACCCCAAACCTTCAACAACGTCCAAACCGCTGAGACCCTGAACCCATACATCCGAACCTGAATGCCTAAACCCCAGATCTAACCTTAGAGCCGTAAGCAGTACCCTCCCGAGCCCGAGCCATCCAGGAGAACACCTCCCCCGCCGATGCCCTGATGGACACCGAGGCAACCGGAAACCCCAAACGTCAGCCCAGCCTGGGCCTAGACCCTAAACTTGGTCGGTTTTTTGGCCTTCCCAACATGGACAAGTAAAGCGCTGAGCCGGGGATTTGAGGGGTTGACACCTTCGAGCCCCATAAGATGGGGGTCGGAATCAGTAGCAATACTAACACCGTAAGCGCTGCGGTGCCGTTTAGTTTGTAGGGACTAACGTTTAGGGTTTGAGGTTCTGCGGTATTGAGGTTGTAGGGTTATGGGCTATGTAAGGCTAAGGGGTAAGAGGCAGCTAACTTGTTGTATTGGGGTTCGAAGGTTTTTTCTCTGGTATAGGGATGTTGCAAGAGCGCTATTCGAAGCGCCCTAGCAGAGTCCGAGCTCGGGACGTTGTGGGGTTAAAGGGCTGCACATGGGCCTACAGGTGTTCGGACGATCAAGTGTCGATGGGATGTTGTTTAACGGTCCATGGAGCTTAAAAAGCTGCGGTTAAACATGTGGCAACTATACTGCCAATTACTTATAACCCCAAGTCAGGTAATTATAGCTTTACTTAGTGAGCCCCATGAGCCTCCCAGCACCACTATAGAACCCTCATGGAACCTTATACAGAACCCTTTATAGATCGATTTGGAAGGAACCCTATAGTAACCCGTTAACCCGAAATCCTAAATATGTAAACAGGTCTTAGAATCTTAGAAAGTGAACCTTCAGGTGTAGTCGGGTGTTCAGGGATGTTTTGTTTAGAGGGTCCCACAATAAACAATACACTTGCAGGCTCATGCGATTTAGTAGTTTAAAAGTTTCCTTAAAGGGATCTACGCTTGCTCCTTACCGGGCTTCTATATTGGTACTACTGCGGTAGGACGAAGTTTGACCTACTCCTTGTTTCGTCGAACACAAGGCCCCCCTTCCCCCATGGAATCTTAAAAAACACGACCAACCGGCTGCTCCTCCCCAACATGAGAGTACTTAAAGGTTCATGGGACTTGGGGACTAGGGTACTTATAACCGTACTTCCTGAAACTTCAAGTAGTATAATGTCAAAACAGGGTCTAAAATACTCTGCTGGCCTGGCCACGTACATCGCAATTTTCCATACTGCCCTACTCTCCGCAAGACGTCTGAAAACAAGAAAGGTCTAGTGGGTCAAAATTATGATGTATATAAGGGTACTTGGTGATTCATTGGACTTTGTAAGTACCGTTGTAAGTACCTTATTTTGGGGGTTATAAGTACCCTGAAACCGAAAGGCCGTCTCATCCTTCATGTCGAGGCCCCGCCGTTGCCCTTGGACTTGAATGCTGCCGCGGAGGAGGGCGAGGAACAAGCAGAGACGACCGAGGCGAGCTAATTGTGGTGGCGGTACTGCGCTTAGGCTTTCGGTAGAAGGTTTAGAGTTTTCATATCCTTGTCGAGCGGTATTCTTTTTTGGAGTTTCATTGCTGAAAGAACACTCATAACGAACATCACAACCATGACGGCAACGTGATCAGTATCAAGTGATCACACCATTTGCACACAGTAGTAGGGGAACGCATGCAAGCGCAAATTTCACAACCGCAATTACTTACCATGCCAGTAGTAGATCAGTTGCAGCAGAAGCATTCCGTTTGTCTAGGTTCCTTATTCTGCTTGTTAATCCTTCATCAGGTGTGTATATGAGTAGCAACAGATGAATCACCAGCAACAGCAATCCCGATACCCAGGGACTAGGGTTTAGGGTTTAGGGTTTAGGGGGACCTTAAACCCGAAGCACTAGTAATATACCCGAAGCCGCGGAGCCTTGCACTCCCGAAAAGCCCGACGGGTAAGCACCGAACCCAAAACTTTAAATGCAGCCTAAATCCCGGTTAAGGATACATGGGTTGAATTCTTGAATCCTAAAACTTTAAGAATCCAAACCGAGGCGTAATTTTCGAAGCTCAATTTTCACGGTTCCGTGTTTTGAGGCTTAGGGTTGAGGGGTTCGGAAAATCCTGAAGCTTGGGGCTTGGGGTTCGCGGTGTAGGTTTTTGGCTTTAGATTCTAAGGTTGCTACCTAACCAAATCTTTACTTCGCCAGAATACATCGCTAAACGACGCACCTGGGGTTCTCGGTATTATAGGTGCCGCTTAGGGAACAAACATACATAAGAGATCCTGCAATTTGGGATTTGTTTTCGGGGCTCCTGTTTTTGGAAACTCCCATAAATACTCGACCCCAAATCACTTACCTTCTTAGGGCTCATAAGTCAGTCAAAAGGTAGGCCCTAAACTTGCCTTGTTTTCTGTGTTGCTGGGAGGTTCCCTGTATCAACGAAGTAGAGGAGCAAAGGGGCCGACAAGGAACCCCTTGTTTTTGAAGGGGCTCTTTGGGAATTATATATTCCCAAGTTACGGAATCGATCCTGGAGATTTGAGATTTGAGGGGTGTTGGTGTTTTAGCGGTTTACGGAATGATTAGATTTGCGTCGTAGAGCCTAACCCCCAACCCGGTAACACTCCAGCAAAGCCACCAAAAACCCGAAACCCAAACACAAATCCAACAACCCTACATCCTTAAAGTCGCGGATCGCTAATACCCGAAAACCTCAAGCCCCACATCCTGAAAACCTAAACAGCCTGAACCCGAGAACCCTCTAGAACACCCTAATCCCCGAAGCCCTGCAGAGAGCTTCGGAAATTTTTGCCAGGCAGCTGCCGCCATCGCTCTCATCCCGATCCCGAAGAAGGAGGCTTGCATATTTACTAGGTACTTGGAGGTTCATGGGACTTAAAAATAGGGCTGCAAATACGATAACTATACTTATCAACTATAGCTATAACCGCAGCTAACGTGCTTATAGCCTTACTTACTAAGTCCCATGAACCTTTTGGTAGGTATGGCATGTATGGCATATGCATGGCGTATGTATGGGGTATGTAAAGCGTACGGGCTATGGGTGGTATGTTATCTTTTCCAGAAGGTTTGTACCAGTTTCTTAGCAATTGTTAATGCATCGGTACAGTTTTTGTTTCGCAAGTGGTTATAACACATTAGCTCCAGATTAAGTAACCTACATTTTTTAAGGTTTATATAAGGAAATCAAAAAGGGTTGTCCTCGCATGCTTCGGCCTGACGGACCCTTGACATCGTATCGGGGTTCAGGGTTTAGGGTTTAGGGTTTGGGGTTTGGGGTTTAGGGTTTAGGGTTTAGGGGGTTCAGGGTGTGCCAGTGACCTCCTTACTACAGAGAGGGTGCAATGGTTCCTGTAAGTAAGGGCGTATAGAGTTTACGGTTCAGGGTGTAATTATACCTGTGACCCCAAGCCCTACACTACAGTAGGTTATGACGTCTCAAATTACATTGCAGAAGCCTTGAAAATCTAGGCTTTTGGATACCCAAAGGTCGGGTTTCGTCTGGTACTCTAAACCCTAAACCTTTGTCGTAGTTGGGTAAAATTTTGCATGTTTATGGGTACTTAAACCAAATAAGGAATAAAAGTTAACCAACATTTAAGCCCACCCCAACCATGAACTAAACACTAAACCCCAAAACTCAGGAACGGCGCAAGGTTCAGGCCGCTGTATATAGGGGTTTGGGGTTCAGGGATTAGCAATACTATCTTGGGAGTTTTGAGTTTAGGGTTTAGGGTTTGGGGGAGTTCCTTATTCTAGTTATCTGAAAATACTATTTTGTAGGGTTTGGAGTCACGGGTAGGGCTTCAGGGCTCCAAGTTCCAATACCTTGGTTTAGAGGTTTTGGGTTCAGGGTTTAGGGTTTAGGGTTTAGGTTTAGGGTTTAGGGTTTAGGCATTGTTGTTGATTGTCAGAACCTTTGATACATCGTAGTGGTGATTGGCAGTCATCATGCGGTTTCCGTTTGAATGCGCCAACCGTGATGGCGACAGACAGACACTCGAGTGTTTTGCGGCATGTTTCAATCACGCGAAGTTTTGAACCTTTCTCGGTCTTCCTTACAATAAGGATCCCTTTGGGGCTCTGCAAATGGGATTTGTTGTTTTGAAACTCCCCATCTGACACTGTCACCCTGCATGCTGGACTTGACCAGACCTCAAGCCATCATGAAGATGCAGCATCATGTTGCAAGACAACGTAGCGGTCCCTCAGTCGTTGGTAGTATGATGTCTTGCATTGCCTCAGCATGTGGTGGTACTGTTGTTCTTTGTAGCTCCGGTGATAAGCCATGCCCCACTGCCTTGTGCTTATTGGGCCGAAGCCCTAACCCTAAATGGGAGTTTCCGGAAATAGGGGACCCTAATATAGTATCCTAAATAGTAGGATCCTTATTATAAGGACCCCAAAATAAGCTACCCCTAATTTTGTGGGAAACCCGAAACCCTTATAGTAGCCCTTTAAAGGAACCCTTATACTACCCTTTTAGTCCCCCTTTAAAGGAGCCCTACTATTTAGGGTACTATATTAGGGTCCCTTATTTCGGAAACTCCCAAATCCTAAACCGGCAAGTCACGCCACAGGCCGCTGCGGTGGTTCACATCGCGGAAATGTGCCTTCGCTGCTGTTTTTATGGTCCTAACACACCACACCGGAAGCCCTCGACCATATTGTTGATGGAAAAAATCCTGCATGACCCTAAGGACTCTATGGTATTTTCCTTATAATGAGTAATGCAGGGCTTTGTCCATCAACCCTACCACCGAGACCCGAAAAAGCACACACAGAGACCCTACTCGGAGTATCATGGGACTTTGTAAGTAGGGTTATAGCTCCTTGGTCAACTACTTGACTTGGGATTTTGAGTCATTATCAGTATGGTTACCTGATTTCTACGCCTGGTTGCGAAGTCACTTGACCCTTTAAACAGTGCCGTCTTAAGCGCAGTGATGCCTCGGCCTGTCCATCACGACGCATTATCTAGAGTGCTTTGCCGACATACGACGAGCACACAAATGTATGCACGCAGGTCTACACACATGGCTACATTTCTACATGTATGCATGGTTTTATATACATGTTTATGTAAATGTAGGTAGATGTGTATATGCGTATATGTATATACGTACATAAGCATGTATACATGCTTATATGTCTATATATGTATACGGGTAAATGCATGTATGTGTATGTGTATGTATACGTTCATGTTAACGTACATGTACACCTATGTGCATGTTCGTAACAATATACACAACTGAATCAGTCAGTGAACACAGCAAAAAGATCAGTGATTCAAGATTTCCGTGTACATATATACACATATGTATAAACGTATACATGTGCACATAAATACAGTATCGTCCGTACATATTTGTCCATTGCAGTTGGCATTTGAAGCTGTCTGCCACTTTGAACCCCGTAGAATGCCCGTAGAGCCCTTAACGGCATCACACGAACCCCTACACCCTCAAGCCCTAATTGCACCCCTACGTGGAGATTCAAGGGACTTAGTAGCTAACGTTTCGGGGTTCCTTGTAAGGGTAGTATAGGGTTCTACTTGAAGGTTCATGGACTTAAAAACTAGGCTTATAGATAAGATAACCATACGTATAATCATAACTGGAGAAACAGAAACTAAGTCCCCCGAACCTCAAAGTGCACCCCTGCACTCAGGCCCTCCGCTGACGCGGCGGAGGCCGAAGCCTTCGCACGCCGCTTTCGGCGGCTGCGTGCGGCAGCAGCGTGGCGACAGAACCCATAATAGGGTTCCTAAGGGTTCTATAAGAAATCTATAGGCGTCTACTGCTTAAACGATCATGGGACTGAGTACTTAGAGCTATTAGTAAGTTGAATAACTAGTTATGTCCATTTATCACCCCAATCAGGTGTTGATAGCTGTGCTCACTCAGTCCCACGATCCTCCAAGAAGGGTCAACTAGGCGTCTCCCGAACAATAGCACATCAGAAGAAGGATCCCATCCGACAGTATCCGCTCAGGGCGTGGGGTTTGGCGCTTTGCACCACGACTATAATCATGAGGTTGGATACTTCGCTAGTCGTGATGAATACTGTCAGGAAAAATATTTGCAAAGGCCCATGCTTTTTGGCATATCTGATTGGAGCGGTGACCCTAAACCCTAAACCCCACATGGGTGGTTGTCAAAATTATGGTCCCTTTTTGGGTCCCTATTATAGTACGGCACCTGATATGTAGGGTGCCCAAAAAGGGACCCTAATTTTGACAACCACCCACATGCTAAACCTTTTCCTTCACGATTGGTTGCACTCAGCAAGAGATGAGGCCCCTTCAAAGGGTTCCTTTAAAGGTTTTGGTTTTTGGTGTCCCTTTAAAGGGCTCTCTCAGAGGGTTTCCAGACGCTAAACTCTAAACCCTAAGCCCTTGAATGCGTTTGGGGGTTTTGAGTTTTGGATTTCCTGTTCAGGGTGTAGGGTTGGCATTCCAGCGTTTTTGCAGAAGCCTAACCCAGCGGGCCCACACATAATACCATTATGGAATTAGGGTCCCCCAAACCAAACCCTTCACGGTACTGCAGGGTTCCTTAAAAGGGTTCTACCATCATACTGTTGTGGAATCAGATAGGTCCGCAAAACCATGAGAGGGATGGCCTTTTGGGACCTAATACCACAATGAAAGTTTATATGGGAGTTTCCAAAAATGGGGGACCCTAACATAGTACCCTACATAGTAGGATCCTTACTATAAGGACACCTAAAATAAGGTACCCTAATTTTCGGAGATTCCCATATGGACCTTCTGGGTGAGTAACTCATAAGACTCATCCTTGAGGCCCCTTGTTAGGGTTTAAGTAGAAGGCAGAAAGTTGGAATATGATTATCCTAAGCCCTTTATGGTAAATTATAAGGTATCCTACCCTGAAACCATATTCCAACTTTCTGGAGTTCCTTTTAGGGTTTAGGGTTTTAGTTATCGGTTTAGGGGTTAAGGGGTTAGTTAGTTAGGGTTTAGGGTTGTTTAGGGTTTAAAGGGTGAGTCAGTTCGGGTGTAAGGTTTCGGGATGATATGACATATCCCCAAACCCTATTCCTTGTCTTCAGGCCCCCATATGGAAGTTTCTGAAAATCGGGGACCGTAACATAGTACCCTACATAGTAGGATCCTTATTAAAAGGACCCCCAAAATAAGGTACCCCTACTTTTCGGAAACCCCTAAAGCCTGTATAGCACCCTTATAGAACCCTGAAAAGGATCCCTGTAAAGGTACCCCTAATTTTCGGAAAATCCCAAACCCTAAACCCTTTATAGAACCCTTATAGAACCCTCAAAAGGATCCCTGTAAAGTTAAAGGTATCCCTGTAGGGCTCTTAGAACACCCGAACGCGGGGGGCTTAGGCTTTACGGTTCGCAGCCCAAGGCGACAGTGAAACCTGATAGCTCAGGCTCTGAGCCCTTTGTCCTTAGACTTATCAAAGGGGAAAAGGAGGGACCCTTAATGGGGACCCCTACCCTATATTGGGCTGTATAATGGGTATTTAATAGCTATATTAAGGGTATATACCTAGGGGTCCTTATGAAGGGTCTCTCCCTTTTACCCTTGGAACTTCTATTGAAGGAACCCTCACTTCGAGCTTCAGAGGACTTAGCAACTACTGTTGTAAGTCCTTACCGCTTTATAACTATAAGTATAGTTACCTTATTTTTGACCATAGTTACTAAGTCCCATGAACTTTCAGCAAAACCCCAAACCCTCTGAAACCCTTAACCCTGCTTGGACTATACCTACCTGAATCGGGTTTTCAGGAATTATAAGTATGGTTACCTGACTGGAAGTGAAGGCTATAGGGTAGTTAGTTCCTGTACAGTTTGCATGTTACTGACGTTTTGGCTCAAGGCCAATTGCAGAAGCCTAAAAAGTGCTTTCATGGTAGCGGAGCAATCCTGGATGGGTTGCTGCTGTGCTTGCAGAAGAAGGAGAGCGCAGCGCGAGAGAGCCAGGGCCAATTGGGTCCGATTGATTCAAAAGGTAAGGAAGCTGCGGAAGCTTCAGCGTCTTTTCCACAACACTGGAGTGCGGCTCCAGGATTTTCCAAGAAGGTTGCTTGATCGCCTTTCGAGGCATTTTAAGAAAGACTGATGTCTCAGCCGGGAAGTCCCACAGGAGTGGGGGCTACCCAAGGAGAGGAAATGTTACTGAGGCTGCTTCAAGGGCAGCAAGAGCAGCTTCAGAGGCTGCAAGAGATGATGGGAGCCCAGGTTCATGGGCAACAGCAGCTTGCAGCTGCAACGCAGAGCTTTGCTTCGGCTAGCTCGGCCACCAAGGGACGTGGCTTGATTGATGTGAAAGCTGTGGGGCGACCGAGCCAGCTGGGCGGTACATTGGAAGAAGCGTCGCGAAATTGGCGCCAATGGTCGTATCGTCTTGAGCTTTGGCTAGCCTCGCAATTTCCGGATGCTAGGAAGATCCTTGCTTGGGTCAAGGAAAAGGGTGATACCGAGATTCCTTTGGCAAGCCTGGAGTCGACTTCGATTACGGGCGTTGCCAAGGAAGCGGTGCTGGAATTTAATCGCCAGCTTGAGGTGGTGCTTGGGACGCTTACCAGCGATGCGCCTGGGGACATCACGATGAATAGTTCGACTGGGTCAGGTTTGGACATGTTCCGGAGGCTGCACGCCCGCCTGGATCCATCGGATATGGTCACCAGTATGAGGTGGCTAAGGTCACTTATGAGCACTTCGGCGGTGGATTCCGTCACCGACCTGGTACCAGCCATTGAAAAATGGGAGGATGCTCACCGGCGGTACAGCCAGCGAAAGGACTGCGCACCTTTGACGGAGCAGCAGAAGATGGTTTCTTTGATCGGCCTCGCGCCGTCTGAGCTTCAGGGCCACCTGGAGCTAAACCTGGGAAGGCTCAGCAGCTATGAGTTGCTGAGGAGAGAAATGGTGTCCTTTGCGGATACCAAGCGGGCCTTTACGGCCACGGACGGTGCTGTGCCAATGGAGGTGGATGCTCTGAAGGGTGCCAAAGGACCGAAGGGAAAAGGAAAGAAAGGAGACAAAGGAAAGGACAAGGCCAAAGAAACAAGGACCTGTCACATATGCCAACGCGTAGGTCACCTAGCTAGGGACTGTTGGTATAAGGATAGTAAGGGTAAAGGTAAAGGAAACCCGAAGGACCCTAAGGCTCAAGCGGGCAAGGGTAACAAGAACCGGCCAAAGGGCCGAGCCAACGAGCTTGACGGCACGGAGGGCGGCGCCATGGATGGGGCCGGCGATGCCGAATATGAAGCCGAAGAGCCTGATGAGGAAGCCGAGTTGGGCTTTATAGGGGCTCTGGATGGCGAGGGCGAAGCTGACCCTGATGGGGACCCTGCCGATGGCAGGGAAGATGGAAGCGGAGGTGATGGAGCGCTTCGTTCCTCACCTGGTGCCGACACCTCTGGGGCCGGGAGCTCCACGGATCCCCCGGCACCCAAGGCTAAAGCCAAGGCGGGATCAGCCAGTTCCACCCCAGTGGGCCTAAGGATGGCCGATATGAGTGTGCTGAACAAGCTTCAGGAAAGGCGAAGGGAGCTTGAAGCTCAGATCGCCGAGGTGGAAGCCAAGGGCAGTGAAGGTGACCAAGGGGAGCTCACCATGCACCGGCTGATGCTGGATATGGTTAAGGGTCAGATCAAGAGGGCCCAGGAGCTCAAAAGGAACCGAGAAGAGAGGATCTCGGCTAGGCTCCAGGCCGACCTGAATGCGGGTCACAACCCGCGGCTGGCAAAGCGGAAAGAAAAGAGCCGCCAGAGAGCGGCCAAGCACCGACAAAGCCTCAGGCTAGGGCAAGCCAAGGCACGAGTTAGGAGGGAGGAAGCCCTGGAGAGGAGGTTCAACATACCCGAGAGGGCACGCAAGCAGGATGAATATCCGTTGCTGCCCAGTGCTGGGTCCAAGGTGGCTGCACCACCCTCTCGCCGGGAAAAGGCTATGATGAGGGGCGAAGGCGAGGACCGCGAGCACTCTGGGGATGAGCTCGACGAGCCCAAGGAAAGGGACTGGAGTGCCAAGCCTCGGCGGCTAACGCCAGAGGGCCGCGAAGGCAAGAGGCTGCGAGAGCAGAAGAGGAAGAAAAGAAGGGCTCAGGAGATGAAGGAAGAAGCGGGTGGTGGACCGCCTCGGTCCCCACCGGCGGGGGTTCGCGGAACCGACCGGCCCAGTGAGCCGAAGGGGCCACCGCCTAAGCTGAAGCCAACCCCTAAGGTTCGGGCGACGCCCAAAGAGCCGAGTACTCCGCCACCGGGCCATGAGTCGAGAAGGAAGAAGAAGGAAGAGGAAGAAGAGGACCTGGTGGAGATGGTCTTCACCTTCATCGACGGCTCGGGGGTTGTGGTGCGAAGAAAGGGCATCTCCGAGCTCACCCTCAGCCAGAAAAGAAAGGTGGAGGAGGCAATCGCCTCTGCACCTTGGAGGGCCGAGCCCAAGTCCCGAGGCAGGCCCCAGCTGAACAAGTACAGCCAGATGTACTCGAGGTTTGTGAACTACCTCAAGGGCTACCGACCAGCCCTGCCGGAGAAACAGATCCGCCGCAGGGGCCTTGCGAAGCAGTACCAGGCTGCAACCCGGTTTCGCGCAAGGGTTGGAATCCGGAGGAAACTCCGGGCCCTGGCCCCAAGGGGCACGGTGGGCGAAACGATCGCCAACCGGGACCTGGATGATGACAGCGACTGCCACTCGTGCCACAGCAGGCGTGTGAAGACGACCGAGCCTGCAGACCGCTTTTACAAGAAGCGGCGGGCAGCAAGGGCCAAGCAAAAGGCCAAAGAGCTCCTGAGCGAAGACGAGGAAGAAGACCAAAGGGGTTACGATGACCCCGACACAGACTCAGACCCCGGCCACCGACCTTTGGGCCGTGGGCCAAGGAGCCCACCAGGCGGTGGGGAAGGAGCCAAGGAGGCCGTGGTGTACTCCTTTGAGCCAGGGTTTGGTGGGGCCGCTTCGGCTACCACCATCCAAGTGATCCTGGATAGTGGGGCGAGCCACAATGTGATCCCACAAGAGTGGGTGAAGCACCTGGAATGGGGACCCGCCGAAGGACCGGCAGGCTTCCGCACCGCAGACGGAAGCTGGCTGCCAAACCTCGGTACGGCCGTGGTGTCTTTGAGGTCGACCGAAGGGTTTTCCTTTAAGGTCCGGTTTTGCGTGGCCTCGGTGCAGCGTGCGCTTCTCAGCGCGACCCAAGTGCTGAAGCTTGGGCACACGATCGTCCTGAAAGGATCGAGAGCGGTGATCCGTGTGAAAGGAAGCGAGGAGAAAACCTTGGTGTTCAAGATCCTTGGGTCGCCTAAGGCGACGTTTGCTTTCAAGGGTTTCCCGCGGCACTGCCCGGAGGAGTGCAGGTAAGCCCAAAGGGAGGCCGGAAGCCCGAAAGCGTTTTCACCCACCTTGCGGTAGCTCAGGGAGTAGGTGCTGTAGATGTACAGAAAAATTCGAAAGTTTCACCTGACAGCCATTTTGGCGCGGTAGGAAAAGGTAGTGTTTTTCATCTTCCTAGGCCCCCTCCGGTAGCTAGTTCTCCCGACCACTTTTTCATAGGATCGGAAGGAGAAGAGGACAAAGCTGAGGAGGAAAGAAGCAAAGCAAAGGAGAAGGCAAAGGAAGAACCAAGAAGCCCAACACGCAAAGCAAAGGAAAAGCCAAGAAGCCCAACACGCAAAGCAGAGGAAAAGCCTAGGTCTAACTCGGGCAAGAATCGATCTGGATCCCTTTATGTGGGTGAAGCCGGCGGTGCTGATCCACCAAGGGAGGAAGCTGCTTCAGCGTCCTCCCAGCCACAGGTCGATGAGGGTCAGTCTGCTCAGCCGTTGGCCCGGCCAGACCGACCAACGCCCGAGATGATAGCAGCTCATGAGGTTTCCCACGTTCCATACAGGAGTTGGTGCAGAGCCTGCGTTGCAGGTCGTGGTCGAGCCTACCAGCACAAAGCCTCGGGTCAGGAGTCCACGGTGCCTGTCATCAGCATGGACTACCTCTACTTCAATGAGAGGACCGATGGCGCTGGACTGCCCACCATAGTCCTTCGCGATCGTCACTCGAAGGCTATCTTCTCGCACCTCCTCCCGTGCAAGGGAACGACTGGGTCTACGCACCCTGAGCGGGCTATCTTGAAGGACCTTGAGTTCCTAGGGTACAAGAAACTGGTCCTGAAGAACGACCAGGAAGCTTCTATCAAAGCTCTATCTCTAGCTGTCCGCAATGGCTTCAGTGGGGAGATTGTTCCGGAAGAGTCACCAAAAGGGGACCACCACGGACAGAGCAATGGGGAAGCTGAGAGGTCCGTTCAGACAGTGCAGGGTTTAGTGCGGACCCTGAAGGCCAGTTTGACCGAGAAGGGCATTACCCTTGAACCCACCTCAGCCGTGTTTGCCTGGATGATTGAATATGCTGGTGTGCTGCACACCCTGTTCAGTCAAGAGCTCCATGAAGGGTTGACGCCTTTTCAGCGAATAAAGGGGCGCAAGTGGCAAGTGGCTTTGCCATGCTTCGGTGAAGCTGTGGACTACCGCCGCAATACGCGCTCAAAGCTGGATTCGCGATGGCAATCTGGAGTTTATCTGGGCCTACGTCTGCAAAGCACGGAGAAGATCGTGGGGACCAACCAAGGGATCTTTGTGGTCCAGAGCATCAAGCGGAAACCCGAGGGCCAACAATGGGATTCCGACTTGGTCAAGGCAGTTCGTGGATTGCCCTGGAAGACCTCACCGGACGAGACTGGAGATGGTGCTCGATTACCCGAGCCACTGACCGTTCGAGCTCAAGTTGAGGAGGGACTGCCTCCACCTGCTCGCGAACTGGTTAAGCCCGAGGTAGCACCCTTCAGACGCACCTACATCCGCCAGTCTGACCTAGACAAGTTTGGGTATACGGCTGGATGCGAGGCATGCTCAGCAATCCGTGAGGGTCGAAGGAGAACGGGCATCAACCACACCGAGCACTGCCGCTCAAGGATCATGGAAGCCCTAAAGGAGTCAGAAAGCGGAAAGGCCCGACTGGAACGCGAAGAGCAGCGTGAGAGTGAATTCTTCGATAAGGTGAACAAGGCAGAAGAGAAGAAGAGGAAGGTGAGTACTGAGCAGGAGGCGTCCTCTTCCACAGACCCTCCAGCGGCCCAACCTTCCAGACCTCTGACCATTGCTCGCCAACCGCCTTTGAGGCCAGAGGTTCCGAGCGAACCTAGCTCTCTGCCACCTGGTGGTGCGGCTGCTTCAGCTGCGCCCAGTGGGGGCCAGAAGAGAAAGAGTGAAGGCGGGGGGGACGAAGGTCGTGCCGAGCTGGCACCTCCTGACGCAAGGTCCGAAGGTCAGAAGCGCAAATCACCTGAGAATGCCGAAGGCATGATCGAAGAGCTCATTCTTCAAGAGCGCGAAGGTTTCATTGCCAGTATCGAAAACGAGGAACAACCCACGTGCGACTTAGAGGACGACTTGTGGGAGGAAAAGTTCTACGACGAGAATACTGGTAAAGAGCTTCCCGCCGAAGGTGTCAAGCAAGCTCGCATGGAGGAGATCCAAGTTATCAAAGATATGCAGGTTTGGGAGCCGATTCCAAGACCCCCTGGCGAACGGGTCATCGGCACCAGATGGATTGACATCAATAAGGGGGATGATCTTCGAAAGAAACTGCGCTCAAGGCTGGTAGCACAAGAACTGAAGAGAAAGAAAGGAGTCAACGAAGATCCAAGCTGGACCGAGTTCTTTGCGGCAATGCCGCCATTGTCCTCATTGAGGGCTCTCTTCACACTGGCTACAACTGGGCGCGTACCCGGCCCAAACAAGAAAGCCTTCCAGATGAACGAGCATGGTGAAGTCTGTGTGCTGTTCATTGATGTGAAGAAAGCTCACTTCTGGAGTCCAGTCAGGAGGCGACTCCTCGTGGAGCTCCCACCAGAAGCGGGAGAAGGACCTGACAAGGTCGGCCTTCTCAAAAGGAGTCTCTACGGAACCCGTGATGCACCGAGCAACTGGGAACATGCCATCAAGAAAGTAATGACCGACTTGGGTTTTAAGCAAGGGGTGTCCAACCCGTGCCTTTACTTTCACCCCGAGCATGGCTTACGTTGCAATGTGCATGGAGACGACTTCACAGTCGTCGGGGGCTACAACAAGCTTCAATGGTTGATTGAGTCACTTCAGAAAGCGTGGACAATTGAGGTGAGAGGAATCTTGGCACGGCCCGGCTCGAGCCTGCCAGGAGTTACTCACAGCATCTCTGTGCTGAACAGATTGGTCACGTGGACCAACGAAGGGATTGAGATGGAAGCCGATCCTCGGCATGTGGACCTGGTGTTGGAACACCTGGGTTTGAATAACTCCAGCCCTGTTACCACACCACTTGTTAAGAGCACAGGGGATGAGGATGAAAGTCCACTCTCCAAGGAAGATGCTGGACTCTATCGGTCCATAGCAATGAGAATTGGGTATCTGTCAAGCGACAGACCCGACATGCTTCGGACTGTGAGGGAACTTGCTAAAGGCCTTAAGGAGCCCACTCAATATCACTGGAACCTGCTCAAGCGTGCAGGGAGATACTTGAGAGGAGCACCTCGCCTCGTGCAGCTTATCCCTCACCAAGAAGGGTTCAGTGTCATTCAAGGATGGAGTGATACAGATCATGCAGGATGCGTTCGCACGAGAAAGTCCACAACCGGGACGGTCGTGCAACTAGGGAAGGCAGTCATCAAAGCCACTGCGAAAGGGCAGGCAGTCATAGCACTATCCAGTGGGGAAGCTGAATACTACGGCCTGATATCCACCACCAGCGCATGCTTGGGTGAACAAGCAATGTTGGCTGATTGGGGCATCAACTGCCCTGTGGTCATCAACATGGACGCCACCACGGGCATATCCATTGGAAGCCGGAGAGGTCTTGGGCGTGTGAAGCACATCCACACCTGCTTCCTGTGGGTTCAAGAGGTGATCGACTCTGGCCGAGTTAAGCTGAAGAAGGTCTCTACGGGAGAAATGCTGGCTGACCTGATGACAAAGCCTCTGGATGCGAAGCTCATCCAGAAGTTCCTGCAAGGAATGGGGTACAACAGCAGAGCGGGACGACATCCTTTGGCACTGAAGACGTGAAGCTAACAACCCATGCCTCACCACTCGTGAGAGCTGTGCCAGCATCTCACTCGGGAGGCGTGACTGGAAGTGAAGGCTATAGGGTAGTTAGTTCCTGTACAGTTTGCATGTTACTGACGTTTTGGCTCAAGGCCAATTGCAGAAGCCTAAAAAGTGCTTTCATTACCTTATGTACACACCTCGTTACTACGTCCCATGACCCTTCGAATATAAAGCTCCAGTGCCTGACACCTTAGCGCCTGCAAGCCCGCCAAACTCCAAAACTGCCACGACGCAAGCCCAAGGAGGAAGAAACGCAGCAGCAGAGGTCGTGCCATGGATAGCAGCACAAATCAAGGGCTTTAAGGTTGTCGGGTTTTTGTATTGTTCGAGGGGCTAAAGGTCCAGAGTCTTGCTTTTCAAGTCTGCTTGAGCATTTCAGGATTTAGGGGATGGTGTGTTTTGGTTCTCGCTATGTGTCGCTGGCGACTTAGGAGGGCTTCAGACTGTCGTGAAGCGGGTTTTCGACCCGACTTGGGTCCGGTTGAACACCTAATGTAGGGGCCTTTAGAATTAGAATGGGGTTTTTGGGATGTATTATACCATGAATATAATAAAGCACCGCCAAATAATTTATTTAAGCCCCTATACTAGAGCCCTTAACCCTAAACCCTAACCCATCAGATACCCGAACGCTCCAAAGCCCAGGACCTGCAGCCTCGCCAAGCTCGTCGACGACGATGCGCCGGGAGCTAGGTCACCTTTTGGGTTTTGCGAAGGTTGCCTTAATAATTACCCATACCATTTTGAGGGTTTCTGGTCATAATTATAGTAGAATGGTCACCTTTTAAAGGGTTTGCAAAGGCTGCCTTAATAGTTACCCATACTATTTTGAGGGTCCCTGGTCATAATCATGGTATAGGGGGCCCGTTTTGGGTTTTGCAAAGGTTTTATTGTTATTGGTATTATTGAATGTGGTGACGACGATTATTGCTATGACTATAAGCGCGGTGTTGATAGTCGTGTAGGGCGTTGTAGTGTGTGTGTGTGCGTTTTTTCATGAGGGGTTGGTAGGGGGTTTATGAAGTTTATGGTATGTTTCGCAAGGATATTTTTTAGGGTTTCACGGAGCTTGGACTAGGGATTTGCAAGGTTTCCTGCTGCTTTTGTTTTTAGGGTGGGGGTGTGGGACTTGATGTAGGAGTCCGCCTAAGTTACGTTCGGTTCAATACTACAAAGTAATGTGGGTTTATAATAGGATGCTGTAGACGGGTCCTGTAATTTTGGGGTTACAGGACAATCAGGTTCATACATGACGGAGTCCATACCAAGAGGCCACAGAATCGGGGCTTCTGAATCAGTCTGCATGTGCGCATGTTTATGACGTCGCTGCTAGGCCTTCAGCACGTGTCGTACTGGTTCTTGGAGTTTGACAAATAGAAACTCGTTGCGAGTTGTAAGTTTAGCCTACATGCAAGTCAATTACGAGCTAAAGCTGCATTAAAATTTAGGTTGGTGCCCGATGTTTCTGCCCCAGTTTTCAAGATGCGGTAGCCGCACTTGCGCCCACCTGTGACCCTACTTTCAGTTCGGGGTTTAAGGCCTCATCCCGATGTTCAGGTTCACGGGTAGTTGTAGGTAGGGCTACAAGAATCCAGTTGGGACTCTCTGCACTTGTGCGTTTAGGGTTTAGGGTTTAGGGTTTAGGGTTTAGGGTTTAGGGTTTAGGGTTTAGGGTTTAAGGTACTTGCAGGGTTTTGGTTTTCATGTGCAGGGATCCCTCGCAGTGACTTGAAGTTTCAAGTCAGTTCCACGGTTTAAGGTGTTGTAGGGCTTTGGGTTTAGGGTTTAGGCCGTACAGTTGCTGGCCAAGGCTGCAACTATGGAAACACCACATGAAGCCCTAAACCCTGAAGCCCTAAAATCCTTAAACCCCAAACCCCTAAACCCCTAAACCTAAACCCCTACGTCCTAAACCAACCACAGAGGCTCTAAACCCATGAACGTCTCTATGGCCCAGGGAAGGCAACGATCAGGCACGGAGTGTGCATTTGCCCTCTTCTCTTAGGGGTACTTTGAAACAGTTTTTAATTCCGGGTTACTATAACCCCAAAACAAACAGCTAAAATTACAAATTTGTGCTAGGTTCTCAGGTTCAGTATAGTTCTGTCTTGCTCTACAGCAAGAGCGTCAGTTTGGTTGGTAGATCAGAGTTGGCCAATGTCACCAGTACCCAGTACCCCATGCACTTGCCAGTTCTTGCAGCTGTTGGTTTACAGCTTGTTAGGTCCCTGTTGTGAATAGTAATTGTTCGATTTGTAACAAGGGTTTTGCGTGCATTTCATCGGTTAAGTTTTAAACGGGCTTACCTCTTTTCCGGTACAGGATTTGCAGGCCTTCGAGGGGTTGCGAGGCTTTTGTCGGGCTTTCGGCGAGGGTCTACTTGACGTTGCATGTGTATGTGTAAGTGCCTACACCCTAAACCCCAAACCCTCTTCAAGCGAGTTCCTGAGATGTTGCTCAAGGTTCACAGGGCCTCATGGGCACGCGTAGACCTCAACCGCTACATCCTACACCCGACAGGACGAGAAGCATCATGAGGTGATGGGCGTGAATGCACGCATCCTCCAGGAGGCAGACGTGTGGATTCCAGTTGCAGGGCCTAGGGAGTTGAGGGCTTCGGGTTAATAGGGTTTCGGGGTATATTAGACTGTACTTACAAGAAAAGGAACCCACAAATAGCATTGGTAACTATTTAGGCTTCTATATCTGTTTCTGCTTTAAGGCTTTTTTTCGGGTTTCGGTTTCGGGGATGAAGGCTTATGATCGGGTTTGGGATTTCTGGGTTCAGGATTCCGAGTAGGGTTTAGAGGTTTAGGGTTTGGAGTTCAGGGTTTAGGATTTAGGGTTCTGAGTAGGGTTTAGGGTTTAGAGGTTTAGGGTTTGGAGTTCAGGGTTTAGGGTTTAGGATTCAGGGTTCTGAGTAGGGTTTAGGGTTTAGAGGTTTAGGGTTTCGAGTTCAGGGTTTAGGGTTTAAGGGGAATGTCGACATGTCTTTTTGGTGGCTCGAGTGTCTGTGTCACTGCTTGGAGGTTCATGGGACTTAGCAAGGACAGTTGTAAGTACCTTACAGTAACTGGGTTTATACTTAACTATAAGTAGAGTTACCCTAAACCCTAAACCCTAATACCCTAAACCCTAAACCCTAAACCCTAGACCCTAAACCCTAAACCTTAACCATAACCCTAGTTACAAAGCTCCCGTGAACCCTTAAAAAGATCCTGAGTGCGAAGCCCTGAGTTCTAAGTCCAAAGCCTTTTTTAGCAGACTCAGATATGCTGTTCACAAAAAACCCCTTCATTTAGGGTTTGGGGTTTAGGGTTTAGGGTTTAGGAGCATACTCTAATCCTTTTCGGATCCCTGTATAACGTGAAGTATATTTCCTCATATAAAAACCAACAAAAACTGTTGTCCTTTGACTGCGGCCACCCATACTGTTTGAAAGACGCTCCTGAACCTTGTGCCAAAAGGATGTAGCGTCCCGGCTGTAGGGTTTTGGTCTGAGGGTGCCCTACTTGGGAATTTCCAAACATGAGGAACCCGGATATAGGCACTGTAAGCACCCACCTCTCAGGGTTAACCCTTCTTTGACCAACGCTCGGATACTTTAAATTCTACTAAGGGTTTTCTTCCATAAATTCAAGCATGTAAGAGCCGTACTTAAACCTAGGAGGCCGGCGCATGATCCTCAAGTCCTGTAGCCCAAAAGCAGATAGAGAGGGCGGGGGGTTTACCTAAATTCTAAAGCCTAGACCCTTAAGTACGAAACCCTAGACCCTAAGCCCGGAGCCAGAAGCACCCCAAGCAGCAGGATACTTCACCAGAGAGCCCCAAGACCACTTTGTTGAGTACTCTAAACCCTAAACCCTAAACCTTAAACCCCAAACCCTAAACCCTAAACCCTAAACCCCAAACCCTAAACCCTAAACCCTAAACCCTAAACCCTAACTCTAAGATGAACTCTAAACCCTGGCATGCTTGGAAGCGTTTGTTTGGACCTGTTCCTTTAAAGGAAGCAGTATGACAACGGTTTGGGGTTTAGGGGTTTAGGGTTTAGGGGTTTAGGGTTTAGGGTTTATGTTTAGGTTTTAGGGTTTAGGGTTTCGGGTTTAGGGTTTCTTTTTCGATGCTACTCGATGCTCTCTTCACAAGTCCAGAACCCTAGGTAGCAGACCCCAAAATCCTTGAGAGGACTGAACCACTCTCGATACCTTGATTGAAGGCTCATTCCTTGGTAAGATGTGCATTCTCCTAGATAGTGGGGAGACCCCTGAAAGGGGACCCTTCTAAACCCTACTTCTAGCTCTCTTAAAAGAGACCTTATTGAGAGGGTCTATATCCGCAAGGGTTCCCCTGATCCTAACTCCTAGTGTAAGCCCCAACTCTAAACTGTAAACCCTAAACCCTAAACGGAAAAGAGCGCTCAAAAAAAAAAAAAACTAAACTCTAAACCCTAAACCCTAACCCCTAACCCTAAACGGAAAAGAGCGCTCAAAAAGAAACCCTAAACTCTTTCTCCCTAACCCCTAACCCTACGTAATCCTAACTCCCATATTAAAGATGGGCTTCCCCGCCTGACTTGAAGATCCTGTGGCGGGCCAGGTCAGAACCTCACCAGCTGGTGCAGAGGACTTGGAGAGAGTGGAGCCTTCTGCCTGCAAGACTTGAAATCAGAAGGGAAAAGGTTTGACCCTTAATAACCCGTGCTCTATAATGGGCTATATAAACTGCCTGCAAGACTTGAAATCAGAAGGGAAAAGGTTTGACCCTTAATAACCCGTGCTCTATAATGGGCTATATATAAACTGCCTGCAAGACTTAGGCGCACTGAAGGTTATGAGGACAGGAGTTTGGGCTTAGGGTTTAGGGGTTTAGGGGTTTGGGCTTTGGGCTTAGGGTTTAGGGTTTCGGGTTTAGGGGCCCTACCCTATAATGGGCTATATAATGGGTATATATATATATATATATATATATATATCTATATAATGGCTATATTAAGGGACTTAGGCGCACTTAGAACTAGTTTTTAACTTTTGGTTAGTGTAATCCCTAAGAAACAGCTAAAATTACAATGTTTGCTAGGGTTCTAAGTTCAGTATAGAAGACTTAAAACCTAAGCCGAAATCCTTAAACCCGAATGTCCTGAACCCTAAGCCCCCAAACCCTAGAACAGAAACCCTCAACCCCCAAAACTTGTAAGAGTAAATTTTAAGCCCTAGACGACGAACCCTGAACCCCCAAACCGTAAACATCTGCATGCGATGTTGATTCGCATTTGGCTAGGTTGCTGGCGAGACACAGGAGCTGCGTCTAGGGGGTGAAAGGCAGGACAGTTGCACTCGGGTTGTGGCATGTCGGGTCCACTAACCCAGAACAACTGTTTCGGACTTCGGAAGCCGTTCAATTAGTCACTCTGTTGCTGGACAATCCTGTTTGTTCCTCCTTCAGGAAACGGGAACAATGCCGTTTATCGGCTCGAGCATAGACTGGAGATGCTGCACAAGATCTGCGACAGCAACATCGTGAAATCGAATCATGAAAGCTCTGGTGTGTTGCGTGTGTGTGTGGGTGCACAGATCAGCACGCATGCTGCTTGCTGGGATCGAAGGTGCGGAATGTCGGAACACCCACAGAAGTTGCAGACAAGCAGCGAGCTGGGCGTCAGGACCCTAGCGGGCCCAGCAACAGATAACACAGCTGGTCACGCAGCCAATCCGCACTCCGGAGGAAGAGAGCCACGGCCGCCACTGTCAAGCGCTTACCGCTCAAAAACCACACTTTCACACCCTTAAACCCAACGCCCTGGAACCTCAATTCTGTGCAGTCTGTGAAATAAAGAAGGATTAGCAATTACCACATTCCTGTGGGGTCCATACCATAATAATAGTCCTATATTATACCCCCCCCTGAATCAGTTAGGCCCATGTTTTGCCCTTAACCCTAAACCCTGAAACCCTATATAAGCCGCAAACCCCACGGAATTTGGTAGACTACTTACAGGAACCCTTGCAAGACCCGACAAAGCTTTTCGAAACCTGAGGTTCAACCTAGCCGAGCCCTCCGGACCACGTATCTCGGAACGCATCGGAACGCATTGCATCGCCGACCTGATGGGGTCGGGTTTAGGGTTTAGGGTTTAGGGTTGAGGGTTTAGGGTTTGCGGTTTGAGGTTTGGGGTTTCGGGGTCCCTATCAGTTCTTTTCAAAAACCTGTAGCTAGCTCATGTATCTCTGCATACGTTATATATGCACATGTAAACACCAGCCATTCCTACTTTGGTGTAACAAGACACGACGCACTCCCTGCCTGCACGTGGGAGTACTTGAAGGTTCATGGGACTTAGTATTTGGGGTTACAACTAGGGTAGCCATACGTCCAATTGCTAATTAAGGTACTTACAACCTTACTTACTAAGTCCCATGATCCTCGAAGTATGGGGTTCCGGCTACATTTACGTGGGTGCGGATCTTCGGACCAACCTGCCTCCGATTCGTACGGTTCATGATATAAATCCTGCATCACCCATAGTCAAGAACATACCATAGTTCCCATAGTTTAGGGTCCTTAAGGCAGTGCAGGATTTATATCATCAACAGTATTGATCGAACTATGTACCTTTAACCCTGAACTCTTAACCCTGGACTGGACTAAACCGCCCAAGAAATGTTAATATTGGGGCTTAAATAGTTACCAATGCTATTTCGGGGTTCCTTGATATGGTTATAGTAGAATGGGCCCCAAAACGCTGTTCTAATTCTTAAGGCCTCTATATAGTTTTCGTACCCCTATAGATCCTTATAGTAACCCCTTATAGAGCCTGTTAAAGGAACCCCATTCTAATTATGAAGGCCCCTACAGTAGAAACTGCCCCCACCATGTAACAGTGACGATAAGGATTATAGTAGGGCCCTATTATATTCCTATTATACCACTATTACAGGGTGGGGGCAGCTTCTAACCCCCAATGCTCCTGGACCTTCGTAGTGAGATCCCAAACCTCAGCCCCGAAAGCCCAAACCCTCCCCCAGAAAGCCCATGACCCCCTTAGGAGCCTTAGGGTACAGTAGATCAATGTTAGCTCTTGTTCACAGCCAGAAGAACCCTAAACCCTAAACCCTAAACCTTCCTCAGAGACGTAAAGCCCTCGAAGATGGGGCTCGAGCTGATCCCTAAACCCTAATATAGGGGCTTGCTTTAAAGGGAGCTATAGGGGTTCCTTTAAAAGGTTCCTTAAAAGGGGATCTACAAGGGATCTATAGGGGTTCCTGTAAAGGGTTCCTTAAAAGGGGAGCTACAAGGGATCTGTAGTAGGGTTCTATGATAGAGGGGCCTTGATAATTAGAATAGGGGTTCCGTTAAAGGGTTCCGTTAAAAGGTTCGATAAGGGATACTACAAGGGCACTATGATTTTGGGGAGGGTCTTGGGGCCCCTTGTGCTACCAAAATAATGTAGGGAGGTATTAAGACCCCTACATTAAACAGCGGGCCTATCAGGCCTACAGGGCACCCTCTAAAACCCGCAACCCTAAACCCTGGCCATTTTAGGGCATCTGTAGGACACAATAGAAGACAGCATGCCGTAATCATCCCAAAAATCTGTAGAGCCATGTAGAGCCCAACAGAAGACCACATTTCGTCAGCGAGGGCTTCGGGAATCAAGGCTTCTTGCCGCTCGATGAGCGGGGATTCCTTGTGCACTTTTACCCAGAACCCCAGGAGGATCCAACAAGTAGATCCCTTAATGAGGGTTCCCTTTTATTTAGGGCTCCAAGTAGGGGATCTACTTTCTAGATCCTCCCAAAATCTGGGTAGAGGCACTGTACTTCCTAGGCCGTGAACTTGGAACCTGAAACCCGACGGCCCGAATCCTACATAGCCTGAGCCGGAAGAGCCTCTGAAGCCTACAATCCTTCGCTAATCCTAAGATTTTGAACCCGGTGCCCAAAACCCTAAGCCCTAAACCAGTTTTCGACTGCCGGCAGTCGGAAAAAGAGCCCTCAACATAAAAAAAATGTTTCGATGCCGGGCTGATGGCTTTCTTGCCCAAGCGTTTCAACGTAGCTGGATGCAGTTTCGCCCCTCCCTTCTGCCATGGAGTCCCCTCTGTGTTTTGCCTTCGTTTTCCCCATGGCCTCTGGCCATATCAATCCCTCTCTGCCCATTGCAAGAGCCCTGGGGAGTCTTGGGCATGAGGCTGGGTCACCCACTTAAAGGATCATAACAAGGATAGTATCTAGGGTTAGAAAGAAGGTAGCCATACTTAGTTACAGTTTTATATAACTCTAATTATGGCAGTTGTAACCGTACTTACTACGTCCCATGATCGTCCAAGAGCAGCAAGTAGGGTTAACTATAGCCATCGCATCTGTTTCCCGGCTTCTTCGAGAAAGGCTTTGCTCACTTGAGTTTCTGTCGGGGTTTAGCATTTGGG
Organism: Symbiodinium sp. CCMP2592; assembly: GCA_905221615.1. Classification (NCBI taxonomy): domain Eukaryota; class Dinophyceae; order Suessiales; family Symbiodiniaceae; genus Symbiodinium; species Symbiodinium sp. CCMP2592. Next base: position 79,325 of record CAJNDT010006197.1, on the reverse strand, counting down.
GCTTAGGGGGATGAGGTTTGGGATTTAGAGTCAAGCTGGGCTCCGAAACCGGCGCGAAGGCAACAGCGAGAAGACCCGGAAGCAGAGCCTAAAACTGTACAGCCAGCCGGAAGCCTGCTCTCTTTTTCCCCGCCAGGAGCAACGGAAACGCAGAGAGAGAGAGAGAGAGAGAGAGAGAGAGATTGAGTTAGCCACGTGATCACTTTACAGTTAGATTATCGTTGACATACTGTACTACTTTTGCCTACCCGTTTGTAATCATTGCTGCAATCAGCATGACAATCAGCATGACGATGTGCAGTGTCGGGTCAAGCTCGAAGCACAAGGACTTGCAAGCATACCTAGTTTACTTAGGCCCGCTGTTGGTGCTGTACTGACGAAGTTGTCTCCGAGCTGTTGTGTCCAAAACGTTTGGCTTACTGTAGGTGAAATCGAGTCCACCAAAGAAGAGCTACGAAACCCACCGGGGGAAGAGTCGGAGAATTGCGTGGTAGTTGCAACTTTTCAGCAGTTTGCTTCACAACGGACTTAGTACCAGTGCAACATCTTGCCATGTCACAACGGATGGTCGATCCCTGGCAACGCTGCGCTTAAATACTGATTTCTGTGAAACAACGGGAGACATCCACCTTTCACACTCCTCCAAAGCCCCCATGAACAACGGGGGGCCCCTGCGGCCGGGGGGCTTCGAACAGCCCTCATGCCCCGGGGAAGAAGAGAGAGTTCGAGAGAGAGTCCGGCGACACCGCATCAGCGAAGAAGTGGAGTTCATACAAACTGGGTCATGGAGGTACATTTGCGATAGAAGACGCCGAGCAGGGGAAACGACGAAGGGGCGTCTAGATATAAGCAACCTATCAACTGCGGGCCCTGAACCCTAAAGCCTGAATCCTGTAACTAAACCAACAGAAGAGTATGGTGGTTCAAGATAAGTTGGATATGCCCTGCAAAGATTGCCCTGATAGTAGCACTCTGCGTCACAGAAGCCCTTGAAGCTCTTGCTAAGCTCGGTTCTTCTCCAAGTAGCCGAGTGCTTGGAGGGTCGGGGGACTTAGTAACTGGTTATTTTCGGGACTTTTAAGTACTATAATTACTATAACCCCAATTAGTGTCCCTTTTAGGGTACTTATAAGTCTACTTACTACCTACTTACCAAGTCCCCCGACCCTCCAAGTGGAGGTTCATTACCTCTGCCGGGAGCAGATGAGAGAGGCCATCGAAGATACCGGCGCCGAGTTCAGTACCTCTTACCTGGCTTTGTTTAAAGGGGCAAAGGAGGGACCCTTAATGGGGACCCCTACCCTATAATGGGCGGTATAATAATGGGTATATAATAGCTATATCAAGGGTATATACCTAGGGGTCCTTATTAAGGGTCCCTTCTTTTACCCCTGGCTTTGTGGTTTAGGGTCACCAATTGTACGGGTTCTATTAGGGTTGCTACAAGAGGTTCTATTAGGGTTGAGGGTTCAGCGTGTTTCGGGTTTGGGCATTTCAGGTCTTCATGAAACCCGCTTTGCACCAGACCCCAAACCTCTTCTCAGAGGTTTCTGGTCTACGGTAGAACACCATGAAGACCCCACGCTCGAAATGATCATAAACAAAACTTGATGAGAGGCCCCGAAGAGTGAGATCTTTGCAACGTCAAAACTCCCCTAAGGTCCTACAGCGTAGTAGGACTGTTAGAGTCCTTAAACTCGGCCGTGGCTGGTAAAGCCCCTTCTTTCGTACGGTTTCCAATAAGGATCCTAGGTTTTTTGAAAGACTGGGGTTGCTTAGTGTGTGACCCCTATGGATCCTTCTACCCTTCAAAGCATCCGTTGCCAGGCAACGAGGTTTCGGAGTGCCCAGAGCTGTACGAGGGCCGGGTGCCGGAGATGTTCGGTGCAAACGCATCGTTGAAGCAGGAGTACAACCTCGAGGACACTAGGATTTGGCTTGTGGCTCCTGCTTTACCACATAACTAAGACTTTGAAGGTTTACGTATACTCTATGTACAGGCTTCAGTCGCAGTAAGGCTTTTGGGGATTTAGGAGCCTAAACTATACCGTATGTTTTGAACCCCTAGAAGCCCCTACGGCCCACCAAACCCCCTAAACTACCTACTGTCTGGTTCTTAGTAGGGAATGGGGGAATGGATCCCTATAGAAGCCCCTATATTCCCCAATATAGTCCCAATAACCCAGTCCCTACTAAGCACCAGACTGGCCTAAAGTCTAAGCCTCCAGTGGAGAAAAAGTTTCGAGGGCCTGGTGTGGGCTGGGCTGTGAGCGTTCGGAGACTTTAAAGCACGCTAATATAGGGACCTAAGTACTTACCAATACTATTTTGGAGGCTCCTGATTATAAATATAGCATAATGGGCCCCAAAACCTTATTCTTATTATCAAGGCCCTTATATTAAACACTATGCCCCAATTTCTGAACCCTAAACCCGCAACACTGTAAACCCTAAACCCTAAAATCCTGATGTTGAATGACGGAAGGAAGAATATTGGCCGATGGGACGAGACTCAAATGGAGGGATGGAAGTCAGGATTTCATGGATCTCATGGATCTTTTCTGAATTCTAGGGGCTGCGCCCAGGTGCGGGCAGCGCGAGTTGTTGTCAGCAGATGTAGCGGGGGAACGGGAAAGACACGGTCAAAATTTCCAGACGGTGCCGAGACAACGACAGCGCGACACCGGAACAAAAGTGTGACGTAGGCCCGAAGTGCACAACTTGTGGGTGATCTTACGCTCTTAGCCCTCGTCGGCCCTCCATGTAGCCCGCATCCGCCCTCCGCCGGACCCCGCTGATGCTGATGATGCGCGCCCTTTTGGGGCTTCCGCAACCCACGCAAAAACTTGGAAATCATCACTTCGCGCCCACTTCGCGCCGCGGGGCCGGTTGCGGGCGCCCGAGTGCTCATGATGCTCGCCGGCTCGCCTCCTGGGGTCGTCCACGGCGGCCCCGAAACCCGCCATGCCGTGGGGAATGGCTGCGAAGCGCGTGCGCGTTCCGAGACGCCTCCGGGCCAGGGCCCGCGCGGCCCGATGGGGAAACGGAGGTCCGATGATGCGGGGTCGGCGGCGGGTCGGCGGCACAAGCCGTCGTGGCTTTTGCTTCGCAAGAGAAGGCAGTTCGTCTGAGCCATAGCTCAGTCCATACAGGGCAGCGAAGCGCTGCCCGATTTAAGAGGCTCCGGCTCAAGCCGCCGACCCCGTGGGCGACAGACCGCAGCATGTTTTATGTCTGAGGGTTCCGGCTGCATAAAGAACCGCGTCGAACAGCACAAAGCAGGGGCAGCACGAGTTCAACCTGGTTTCCCCGCATGCTACCTCTGTCGAAGGCCGCTGAACCTTAAACCCTAAAGGAACAAGAAAGACACATTCTTGGCGACGAGCTCAAAAAACGGGCGCCAGTTTTTGTGCGCCAGTTTTGAGCCGCTACTCGCAGCCACAGTGGTCCTAAACCCTCAAGCCGACAAGCTTCACTGGTGCGCTTCTAAGACTGTGAGACTAAACGGGAACCTTCAAGTTGACAAGCTTCGCTGGTGCGCTTCTAAGATTGTGAGACAAAATGGGGGGAAGAGGCGGAAGCACGCGAGGCTGCGCGACGATCACGCGAAGTAGGAACAAGGAGCACTTTGGAGCGGAGATGCCAAGGTTGAAGAAGAAGAAGGGGGCAAGGGGGGGGAAAGGGGGCGGAAGGGGGAGGGGGGGGAGGGGGGGGAGGGGGGGAGGCGGGCTGGCAGGGGGGGAGGGGGGTGAAACTCTCAAGATTGTAAGGTCGCATGTTCCGCTGAACCAAACCGCAGCCAATTCCCATCGCCTCATGTCCAAAGGTCCCCAAACCTGAGAACCCTCTTAACCCTGAGCCTGGCAATTGGGTTTAAAGTTTAAGGTTTGGGATAAGTCATGGGTGGTAAAGATGGCTTCCGATGTTGCGGATGTATGACTTTCTTCGCGGCGGAGTTAATGCAGGGGCCTCACTACCTACCTGTACTATTTCGGGAGCTCCTTACTTTAATTATAGTATTTTGGGCCTAAGAAGCTTATTCTAATTATTAAAGCCCCTATATCATGGAGCCCTTACAGGATCCCTTACAGATCCCCTTTTAAGGAACCCGAAAAAGTGAACCCTACTCTAATTACTAAGGCCCCTATATTAGATATGATATGGTCGAGAGCATCTGGCGCCTCCACCTTCGCCCAGAAGCCAAGGACCATGAGCCCTGCGATCCTGGAAACTCCAACATCCCTTTACATCAGTCTATTTCTGTGTCTTATTGTGGTAGTAAGAATATATACTGTACCTGTGGATCCAAAAACCTACCGTTTTAAGGGGTTTCTACCATCGAATCAAGGGGTGATAACCTACTATGTTGTAGGGTTTGGGGTCACAGATAGACCTTATATCAGATTAGTAGCCCTACTTTGGTTATCGGAGTTTTCTTGTTTTCTGGGATATTGGAGTCTCTGGGATTATAAATTCGTAAACCCCAGATCCCCAAATATCTGCTCTTAAAGCACAGGCACCTTCACGTAGAGCCCTGACAAACCCTGTAACGCTGAAGCCCGAAGTCCTAAAACCCTAAGCCCTGTAGCCCTAAACTCTAAGCCCAAGCCATTAAAAGAAACCTTGTAGAGGATGATTCGATGATGACGGCATACTTCAAATTGCTGCCTATCTCGCTGGAGCTACAGCTGCCAGGTAGGTTCCTCTGGGTCAGGGTGCAGGGCTTACTTGGAAGTTCAGGGGACTTAGTCAACACAGTTCCAAGTACCATAGCTGGGCTTGTAATGGGATTTAACCTTACCTTCAACCCTAATTACTGAGTGGCATGATCCTTTAAGTAGGTTTCAGGGTGAAAGGCAAGGCGTAAGATGCGGGGTCTAGCTGTCGCAGTTGGAGGACTGTAACAACTAGGAATTTTGCAGGGCATGATGTCCTTAAAATTCTGCATGTTCGGAGGATGTTGGGTTTTGGTGTCTGGGGCCTGCGATGCCCTAAGCCGTAAGCCCATCCCTACTGCTGGTAGATGAAACAAATTAGTTTGGTTGACCCAAGAGCCCCGCGTAAGCTCTTCACACAAACCTTGCAAGTTTCTGCGAAACCTAATCAAATTTACGCTTGAGAGCACTTAAGAGTTAAGTTCCTGAGCCGTAGATACCGTTAAGGAGCCCCGGAAGCTTATTCTAATTATTAAGGCCCCTATATCATAGAGCCCTTACAGTATCCCTTACAGATCCCCTTTTAAGGAACCCAAAAACCCTTAAGCCGTAGACTCAGACTCGAGCCCGAGACTCCAATATCCCGTAATCAAAACGTGCCTTAAGTCATAGTAGGGATCTACTATAATTTAAGGAATATTCCTTGTAATTAAGGGATATTGGAGTCTTTATGTACCCTAAACCCTATAGTTTCCTTAAAGGAACCCTTAAGGATCTTGGGGAGCCAGGCGTGCTGCGCTGGATGCGGCGAGTTCGGCCGCACCTGACCGTCTTTTGCCCCTTGCAGCCTGGCGGGAATCAGTGTCCCCCGGAGCCCGATGTTGTCAAAGGGAAGTCGGTTTGTAGAGTAGTTTAGTAGATTAGTTATAGCTTTTGCAGTGGGTTACGGTTTTAGTTTTCTCGCAACTTTCGGCTCTTGATTTCGCATGCTTTCTTAACAGTGTTGCTTTTCCCAGCCCTCTAATCTAAACCCTTGAACCTCAGCCACTGAACCTCAAAGCCTTGAACCCGAAACTAACCCCTGAACCCCTCAAAACCCGTCTGAACCTCTGCAAACCCCTAAACGCTGAACTTCTGAACCCCTAGACCCTAAACCCTAAACCCTAAACCCTAAACCCTAAACCCTAAACCCTAAACCCCTAAACCCCTAAACCCTAAACTATAAGCCCTGAACCTAAGCCCCGAAGCCCTAAACCTCTAGATCCCTTTAAAGGAACCCCATAGATCCTGTTGAAGGAAAGCCTTCGGGATTCCTTTAGGGGAACCCTTACTTGGAGGGTCGGGGGACTTAGTAACCATAAGGGGGTTCCTTTAAAGGGGTCCTTTAAAGGGATCTATAGGGATTCTATAAGGGTTTAGGGTTTAGGGGGACTTAGTAACTGGTTATTTTTGGGGGACTTATAAGTACCATAACCCCAATTAGGGTCCCTTTTAGGGTACTTATAAGTCTACTTACTACCTACTTACTAAGTCCCCCGACCCTCCAAGTACCCTAAGGCTCAAAATAGCGCAAAAGCCTCATGTAGTATGGTCTTTGGGCCCAAAAGCCTTAAAAGATGAGTCCTTAGAGCCTCTGGGTTACAGATCCTTTTAAAGGAAACCCTTAGAGATCCCTTTAAAGGACGCCCTGATAGATCCTTTTAAAGGAAACCCTTAGAGGTCCCTTTAAAGGACACCCGAAGCCTTTGTTGCCCTGGCCCTGAAAACCTAAACTCGCCCCGGAACTCGTGAAAAGGGTGACCTGAAGGGTTTAGGTTTAGAGTTATAGACTTTTAGGGTTTAGGGTTTAGGGTTTAAGGTTTAGAGTTATAGACTTTTAGGGTTTAGGGTTTAGGGTTTAGAGTTATAGACTTTTAGGGTTTAGGGTTTAGGGTTTAAGGTTTAGAGTTATAGACTTTTGGGGTTAGGGTTTAGGGTTAGGGTTTAGGGTTTAGGGTATAGAGCTTGGGGTTTAGAGTTTTAGGGTTTACTTGGAAGGGCAGGGGACTTAGTAAGTAGGTTATAAGTAGAGTTATAAGTACCCTAAATGGAGTTACCCCAATTATAACCCTACATATAACCTACTTACTAAGTCCCCTGCCCTTCCAAGTAGGGTTTAGGGTTTAGGTTTATAGGGTTTTGGGTTTTAGGGTTTAGGGTTTATAGGGTTTTGGGTTTTAGGGTTTGGGGTTTAGGTTTTAGGTTTTTAGGGCTTTGGGTTTTAGGGTTTAGGGTTTCGGGTTTAGGTTTATGGGGTTTTAGGTTTTAGGGTTGTAGGGTTTAGGGTTATAGTGTTATGGTGTTTACGGGTTCAGGGTTATGATGTGTCCCGTAAGGGTTCTATCCGGGGTTATAGGTTCTTATAACCGTAGTGTTAAGGCTAGGGTTCTAGAAGGGGTTATTAATGGTCCTTCCAACCCTACCCATATGTTCCGAGCTCAAACTGCTTCGGGATCCAATATGACTGAAGCAATAAGCTAAACTGCGAGATGTGAGACCAGGTAAACCCTTAAACCCTACACCTGAAAACCCTCAACCCTGAAGCCAGTAGGCATCAGGTCCTCAAGAACGGTGAGCTCAGAAGCGGGAGATCAAGCGTCGAAAATCTTGAAATCCGTGAACACCCAGTCCAAAAACCAAAAGATGTGAAGCCTGAACCCAACACAGCCCAGAATTTTGTGAGCTCTGTGAACAAGTTGTTTTGCCCTACCTATAAACCCTCACTTGAAGCCCCAAGCCTGAAACCATACACCCCAAAACCTAAACTGTCCTAAACCTAACCAGGATCAGCAAGGAGGCCTTCTACGCCGCCAAGATTTTGGGCATCCCGACAGTGCTTCGTCCACGATTTCGGGCTGTGGGATGCGGGTTGTGTGAGTATTGATATCGGGTCCATGTACTTTTGGGGCCAAAATAGTTACCAATACTATTTTGGGGGATTCCCTATGAGAATTATATAATGCAACACGCCAAAAAAATCTAAGGCCCCTGCATTACTAGGACCTGGAGTAGGCCCTTATTCCCCTTTTTAAGGGTTCAGGTTCCCTTATATGCCCCTTTAAATCAAAAAGGGCACCCTTTTTATTCCTAGGTCACTCTTGGGTCTAGATTATGTACATTTTTATGCGGCTTTTGAGATTGATGCGGCTGTATCGAGGCTTGGGGTCCTCTCCGTGGTTTAGGGGTTTCATCTCTTACTTTTCAAATAGGAAAAGGAGGGACCCTTAATGGGGACCCCTACCCTATAAGGGGTATATAATAGCTATATTAAGGGTATATACCTAGGGGTCCTTATTAAGGGTCCATCCTTTTACCCTTGGAACTTTAATTTGTTGTATACTTTGTACCAAACAAGAGCCCATGATCCCTGTAGAACTCGTGTAACCCATGGAAGTAGGACCCTCCTTGAACTTTAAAAAACCTTAAAACTAAACCCGAAACGCCCTACAACGAAATAAAACACAACAAGTCAAACCGTTAGATCTGTACAAAGCCCTACCTAAAGACCCCTTACGAAACCCGAGACATTCCTTTTGAAACTCCGCAGCATCAGGTTCCCCTCCTCACTTCCGCTGGCCCCGGCAGTGTGGATGCCATGGTGGGGCACTTGCTGGGCGGCCTCACCATCGAGGAGATTCGACTAGGGTTTAGGGTTTAGGGACTCGTTACTTACGCACACACTGCACCCACACCCACACTGAGAAAAACAGCCCCAAAAGCTAAACCCTAAACTCTAAACACCTTTGCTCGAGGCCCACCACCCTTTAAACCCACAGCCCAACCCCATTCTGTTCTTAGTAGCCGAGTGGATACACTTTACACTTTTTGGGATAATAGTACCCACTGCAAAACTAAAAGTGTACACATTTTGGGGCTTATACCTCTAAACTCCCAAACCCCTCAACCCCTGAACCCCTACACCCCCAAACCCCTAAACCCCTAAACCCTACACCCTCAACCCAACTCCATTTCCTGTTTGCGCGAAGGAGACCATCGAGCCGGCAAAGCGTTTCCAGCCTTTTGGGGAGGCCAGAAAATGCTATGCCCAGCAATACGCTAGTAAAGGGCCCCTTAAAGGGATCTATAGGGCTCCTTAAAGGGATCTATAGCGTTCCTTAAAGGGATCTATAGGGTTTAGTTTAGGGTTTAGGGTCTACTTGATCCAGGATTCCCGGTAGTACCCTTGTTCCCTTTTCGTAGTCCTAGGTTCCTTATAAAGTTACCCACTACCAAAAAGGGAGCCCTTTTCATTTCTAGGTTACTGGGCATCCTAGTATAGGGCCCCAATACTATTTTAAGGGTTCCTTAAACGGGTTCTTGTAAGGGTCTATAAGGGTTCCTGTAGTTGGGTCTTTAATAACTGCCAATACTATATTGGGGGGTTCCTTGTTATAATTATAGTATCATGGTCCCCAAAACACCATTTTAATTCAGGCCCCTATGGTATCCACTAGTAGAGTAGGTAAGATTGAACCTGTTTGGGGTACTGCAGCCCCTATATAATCCCAAAGGTTGGCCTTCAGTTCTCGTAGGATACTGAGCAAGTAGTAAGGTAGTATATGGGCCTTCAGTAAGTTTAGGAGGGGCTCTACAGGGATTACTCTCGTGATACTAGTAGCTCTACAATATGACTTGATTGCTACAGGGGCCCCTCAAGTGTTTAGGGTTTAGGGTTTCGAGTTGTATGCCTCAGGCTTTCGTACACACAGTTGTTGTGCAACAGCCCCCCCCGACCCCAGTCTAATTGTTTCGGCCACTACATTGCTGCTCCTTCGTTTTTAGGGTTTACACGATTGGAGTCTAGGGTCTCCAAGCATGCCGTCTTTTTGAGCTTGCCTCTGGTTTGATCGCCAGTACGATTGGTTTGGCTTGAAGGCTTTTATGCTTGCTGCTTGCATACTTATTGCCGTTATTACTGCTGTGACAGTGACTGTTACTATTGCTGTTCTTCTTGTGATTTGGTGTTCTCATGATTACGATGCTTCTTGACGTTTTTAACCCTAAGCCGTAAACCCTAAAATAACTGTTGAGACTCGACTCGAGTAACCCCTTTTCTTGGGTTCTGGTCAGGTTTAGGGTCCAGTGCTAGGGTTTAGGAGTTTAGGGTTTAGGGTTTGAGAGTTCTGTTGGTAGGAATCGCAGTTAAGGGCTCTGAGAGGTTACTTAAAGGGGTGGGGGAGGGGGGGGTGTTCGGTTTAGGGTTTTTCGTGGTTGAGACACCCGAAATCTGTTGCTTACAGAGCCAGGTTGCGCACCAAAGGATACTGCGGCCTACACAATCTGCAGTCTTACGATTCCTGGTTAAAAATTAGGTCTTTGGGTTACAGGTATTGCTTGCTTTAGCCCAAAAACCCTAGCGCCCGAAAGCCCAAACCCTAAAACCCTGTACAACATCTTCGAGGTTCCTGAGTAGTACCCTTTTGCTCTTTTGATTCAGGGTCCCCTTACTTTACAAAATGGGGTTACTCGGGAACCCAGATAACATCCTTTATCTCGGGTAACTTCGAACCCGAAGCCCAACAGCCGCGAACCCCAAACCTCGAAACCCCCAGGCCCCCTCCAGCACCCCCCAGTACCTTTTAATAGAGCCCTTATGGTCCTTAATTAAGGTCTAAGGTTAGAAGAATGGGCCCCTAATATGGACCCTGAGGCCTTTTTGAGGGAGTTCTAGGGACCCTTAAGAGTCTATATCGGCTCTCTAGTAGGTATTCAAGGATCCCAAGGTTAAGGGCCCATACCAGGGGCCCATGGTTTCAACCGTTGATACTGCTGATGGACAATATCCTGCATGACCCTAAGGACTCTAAACTACGGGAACTATGGTATATTCCTTATAATGGGTAAGATGCTTACTTCGGCTGATGGACAAAATCCTGCATTATCCATTATATGGAATATACCATAGTTCCCATAGTTTAGAGTCCTTAGGGTCATGCAGGATATTGTCCATCAGCAGTATGGGCATTTAGGGCATGTTAGGGGTTCTTGGGAGGTCTCGGTTGCGTCACTGTTGCAGAAGCCTTGTGAAGTAAAAGCCAGAAAGCTGGAATATGATTATCCTAAGCCCTTTTATGGTAAATTATAGGGTATCCTACCCTGAAACCATATTCCAACTTTCTGGAGTTCCCTGTAGATCCCCCTTAACAACCCTTCTTGAAGCCTTCTGGATGTCTAGAACCCCTGATATGGGGCCTGGGAGGGCTTTTAAGCTGGGTTTTTTGTGGAATATACGCCAAATCCTTACTCTAGTTATAGTTGTTAAGGCCCGTATGCAAAAACGCTGTAATCTCAAAAAAGCTGCTGGAACATCACTGTAGAGCCCTATGGAACCCTCAGAACCCTGTAAACCCCTCTAAAACCCCACAACACAAGTATATTCCAACCCCAAACACTCGACGCTAAACCCACTTTGGTGATACCTCTGCTGCTTTAACCAGTGAGGCAGTGAGGGAGTCTGGTCAATACTGCAACAGGCAGGGTCGTCGCGAGTTTGCGGGAAAGGCCCACTGCATTTTACAAAGCCACCCCCCAAAAAGACTTAAACCCTCAACCCTATAGATCCCTTAAACGAACCCTTGAAGGATCCCTTAAAGGAACCCGTACAGGAATCCCTAACTTCTTGAGCTTTGTTGCTTGGAAGGCCGCGGAGCGCCTTGAAAGTGCCTACGGGGTGCAGATGCTGAACCTCATGGACACCTTTTCGGGGTTCCTAAAAGGGTTTAGGTTTCCAAAGAGAGTTTAGGAGCTTAGGTTTCTGTCACAGTTTCCTAACACGGTTTAGGCAGTTCCTAAAAGCGTTTAGGAGCTTAGGTTCCTAAAAGGGTTTAGGGCTTTAAGGTTCCTAATAGGGCTCAGGGCACCTCTTAGGTTCCTCGTGGAGTAGTCTTCTGAGGAACCCTAAACCCTAAACCCTAAACCCTAAACCCTAAACCCTGAACCTTCGTTGGCTTAGGGTTCAGGGTTTTAGGGTTTAGGTTGAGGGCTTTGGAGTTTAGGGTTTATGGTTTAGGGTTTAGGGTTTGGGGTTTATTTAGGGTTTAGGGTTTAGGGTTTAGGGTTTAGTGTTTTGAGGGTTTAAGGTCGTAGACCGCATTGCTGGAGCAACAGAGAATAGAAGGCAGGGTCTATCCCGGAATAGATGGTTTTAACCCCTCCATTTCACCGGAAGCCGGCAGGGCACTAATTACCAATCACTATCAAGCCCTTATAAAAGCTGATAAATCCATTTTGGCACGAATGCTTATAGCACCATGCAAAGACCCTCGAAGACAAGGCACTGGTACAACATGATCTTACATCCCTGAACCCTAAACACTGAGAATCTCTAGACCGCAAGAACCCCTACGCCCTGAGCATCCTTGAGCTCTACACTAAACCCTAAACATCCCAAAAACCCTTAAGAAAACCCTAAGTCCTAGACCTCCCCAAACGCGGAATATCACCCAAACCTTAAAGATGATTTAAACCCGAGACATCCTCAAACCCTAGACATCCCTAACCCCTACTATAATTTTTGGGCCTTGAAAATTACCAATACTATTTTGGGTCCCTAAACCCTGAGTCCTTCTTATTTGGATGTTCGGAGATTTCGATGGGGGTTCCTTATTATAAGCATAGTATAATGGGCCCCAATACCTTATTCTAATGATTAACGCGCCTAGCTTATAGAGCCTAATTATGGATCCCTTATAGAGCCCTTTAAAGGAAGCCAGCCTTCAAAAGGAACCCTACCCTAATTGTTAATTTTAAGGCCCTACATTAGAAGCTGCCCCCACCCTGTAATAGTGACTATAAGGATCATATTAGGGCCCTATTATATTCCTATTATGCCACTATTACAGGGTGGGGGCCCCTTCTAATTGTCAATTTTAAGGCCTTACATTACCTTAACCCCAAGTAACCTACCTTTTCAAGGACTTATATAAAGAAATCATATTAGGGAACCCTAAAAGGGTAGGTTCCTTAGGGTCCAGGTAGGGTTATGCGTAAGGTAACTATAGTTGTAAATATAACTCCAACTACGGTACTTACAACTGTACTTACTGAATCCCATGATTTTCTAAGTAGGGCATTGGGTTTGGGGCCTAGACCTTGTCGCTCGCACGGCGAGGATTTGATCCTCCGGTCCCAGGGCGCCGTGGATTCGATCTCGCAGAGCGTCCTGACCCTGGTGACTACTTGCGAGGCGCTCAAGTAAGTAAGTAATATAGCGGCCAAAATAATTACCTACACTATTTGGGTGGTTCCAAACGGTAAAAAATAGTATAATTCCTACGCCCCAAAACCCTATTCTAAGTCGTAAGTCTTAAGGCCCCGATATTAAGTCAGACGGGGCCTTTGGTCTAGGGGTTATAGGGTCGAGCATCCCGGGGAGGCCTTCGAACACGTGTGCTGGAACCCTATAGGAAACTCCAGAAAGTTGGAATATGGTTTCATGGTAGGATACCCTATAATTTACCATAGAAGGGTTAGGATCATCATATTCCAACTTTCTGGCTTTTACCTTACACTTGAAGGTTCATGGGACGTAGTAGCGAGAGACAGATAAGGGGTTGCGAGGGTATATCTTAGAAGGGGCCCCCACCCTGTAATCGTGGTAAAATATGAATATAATAGGGGCCCTAATATAATCCATATAGTCACTATTACAGGGTGGGGGCAGCTTCTAAGGTATATCAAAAACAACAGCTATAGTCTCCTTAAGAATTACTTTGTTCATCATTTTTGTTCATATTGATACCAATGTCAGGGGGTGACATAAAGGACTCAGCCGAGTGACAGGTACTTTTGGATAGGATCACGTCTTCTTGTTGTCAATGAATTGTCAAATCTGGGAGCTCATAGACAAAAGCTCCCTGCGCATACAGCTTTGGCAATCTTGTATGGTAGCCTAAATGGTCAGAGCTTTTCAAGACAAAGAATCAAAGGGGAAAAGGAGGGACCCTTAATGAGGACCCCTGGGTACATACCCTCAGTATAGCGATTTTATACCCATTATGCAGCCCATTATAGGGTAGGGGTCCCCATTAAGGGTCCCTCCTTTTCCCCTTTGAAAGGAGCAGCTCTGTTGGGTGCCCTGTCTTGAAGGACATGCAGGTTCCAATGCCTGCCGAGCTTGCGGCCATCTACCGCGAGTCCAACACCCGTTTCGCATTCGTCGGCCCGCTCTTAGACCAGGCGTGGGGGGTTTTCCATAGGGTGTTAGAGGAGTTTGTAGGTGTTCTGCAGCATCGAATAGTCGTGCCACATACAGTAGGGATTGTATATGGTTTCAGGAGGGTTCCGTGGGGGGTTGTATATATACATATATATATATATGTATATATATACCGGGGTTTCGGGGCCTCAGGTGAAGATTTTCCAGCTCCCATAGGCGGACTTACAGCCAACGACAACACCTCACGTAGATGCTTGGAGGATCACGGCATTCTAGGTTTCTGAGTAGTACCTTTTTTGCCATTTTCATTTTAAGGCATCCTTACTACAGCCGAAGGGTTGGAAAAAGGGTGCCCTTGTAACATAAAGCGGCTACTCAGGAACCTAGGATTTGGTGTACGTTAAGTGATCGTGACTATATTTTTTACCTTGTCCATATAATAATAAGATAATAATAACAGTAATAGTAATAAAAATCGTATAATGACCATATAACCCTACTCGCTAAGATCCATGGTCCTTCGAATAAAACGCTTCTTCTCTGGTCCCTACAGCCTCCTAGGTGTACCTGTTTGCTCTTCGTCTTTCTAGGTTCCCTCACCCCTGAACCTTAAACCCTGAACCCTGAACCTTAAACCTTGAACCTTAAACCCTAAACCCTCCCAACATAGGCTCCACCTGGTAAGGTATTCCCTCTGGTAATGCAGTCGGAAAAGGGCCCGCAAAAAAAAAAACAAAAACCTAAACCCTTGTTGGGCCCCCAGCCTCGAACTTCCCATCCCCGCACTCTACTTGAAGGTTCCCATGGGGCTTAGTAAGTACCTAAAAAGGGCTCCTTGAACAGGCTCCTTAAAGGGATCCATAGGGTTCCTTAAAGGGATCTATAGGGTTTAGGGTTCAGGGTTCTACTTGACGGTTCATGGGACTTACAGTAGAAGCCAAAAAGTTGGAAACCCAATAGCCTCAATCCTTAAGAGTAATGTAGAGGAAATCCCAGCACTATTTGTCCTTAATCCGGTTTCCAACTTTTTGGGGTTTGCTGTGGTAAGTACAGTTATAAGTACCCTAATTGGGTTTATAAGTACATTTAAGTGTAATTATAACCCTAGATACTACGTCCCATGAACCTCTAAGTAAACCCTAAACCCTAAACCCTATAGATCCCTTTAAGGAACCCTTATAGATCCCCTTTGAGGAACCCTTTAAGGAGCCCCTTATAACCCTAGATACTACGTCCCCATGAACCTCTAAGTGCAGTCGGGAGGCTGGCGCCGTTCGCGCTGGAGGGTACAAGTATCTGGAGCAAGAGGAGCGGGGATGGCTTAGCTGGGGTTTAGGATTTAGGCTTTTAGGGCTTCGGTGTTTAGGCTTTAGAGTTTAGTGGGTTAGGGTTTGGGGTTTAGGGTTTAACATAATTAATTCTGGGGTCTTCACAGGGTCTTACGGGAACGTGGTTTATTGGGCTGAATGCTATTTCAAGATTGAGCATAAGGCGAAGCTCAGTGTTGAGAGTCTGGTGCGCTTGAGTGTGAGAACCCCATGTGAGCGCCTTCAGGGGCAGAAATTCTTTACTGTACTGTAGGGGCAGGGGGTTAGGGGTTTTGTGAGTTTTGGGGGCTAGGGCTTCGGGTTCACGATGTACAGTTTTATACCACATATGATGAGAATGAGGTTTTACAATGTTTCCAAGTTTTTAGTATCATGGTGATATACGCTTTGTTTTTTAGGGCACCTGTACTGATTGAAAGGGGTTTCAAGTCTGTTTGCGACAGAATTTCATGTGTTTTTTTGGGGGAAGGTTTGGTGCCAGAGATTCCTTAGACTACACGGTTTAGGGTTTAGGGTTTAGGGTTTGGACTACGATTTAGGTTTGGGTTTTGTGCTGACCTTATAGTATGGCCCTCTGCCGCAGACTGCTGGGGTTTTGTCCGCACGCTTGCCTCTGTTCATAACATGCTCCCGCTGCACCCAGATGCCCCAAGGCCCCTATAAGGAATATGCCTAAAATCGTATCATGGATCCTATTGTAATTTAAGGCATATTCCTGGAAGATCTTTCCGCATCTAAACGCCCTGGTCGATTTCTCTGCAAAGCCTCCACGCCACTCTGAAAAACAGACCAGGCAGAACTACCTCTAGCCCAAAAACCCTAGATCCTCAGAATCAGGGTCTGCTATGCACATGCTTTCCTGAGGTTGCGGCCCACTGCTTTGATCGCATGTTTCAAACCCGAAGTCCCCTCATGCCTGCTTCCGTGCTTGTAGGCTTTGGGGTTTAGGTCTTAGTAGGGTTTGGGATTGAATTTGGATTTAGGATCTAGGGGTTCATGTAGGGTTCAGGGCCGCTCAGGAATAGATCTGAGGGCTTTAGATATGCCCTAAACCGTCCATCCTGAACCCCAGAACGCTAAAACCCCAAAAAACCCGAAATCCTAAAACCCGGAACCCCTAGACCCCTAAACCCCCAGAATCCCGAAACCCTGAACCCCCAAAACCGCCTAAACCCCTAAACCCCTAAACCGGGTCGACCAGGAGCCAGGATCCTGTTCGGCACGGCCAGATCCCATGCAGGAGCGAGTAGTGGCCTGCTTAGGGTTTCTTATTCTTGGGGTTTACTATAGGGGCCTAAATTACCAATAGTATTTTGTGGGCTCCTTACTAGAAATTACAGTATAAAGGGCCCCAAAACCCTATTCTAAATGTGAAGGTCCCGAGATTAGTGGGCTGGTTTAGTGTTCTCGGTTCTTGGGGTTAGGCTTTCTTGAAAGAGTCTTATTGGCGGGGGGAGGAGTGTCTATGGAGTGTCTGTAGTAGTACCCTGAGACTCGAATATCCTGTAATTATGAATATCAGGGATCCTACTATGATTTAAGGTATATTCCTCTGGGGGCCCTTAGACTGTTGAGCTGGGGGCCTAACCTCCCCAAAGGCTTGGGGGAAGTTGGGGATCTATGTTTTTTGCGTTTATTGAAGCCTTAATCCAAGGGTAAAAGGAGGGACCCTTAATAAGGACCCCTAGGTATATACCCTCATAGAGTAGGGGTCCGCATTAAGGGTCCCTCCTTTTCCCCTTGGACCTAAGCAACCCTAGAGACCCGACACCCTGAGGCCCAACATCCCAAAAGCATTCCAGAAAGGGCACCAGCCAGCTTCTCGTGGAAATGTCTTGGGGGAATAAATTGGTGAAGGTTTGAATACTGAGAGTTTATTCAGGTTTGGAGGTTTAGAACTGAGGGTTGTAAGGTTTAGGGTGTGGGCTTAGAAGTTCAGTTTCGATAGCCATCAACACACACACAAACATCCCTCGTGAGAAGGTGTAGCTTTACTTCCACGTGCCTTCACAACACCCTGCTTAGCACACCCATCTTAACGTAGTATTCAACTTTGGGTATTGAGCCGCAGTTTAAACCCACGAGCCCTAAAATCAACAACTTAAACGGACACCGCCACAAAAGCCAAGCCCCAGTGTATAATGGCTACAATCAAAACCCCTGCAAACCCAGTTGGAGAGCCATGCCAAGCAACCGACACCATTACTATAGGGCCCTAAGTAACTACCAATACTATTTTTTTTTGGGTGGGGGTCTCTTATTATAGTTATAGCATAATGGGCCCCAAAACCTAATTCTAATTATTACGGCCCCTGTATGAAAGCACTGAAGGCCCATAAGCCCGACTCTTATGATAAATATGGTATAATGGGCCCCCAAAACCCTGTTCTAATTATTGAGGCCCCGATGATAAGCCCTGGAAGCCGAAAGCTCGAGGCTCGAAGCTCGTAATCCCGACGAAGCCGGGCTTCAATCCTTTCTCAAACACCTCTTTCAAAGGGGAAAAGGATGGACCCTTAATGGGGACCCCTACCCTATAATGGGCTATATAATGGCTATATAATGGGTATATAATGGCTATATTAAGGGTATATACCTAGGGGTCCTTATTAAGGGTCCCTCCTTTTCCCCTTTGACTCTTCCTAAGGAACCCAACCCAAAGGCCCCAAACAGGTTCAAGAAGTGAAGAACACATTCGGTGCGGCTCTCCAGATCCGCAAGGTTGACCCTTTGGCCATGTGGAATGGCGGCTACTACATTGTCCCAGATGTTCGGCGAACACTGTCAAATGCTTTCTTGCATTTCATGCTCAGCGCGAAGCAAAATGTGGAATTGCTTCTGATGGCGGAGCTGATCACTGAGCGCGAAAGTAAGGTGTGGAACACTGCAAAGGAGCTCTTCCATTTTGCGGAGAAGGAAGGGCTTGTCGATGCCTTGTTGAACGAGCTCTCTGGACGTCGCGACCTCATGCTGAATGCAGCGCCTTTTGAAGATTTCACGGATCTCGCGGGTCATAACGCGAGAATCGAACGTCCGCCAACGAAGTTGTCGTTGCGCATCGGCGACATTCGTGCGTACATTCCTTGGAATCCTGCCTCCTAGGCCTTACGGATCCTTTCTAGAAACCCATGAAGGAACCCTAACAGGGTTTAGGATGCAGGGTAGAAGGAACCCCTCAAACCCCTATACCCTTGAAGCCTTGAACCCAAACCCGAAACCCTTCTAAATTCTAAACCCTGAACGGTTTAGGGTTTAGGCTTCAGGGTTTAGGGACCCTAAACCCAAAGCCCAAAGCCTTCTGAACTCTAAACCCTGAAGCAAAGCCTCGCGAGGAGCTGCAGAAAGCCCGGGCAGCCGGGCGCCGAGTGGTCCTGGCCAGCATGGGCACCGCCATCACGGGAGACAGCCCAGCCCCGCGCTCGATACTTTAAAAGGGGTCTATAAGGGTTCCCTTAAAGGGCTCCTATAAGGGATCTACAGGCTTTGGGGGTTTAGGGCTTAGGGTTCACCAGGGATCCAAAAAACCTACCGTTTTAAGTTTTAAGGGTCAGACCCTCTAATTAAGGGGTCATAACCTACTATTTTGTAGGGTTTGGGGATGCAGGTAGGGTTCAGAGTTGAGGGGTTTAGGGTTTAGAGATTGTCGGGGGGCTTAGTGAGTAGTGGTGATATGGAGTGACACAATCCGAGCACAGAACAATTTTGTGCGACCAGGTCTGTAAGCGCGAGAAAGCCTTCTTGCAGAACGTCGATCAAGGCCAGTTTGCTAACAAGCGTAACAAACGATCTTCCATATTGCTAGGGGCCCGGATTTACGACTTCTACGGCAAGGCCGGTGAAAGTGCAATGTTTCATGACGGAATCCTGGCTGATCGAGGTCCTCGACAATTATGCCACCACGACCAATGATCCTTTCCTCGTCGGCGTGGAATTGGTGGTGGCCTTCCGCCTGAGGCCAATAAGTTGGTAAACGTTTGTATTTAGCCGCTTTCTTTGCTTTGCAGGCAGATCGAATACTGGGCGGAGTTCATCGGCGAGCCCGTGCTACGGCCTCGGTTGCAGGATTTCTGGTTGCTTATGCTCGCTTAAGTCTTGCTTCGCGCAGGGAAAACATCTCCAAGGGCGGAATGGACCACATGCTTCCTGACGTGCTTTGGCCGGGCAGCCTCCGCCTCAGTCTAGTCGTGAGGGTTTTCTTCGAGTGCAGCCCTAAGCACAACCAACTCTGCAGGTGGACGTTGGGACTGAGCCTGAGCGAGGGGTGAGGACCTGCAGTATCGTGCTTGATTACGGAAAAACAATCATTTGCGTATATGTGGATTACAGAATTTCAAACATAATCGATGCATGTCTAGTTTATCGCAGATACAACCATTCAAGACGAAGGAGCATGTTATACGTGTACATACACATGGATGTGTAAATCTGTACTTGCATTTACGATTCGTGTACGAGGTTGATGTACCCATGTAAACTATAAATATATATATATATATATATACACATGCATATACATATATATATATATATATATATATATATATATATACATCTACATGGTTTAGCAAGATTTCTCCATTGTACATGCCGCTATTTGGAACTTAGATGTAGCGATAATCCGGGGTTCGTTGGTTAAGAATGCGGATACGACCACGTGAAACCAGTGTTCAGATTACGTCATCGATTAGATTTGCAACAGAGTACGTCTTTACAATGCGAAACGTGTTTATTCGTACAAATAGATTATATTGAATTTTGTCTTTCTCGTCTATTTGTCCGGTGTTTACATCTCTATATATATACATATGAATATATACACTTCTTCTGTCAAAGGAATATATACACATATATACTAGATATTTACATATGTGTATGTGCATACATACATATATATATATATATACGTGAACCAACTGATTTTCTACATTCCCTGTGTCACCATTATGTATGTAGATGTAGCGATAATCTGCGGTACGTTGTGAAGTCTGGAAATCCGACTGCGTGCACAAGTGTTGTGAGGACGTTATGGACTAAGTTTGGGACGTACGATTTCTTTGTGATTGGAAATAGACTTCTTCGTAGAATACAATTATATTGGAATTTGGTCTTTCTCGTATGTGTACTGCGTTCATCGTCGTTGTCCTCGTCGTGGTGCATGCTAACTACGTCTCTTCTTTGCTGTCGTTTCGCGTTCCGTGGTCGCCCTGTCTTCTTTGTCGTCATTCCCGGTGGGGCAAACCGGGTTACCAACCCCCCTGTTTCGACGGGGGCCGCGGCCTGGGAAACCGCGGCAGCATCCCTTCCCTCGGGAAGGGGGGCTGACATTCCCGGGACATCTTGGATGTCCCAAAGGTCGGGCGAGCCGTCGCTAAAGATTTCAAAAGACTGCGACGCAACCACGTGAATGCAACGAAGGCCAGAAATGTAGGGAAATTTGTAGTTTTTCTTTGGCACCATACAGGTTCAGGATGAGCGAACCAGAAGTTTTCGGTTCAACCATGGGTGGGTGCCCAACAACAATTCAGGAGTTTTCGGTTCAACCATGGGTGACTGCCCAACAACAATTCAGAAGTTTTCGGTTCAACCATGAGTGGCTGCCCAAGAACCATTCAGGAGTTTTCGATTCAACCACGGATGACTGCCCAACAACAATTCACGAGTTTTCGGTTCAACCATGGGTGGCTGCCCAACAATAATTCAGAAGTTTTCGGTTCAACCATGGGTGGCTGCCCAAGAACAATTCAGGAGTTATTCAGGAGTTTTCGGTTCGACCACGGGTGACTGCCCAACAACAATTCAGAAGTTTTCGGTTCAACCATGGGTGGCTGCCCAAGAACAATTCAGAAGCTTTCGGTTCAAACATGGGTGGCTGCCCAACAACAATTCAGAAGTTTTCGGTCCAACCATGGGTGGCTGCCCAACAACAATTCAGAAGTTTTCGGTTCAACCATGGGTGGCTGCCCAACAACAATTCAGAAGTTTTCGCTTCAACCATGGGTGGGTGCTCAACAACAATTCAGAAGTTTTCGGTTCAACCATGGGTGTCTGCCCAACAACAATTCAGAAGTTTTCGATTCAACCATGGCTGGCTGCCCAACAGCAATCCAGAAGTTTTCGGGTTCAATCATGGGTCCGTCTTGCGGCTCGAGCAGCTCCTCGCACACGCGTTCTGCAGTGGGTCAGTGGCACACTCCTTGTTTCGCTCGAGGCTGGCATGGAGAGCTTGAGACCGGCTGATTGAATGTCGCTGTTCCGAGGCCATGGCCGGAGAGAAAGCCGTCAAGTACGAGGTTCGACGGGGGCACTGCTTCCGAGGGTTGAACCGCTGCCGAGCGTGGTCGGCCGGCCAGATCATCGCGGCGGCGGCAGCAGACCGCAACAAGGCCGTCGCGGACATCTTCGGCGAAGCGGTGACCCCAGGCAGACTTATCGTACTCGGCAAGTGTCGAGTGTTCAGTCGGAGCATGTACAGGCACGCCTTTCTATGCGGACGGCCTTCATTTGAGTCATGCCGGTATCGAAGTTGTGACAGAGCTGATCAAAGACTACGTCAAGGCCGAGGAAACGCAGCGGCGCCTCGCGGCATGCATAAGTGGGGTTTGTGAGGACTTCGACCTGGTGGTGTCCGACAGCTGCCTCTGCGCGGTGGACCCGGCCGGGAGTGATTTAGCGGTGGCAAGGAAGGGCTGTGCGTAGTTGCGGCAGGTGGAATTTCCGTGGGGCGACGAAGGCGCTCTCGCGGCCGACGTGCTGGCAATGCCAGTGCGACCGGCGTGGGGCAAAGGATTCGCGAGCTCGTGGAGCTTCGCGGACCACATCGGCTGGATTCTGCGCGAGCCCGTGCTCCGCGAGGACCGCCGCGTGTGAAGGCATGAAATATCGTTTGTTCTGGTCATTATAAGTACCCGAAAATAGAAGGGATCCTGGTTGGGGTTATGGTACTTAAAATGTTTCAGCAAGCCAACTTAGTAAGTCCCCCGACACTGAGAGCAGGGGTTAGTTTAAAGGGTACGGGGCTTATGGTTTATGTGGCCGATCTTTTTCACAGGGCTCTCTGACGTGGTAGAGGATTTGGGATTTTGGCCTAAGGGTGCTTGAGGAAGTTATACTCATAGAAGCCTCGCTGGAATCCTTAACATACGTAGAGGCTTGAGTAATTATCAGTCTATTCCATAGAAAGGTTCTACTATGCCGTAGTGCCATGTACACAAAAGCCCTGTTACAATTGTGAAGGCCCCTACACTATTCTTATGGTCCCTTGTTGATTAATGAACCTCGTCCTTGTCCTCGCATTGCTCGTTTGGCGCCCGAGGCCTAAGCCCCAAACCGAAAACCGAGCTACACCATCAAAGCTCGAACTCCACCCCATCGCATCTACAATGAGAGCAAGTCACATGCTATCACGAAGAGCCCGGCGAGTCGTTGTTCGAGGCCGCCAAGCCCAATTCTTAGAAGAAATGCTTCGTCAAGACATTTCCGCCGGGCGGCGCAAATCCCTAAATACAACCTAAGCCCTTGTTTAAAAGCTGTCTCCACCTGAAAGTAGCATTTTAACGAACGCTAAACCCTAAACCCTGAGTCTGTAATGAACAGACTAAGGAGACCTAGCCAATACACCTTAACAAAACCTAAACCCCTAAACCCCTTAAACCCTAAGCCCTAGACCCTAGACCCTAAACCCTAAACCCTAAACCCTAAACCCTGAAACCCTAAACCCCTTAAAGCTTAAACCCTAAACCCTAAAACCCTAAACCCCTTAAACCCCCCTCCGTGCTGAGGACTTTGGTTGGGCCGTGAAGTGCACGGACTCGCAGCGGAAAGGTCTCACAGGGAGCCTCGTCTCGATCCTAAACTTCCCTTTGGGTAGTAGGGAATGAAAATAATTCTTATAGCTTACCTTTGGTTAGTAGGGCATGGAGGAATGGGTTACAATTATAGCTACTATTACTATCATTCTTCCATTCCTTACCATCCAAAAAGTAAGTAAAGAGGGCCTACTCCCTGAGGCCTTTATGGAGTTTAGGGTTTTGGGTGTAGGGTTCAGGGTTCAGGGTGTAGGGTTTAGGGTTTGAGGTGCAGGGCCGGGTTTGGGGTTTAGGGTGTAGGGTTTAGGGTTTAGGGTTTTAGCTTTACCGGGTAGTGTCGTTGTATGAAAAACAGGAACGAAGACATCTACCATGAACTTCCCAGACGCGTAACAAAGCTAAACTGCGACGAAAGCTAAGCCATAAACCTTCCCTGTATCACCAAACCCTGCAAAATAGTAGGTTATGACCCCTTAATTAGAGGGTCTGACCCTTAAAGCTTACACCGGCAGGTTTTTTGGATCCCCAGGTAAACCCTGAACCGTAAAACCCCCCAAAGCCTATGGATCCCTTATAGGAGCCCTTTAAGGGAGCCCTTATAGACCCCTTTAAAGTAGCAACGGTAGGTCTTTGGATCCCCAGGTCATGCCTAAGCCCTATGAGACCTAGGACCGAGACTCTAAGCCCTAAGCCCTATCCGCTAAGCCATTCAGAAAATCCAAGGGGAAACGGAGGGACCCTTAATAAGGACCCCTAGGTATATACCCTGAATATAGCGAATATATACCCATTATAGCGCCCATTATAGGGTAGGGGTCCCCATTAAGGGTCCCTCCTTTTCCCCTTTGAGAAAAGAACCCTAGACCCGAAGGCCTATACCCTAAACGCTTTAAGAAACGGCTGATGATCTAAATCCTGCATTGCCCATAGTAAGGAATATACCGTAAATCTCATAGTTTAGGATCCTTAAGGTTGTGCAGGATTTGTATCACCAACAGAAGGAAGCGGCTCAGGAAGCAGCAGTGCCAAGCTGCATGGCAGGGCTTGTTCGACGCCTTTGGCGCGAAGGAGGGCGAGAGAAGAGGGTTTAGGGTTTAGGGCTTCAGAGTTGAGGGCTTCGGGTGCAGGGTTTAGGGTGCACGGATGAGGTTGGTTTAGGCTTTGCTTTGGGACTGGCAGAGTTTATGGTTTGGGGGTTTGGTGTCTAGGGTTTGCAAGAGTTGGGGTTCAGGGCAGCTGAGGCTTTAAAACTTTAGGGTTTTACAACAGGCACCAAGCCTTAAAGAGAAAACTTTTGGTCTTCCTAAACCCTAAACCCTAAACTCTAAAGCATTAGACCAGGAACTCTGAGCATCCTCATGCAGACCTAAACCTGCCGGGCCGGATGCCTCGGATACCCTGGACCTTAAACTCTAAACCCTAAAACCCCTAAACCCCCAAACCCTTAAACCCCTAAACCCCCAAACCCTTAAACCCCTAAACCCCCAAACCCTTAAACCCCTAAACCCCCAAACCCTTAAACCCCTAAACCCTTAAACCCCTAAACCCCCAAACCCTTAAACCCCTAAACCCCCAAACCCTTAAACCCCTAAACCCCCCAAACCCCTAAACTGCTAAACCCCTAAACCCCTAAACCCCTAAACCCCCAAACCCTTAAACCCCTAAACCCCCAAACCCCTAAACCCCCCAAACCCCTAAACCCCCAAACCCCTAAACCCCTAAACCCCCAAACCCTTAAACCCCTAAACCCCCAAACCCCTAAACCCCTAAACCCCCAAACCCCTAAACCCCCCAAACCCCTAAACCCCCTAAACCCTGCCGGGCAGGATGCCTCGGATGCCTCGTCGCCGCTGATTCTTCTGGCCCTGGGTCCCCAGCCCGATGCCCTGGACTCCCTGGAGGTGCGAGGCTTTGGGAATTTTATAGGGTTCTAGAAGGGTTCCCTTTAAAGGGGTCTATATAAGGGTTCTTTAGGAGGTGTTAGGGTTTGGGGTCTATAAGGGTTCTTTAGGAGGTGTTAGGGTTTGGGGTCTATAAGGATTCCTTAGGAGGTGTTAGGGTTTGGGGGTTTAGGGTTCTAGAAGGGTTCCCTTTAAATCCCGGGCATCAAAATAGCCCAAAAGCTTCATATAATATAGTCTTGGGGCCCAAAGGCCTTAATATATGAGTCCTTAGATGCCTAGGGAAAGGGGGGTCTACAAGGGTTCCTGTAAAGCGATCTATAGGGTAGGGACTCCTTGGAGGTGTTAGGGTATGGTCTTTAGGGTTTAGGGCTCAGGATTTAGGGTTTGGGGTTAGGGCTTGGGGTTTAGGGTTTAGGGGTGTTAGGGTTTGAGTTTGGGCTTGGGGTTTAGAGTTTTGGGGCCTTTATTCATCATTCGAACAGGGTCTTGGAGGTTCCCTGTTATACTTATAGTGTATTATGCCCCCAAACCCTATTCTAATTATTAAGGCCCCTATTTTGGGGTTTATGGTTCCCTTCAAAGGGATCTATAAGGGTTCCTTTAAAGCGATCTATAGGGTTTAGGGAAAGTCCAAAGCCTAAACCCTAAACCCTCTTGTGCTGTTGTTCTTATGAGTTCGAAATCCTGAAAAATCGGGGTTTGCATTCAGACGCCTCTGGTTCAAATTCAATTCTCTCATCCCTTGCGACCACAATCTTTAGGGTTTAGGGGTTTAGGGTTTAAGGTTTAGGGCATGCATTATCTGTCATTCTTGGATAAGTTGGTTTGTTGATTTTGCTGTGCCTATGAAAGGCTTAGTGCCCTGTCAAGGGTGGTGGGCTCGCAGGGCCGGCGTGGGGTGAGCGAGAAAGAATGCAATATAGGAGCCAAACTAAGTACCTGAGCTTTTTGCTATTTTGGGGGTTCCTTAGTGTAATTATAGTGTAATAGGCCCCAAAACCCTATTCTATTCATTTAGGCGACTTTCTTCAAGCCTTCTTTTGACGGGCTTTCACAGCTCATCGCCATAGCACGATGCAGTCGACACAGCTATGTCGCAAGATACTGTCGCCTACATGCTATCCCACGGCAAACTCTAACCCCTAGGCCCAACCTGCACCCTCCAACTACGCTCGATTCTACCCTAAATACCCACCATTAAGGACTCTATTAAAGGGTGCCTGGGGGGGGGTTTGCTGGTAGACACTAAACCAGCGGTTCAAGAGGAAGGGAGCTACATGGTCTTCCTCCCAGACTGACCAGGCCCTCCAGTCCGTGCCCTTTCTTCTTCAAACCGAAAGGCGGCGCTACCCAGAGACTCCAACCTCCATTAACCAAGAGGGTCCATATACACGACTATTATGGAATTAAGCCCCCAAAACCATGGTCTCTTGGGACCTAATTCCGTAATGGTGGTATCTGTGGACCCTCTGGGTAAGCACGGAATATTCCTCAGATTATAGTAGGATCCGCAATTATGATTGAAGGTGCATTCCTTAACTAATTCAGGGGATTTTGGAGTCTCTGGGCAGGGGGATAGCGCCGTGGCAACCTGGGAGATAGGGTGGAGAAGTTCAGCGGGGCGAGGAGGGCGCAGCAAGCCACAGCTGTCTGCAACTTTGTGTAGCCGGCTTAGCCATTCTTTCCCTTAAACCCTAAACCCCTAAACCCCTAAACCCCATACCCCTACACCCCAAACCGCAAAGCCCCTAAACCCCAAAACCCTGAACCCCTAAGTCCTAAACCCCGTAAACCTTAAACCCCCTAAGCCCTAAACCCCAGACCCTAATACTAATCCCTAAACCCCAAAACCCTCGGCAGGAGCTCTGTGCAGATGTCAATGAAGCTCTCGGCTTGGGGTTTTGGTCGGTCAAAGTGTAGCGTTTTGAGGTTTGGGGCTCAGGGGAATCGTAACACGAATCGGTTCCATGTTCCAACTTTCTGGGGTTTGATACCGTAAACACTAAACCCTAAATCCTAAACCCTGGACCCTAAACCCTGCCTGTGACCCCAAACCCTACAGAATAGTAGGTTATGACCCCTTAATTAGAGGGTCTGACCCTTCAAACGGTAGGTTTTTGGATCCCCAGGGAACCCTAAACCTCTCATTTGGTCTTTAAGGCTGAGGGCCTGCGGGCTTTCGCGTCTCGTCTGAGGAGGCCTCTAAATATCAGGAGCCCTTTAAAGCACCCTTCAAATCCCCGAAGCCCGAAATGCTAAACCTTGAATAAAGCCCCCATTCATGAAATCGCCTCCGAAATCCCTAAAGCCCGAAATGCTAAGCCCCCCCCCAAAAAAAAGCACCCCTAAAAGCTTGCAGGTGCCGGCCAATGCCCTGTGCGCCCCCACGGTGCCCCAGGTAGATCTGCTGAGGGCCGGCGTGGAGGTGGGAGGGTTTCTTTGAAGTGTTCCTTGAAAGGGGGTCTATTCGACGTGTTTCTTGTCGGGGTCTATAAGGGAGGCCGAAGTGGAAGCCTGCGGCGCTCCAGACGGATACAGATACGCACATCTTTGGTGACTTATGTCGGGGCTGTCATGGACGAGGTTGGGAGTTTCGGCGAGGCGAGCGACAAGTCTGTGGAAACCCTAAGGCCTTGTCGGGGGCTCGCGTACTGGCGAGTCACGGAACCTCAGCCGTGTATAACTGCAGCCCTGAATGAACCCATGGGTATGACGTGATTGTGATTTTGACAGGGCAGGCCTTGGGTGAGCATGTTAACTCTCCGATTACACAGGGACTATCTATGAGGAGATGATGCAAAGATAAAGCAAGGATTGTGAGGGCCACCAATCCTCCGTTTAGGTCACACCTCCAAGAACCCACATCAAAAGTACGCAGTCATCGCAAAAGAGTTGTGGAAATCGTCTTTTGAGTTGGCGCCAAAGCGCGCACGCAGGTCGCGCGCAGGGCCTCCTTAAAGAAAACCCGAAGCCCTCACTCCCTAAACCCCAAGCCCTATATAAACCTTTAGCCACCATAAGCCCGAGACCCTAAACCCTGAACCCGAAAGTCAAGCCATAAACTCTACACCCTAGACATATGGTCATTGTTTGGTGTTTCTGTTGAACTTCAGAAATTTTGCAAGTCTTGGGCTTAGGGGTTATTATGTGGCTTAATGAGGTTCGTGTATAGCTCAACATGATTGGGGTATCTAAGCCATAAAGGTTTTCGAATGGCTTATATGGGTAGCTTGCGGTAAGACGTGTATAGCAAACACTCTTTTCTTCTTCTTGCAGGTTGCAAAATCCCGGCAGTTGCCGCAAAAGCCTAAACCCTAAACCCTTAAACCCCTCACTAAAGCCTTGGCATTATACCCGGAAGCTCATCGAACGCTTTAAAATTCCTTCAACCCGCAAACCCTACAGAATGGCTTTTCAAAAGTTTTTGGAGGGACTAATCGATGGAACCCTTTAGCCCAAACCCGCAAGCCGAAGTCCTAAACCCGCAACCTCGAACCCTAAACCCTGACACTTTTAAAAAAAGCAACAAACAACCCAAAACCCTATAGATCCCTTTAAAGGAACCCGTATAGATCCCTTAAAGGGAACCCTAAACCCGAAACCCCAGGTGTTCCTGACCCACGGTGGACAGAACAGTTTCATGGAGCTCCTTCGCCTTGAGTCGGCTTTTTATAGGGTTCAGTTGGGTTTGATAGGGTATCTATAAGATTAGGGGGCTCGAGACTCGAAAGCCCCACGACTGAGGGGGGGGGGTACAGTGTTTAGGGTGTGGGGGTTTAGAGTTTAGGTGTAGTTCTGGAACATACGTCGAATGAATCATGGCTATATCCTTTGTCATTGCAGAGCGGCGCGGATGTTGAAACACGATCGGTAAAACGAACGAAATATTGCCCCTGTACTCTTAACCAGCTCTACAAGCAGACTATAGCACAAATCAAAGGGATTGAGCATTATCCGCTTCATGCATGCTCAGTCAATTGTAGCTTGAGTTCTGTAATCTCACGAGTTCATATATATATATATATATATATATATATAATTAATGAGGCCTCCAAACCCTAAACCCTGAACCCCAAAACCCTAAAGAGCCCCATTTTAGGTCCTTGGCGGCCGGGGTTCCGATGGTCGTCTGCCCGGGCTTTGCCGACCAGCCGCAGAACGCCCAGCAGGCCGTGGACATGGGCGTGGCTATGCAGGCCCTCTGGATCCTTTGAAGGGTTCTAGAAGGGTTCTTTAAGAGTTTAAGGGTTCCAATATATAGGGGCCTCAGTTATTCATACCTCTACTACTTTGGGGGTTCCTTATTGCAAGTTTAGCATAATATGCCCCAAAACCCTACTATTCCAATTGTTAAGGCCCCGATAGTATGCCCGAAGCCTTCAACTCCCGGGCATTTGTGTCTTTTTACGCAGTTTCTAACCCTAAGCTTTAAACCCTAAACCCTAAACCCTACACCCTAAACCATCAATCCTAAACCCCTTCAGAGGATCCCGTGGAAAAAAAAACAGTCTCCAAAACCGGCCTCCGGGATTTTGCACCCTAAACATCTCAGGTGCCAAAGCCGGTGCCGGCCGAAGGAGATGATATGCTGGGCTCTTGTTAACCTTAGGATCCAAAAACCCGTTTCAAGGGTCAGACCCTCTAATTAAGGGTCATAACCTACTATTTTGTAGGGGTTGGGGATACAGGAAGGAATCTTGTTAACCAGGACCCAGCGTAGGCCCTTATTCCCTTTTTTATGGTTTAGGTTCCCTTCAAAGACCCTTTACCCCAAAAAGGGCACCCTTTTTATTCCTAGGTTACTCTTAGGTCTAGTTAAGGAATTTAGTTTTAAGGTGCCATGATAAGGTTTGAGGGATCTATGGGGGCTCCTTTAAGGGGTTAGGAATTTATTTTAAGGTGCCATAATAGGGATCTATGGTAAAAAATGTGGCTTCTTGGTTATGGTGCTTAAATGAAAACCCTTAACAAGAACTCAGGATGGAAGCTGCGGCAGCCTACAGTTCCGAGGTGCAGGGCTTATCCGAGACTCCCCAAGCCTTAACCCAGAGACTCCAATATCGCGTAAATCAGCACTACTCCTTACATCTTTTGTAAACGGATCCTACTATAATTTAAGGTGTATTCCTCAATTGAGGGATGTTGGAGTTTCTGGGCGCAGGGCTTATCCGAGAGGATTACTTTGGATTGCTTATTGCTTTACAGGCCTTCCTCGCAAAAGCAGCCCACCAAAAACCCGTAAGGAGCATACCTGCAATTATAGAGGGATCCTGTTGACGATTTGCCGTGTATTCCTACCCTAGCCTAAGGATTTCATGGAAATGATTCTCTCTAAAACCCTGTATAAACTCAAGCCAAAGACCCGAAACGCTCAAAAACCTTATGAAATGCTTTAACATCTTCAGGCCCTCTACAGACCCTCAACTCTAAACTCGAAACCCTAAGCCCAAGGCCTCTAAGTCCCTAAAATCCTAGACTTGAGGAATCCCCAGAACTCCCAATTTCTAAACCCTAAGCCTTAAGTCCCTGAGCCTTAGATCCCTAAACCCTAAACCCCAAAATCCTCAAACCTTAAATCCCTCAACCGTAAACCCCAAAACCCCTAAGCCTTATAGATCCCTAAAGCCTATAAACCCTAAACCCTAAACCCCAAAATCCCTAAACCCGAGCTCCAGGTGTCGGCGGCCTTGCTGCGCGTCACCGAGAAGACGAGATTTGCAGCTGCGGCGGCGCGGTGTCGCCAACAGATCCAGAAGGATCCCCTTCGGGTTAAGGGTAGCTTAGGGTTCAGGGTTTTGAGCAAGGGTTCTGCGAAAGGGCTGCAAACTAGACGAATATGCCAACAATCTATGCATCTGCATTTTGAACGTTTCAGTCATGTTCATGTTCGTTTATATCCGACCATGGCTCTTTACATGTTTAAGTTTGACTTCTACTTATGTGTTCAGTTCTACATTGTGCCCTTTTGCTGGTCGGTGTTGTTGTGTCTTTCTTTCAAGACTGTACTCAGCATAGTATCTGTAGCAGTAGCAGTAGCAGTAGTAATAGTTGTTGTTGTCATGGTGGTGGTGGTAGTACTAGTACTAGTACTAGTACTAGTACTAGTACTAGTACTAGTACTAGTACTAGTACTAGTACTAGTACTAGTACTAGTACTAGTATATAGTACTAGTACTAGTACTAGTACTAGTACTAGTACTAGTACTAGTACTAGTACTAGTAGTGGTAGTAGTGGTAGTAGTGGTAGTAGTGGTAGTGGCCGTGGCAGTGGCAGTGGCAGTGGCAGTGGCAGATGCAGTCGTGGTAGTCGTGATAGCCGTGATAGTAGTGGTAGTAGTGGTAGTAGTGGTGGTGGTAGTGGTGGTAGTGGTGGCAGTGGTGGCAGTAGTAGTAGTAGTAGTAGTAGTAGTAGTAGTAGTAGTAGTAGTAGTAGTAGTGGTAGTAGTATAGTAGTAATAGTAGTAGTAGTAGTAGTAGTAGTAGTAGTAGTAGTAGTAGTAGTAGTAGTATGAGGCGTTGTAGTGATCAGTAGGGCCCTTTTACAAAAAGGGTATGGGGGAACCGAGAAGGACAACTTTACCGTTAACGGACAAAGTCCAACATCGGCAAGCGCCCTAAATAAACTATGGTACTCTCCGTTCATTCCTTCGTGTGGCCACTGCAGGTAGTTTGTCCTTCAGCCGTGTTAAGGAGCGAGGTTGGCCCAACCCCAAAACTAAAACCTTGTTACAGTAGAAGCCAGAAAGTTGGAACATCAGTATCCCCATGCCCTTAAGATCAAGTATAGGGGATCCTAGCACCAATCCTCCTAAGTCCATGTTCCAACTTTCTGGCTTCTACTGTAGTTCCTTCTTATCATCAGCATGCCCATTGCCTCGCCTTTCAGAGCGGGCCATGTGTCGAGTGCCGCTGGAACCCTAATGCCTAGCAACCTAAAGTCCTGAACCCTGACCCAACCAGTTTACTATAGGGGCCTAAATAATTACCAATACTACTGTTGATGATAGAGAAATTATGGTATATCCCGTGTTCTGGGTAACGCAAGATTTATATCATCAACAGTATGCTGGGGTTCCTTATTATAATTTTAGTATAATGGGCCCCAAAGGTTTGTTCTATTTATCAAGGCTACACCAAACCCCCATAATACCCCTTATAATACCCCTATATAGTAGCCCCTTATATAGAGCCCCTTCTTTGAAGGAGCCCTTATTCTAACTATGAAGGACCCTATATCTTAGGGGTACTTTGAAATAATTTTTATTTTTTGGTTATTATAATCCCTTAGAAACAGCTAAGATTATAATTTTTGCTAGGGTCCTAAGTTCAGTATAGTATTAGGGCTTGGGACTTAGGGTTTAAAGCCTGAAGACCCGAAGACCTCGCTTCCGAGGGCTTAGGGTTTTAGTTATGGGGTCCCCAGGGATCCTTAAGGGTTCTACAGGGTTCCTCAAAAAGGATCCTTAAGGGTTCCTTAAGGGTTCTACAGGGTTCCTTAAAAGGGATCCTTAGGGTTTCCTTTAAAGGGATCCTTAAGGGTTTATTGGGATCCTTCAAGGGTTCTTGTAAAGGGATCGTTAAGGGCTCCTTTAAAGGGATCCTTAAGGGTTCCTTTAAAGGGATCCAAGAGCTCCAATATCCCTTAATTAAGGACTGTACCTTATAGGGTCTCTGATATAGGGTCTCTGATATGGCTTGAGGAATATTCCTTAATTAAGGGATACCCTAAACCCTAAACCCTAAACCCTAAACCCTAATTGGAGCCCATGGGTTGTAGGGTTTAGAGCCACCTTCTTGCACAAGGCGGGAGGTGTGCAGCATGCTGTGAAGCTGCTGCTGGAGGCCGAGCATTCGAAGTAGGTATAGGGGTTTAAGATTAAGGGTTTAGGGATATCGCTGTGGGATAGTTTTTAGTTTCCTTCATTGCGTAACGTAGAGCCCTAATGACAATTTGTTGGGGGTATTGTTGCAATCGACCGCTAGTAAAGTTTGGGCTTGGAGTGGAGGTGCTTGAAACGTAATGGATAACTACTGATGAGTAGCTAATGGGTTTTGTGTTTGAAGGGTTCAAGGCGGTACTGTTGAGATTTGGGGAGGAGGTTTGAGGTTTCAGTATGGGAGAGTGTTCGTTTCGTCTTGTTACTATATTCCTCTCAGCCCCTTACTGCATTTGTCGAATTTCCATCGGAGATGGATCCTCAGCCCGACACCCCAAAACCCAAAGCTCTGAATGCCACCTGGACCCCAAATCCTGAACTCCAGTTCCAAAATCACCAAAACACCGACAACGGTTCCTAAATCCCCAAACCCTAAACCCCAGAACCTAAACCCTAAACCGTCAGCAATGACACTGATGACCCCGCACATGCTCGGAACACGACTGGGACTGCCATGACGAACATTTCAGTGCATTGGGAGCGACGGCGACATCTGAACCCTAAACTCTAGCCTTTGATCTCGACGGTTTAGGGTTTAGGGGTCGAGCACTTCTGCAGCTTTGAGCGGGACCGTGGGCAAGCCGAACGGACATAGGCATGGACCGGCTCCAGGAGATGTTCTCGACTCCGGGGAAATACTGGAGTTCCCCAGTGCCTTAACAATAGTAAAAGGGTTTTGGTGTACGTTGTAGTTTTCATAGTATTCTATAGTGTCCTTAGGAATTATTTTTTATTTTTGTTCATAAAAAACAGGGTCCATGGTTTTTTTTTCCTAGGTCTGGCCTGGTCTGGGGGGCCTTGCTAGGTCTGGTCCCTGGTCCCCTGGTCCTTTGGTCGTCCCCTGGTCCCTGGTTCCCTGGTCCCCTGGTCTCTCCTGGTCCTGTACCCCTGAACCCTCAAACCTGCAAACAACTAACAACAAACAACTAAATAACTAACACAACAAACAACAAACAACTAACAATAAACAAGAAAGAACAAACAACAAATCAAGAAAGGGATAGGGGTTTAAAAAATTAAGTAAGGATCAAAAAAAAATTAAATAAGGATCAAAAAAATAAATAAGGATCAAAAAAATTAAACGGGTATCCGCGAAAGGAAGGGGAAAAAGGAAGGAAAGAAAGACAGAGAGAGAGAGAAGGAAAGAAAGAACGAAAGAAAGAAAGAAAGGAAGGCAGAAAGAAAGCAAGGAAGAAAGAAAGAAAGAAAGAAAGAACGAAAGAAATAACGAAAAAAAATAGAAAACAACGAAAGAAAGAAATAAAGAAATAAAGAACAAAAGAAAGAAAGAAAGAAATATAGAAATAAAGAAAGAAAGCCATGCAAAAAATAGTGAACTAAGTAAATAAAGCAAGCTATAAGGACAGAAAAAAGAAAACACAAGGAAAGAACCAAAGAGAGTTAGAAACAAAAACAAAACAAACAATGAAGAAATAACCAAAGAACAAAAACAGAGAAATAACGAAAGACGGAAGGCCATAAATTAAGAAAGAAAAACAGAAATAGTTAAAGGAACAAGAAAGACGCGGAAAATAAAGAAGAACGATACGTAAGACTATCGCTTCATTGTGCTTTAAAAATTCAAGAATTGCTGTATCTAAAAAGCAAGAAAGAAAGACAGAAATAAAGAAAGAACGAGAGAGAGAACGAAAGAACGAAAGCAAAAACAAGAGGAAGAACGAAAGCAAGAACTAAAGAAATAAACTTAAGGAAATACCACGGAATCCGTAGGAAAATCGTGTTTTCCCGAGCAAAAACCAAGCAAATCCTCAGGAAATGAAAACGAATCCGTATGAAAACAGTGTTTCCCCTGGGAAAATTCAAAAATTGCTGTATCTAAAGAGGACGAAAGAAAGGAAAACAGAAAGAAAGAAAGATAGAACGAGAGAGCGAACGAAAGAACGAAAGCAAAAACGAAAGAAAGAACGAAAGCAAGAACGAAAGAAAGAACGAGCCAAAGAAAGAACGAAATAAATCAAACCAGAAAGAAAGCAAGAAAGAAAGGAAGGGAGTATGAGATGAACAAAGAAAGAACAACAGAAAGAAAGAAAAGAAATGAACGAGCGAAAGAAAGAAAGTCCAGAATAAAAAAGCAAAGTTGGAAAAGACGAAAGAGAAAGAATATGAAATAATCACAGAAACAAAGATACAAGCAACAGGATACTACATAGTCCAATCGAATTTACCATAATATCGTAATGTACCGTAACATAATATAACATAATGGAACCTAATGTTATAAAATATACTACATATTATGTTGTAAATATACACACTGTATTGTACTATGTTACAATGTACTACACTATAAACTAAGATGTTGTTTTGTTCTATGTCATCTTCCGTTATATTGTATTGTTGTATTTTTAGTATGCTATTATATGCTATAAGAAGCAAGGTTCTGTTATGTCAGAAAATGTCACACCATTTTTGTGTTGTCGAACCATCTTATGTCGTTCTTCTGGTTTACTATGTTATATATATATATATATTAGGTTAGAATGCTAACGGAAGAAGAGACACGAACAGGCACGGAAGAACAAAACACCCGCCGCCGCGCTTTTCGAGACGTGCAAGCTTGATTCAAAGAGTGTTTTCGAAGCCCATCATGTGAACGTTGTCTCTGCAAATGGGGGGGGCTGCGCCCCCCCCAACCCCCCCGCTGTTTTAAGCCGTGCAGGGTTGCTTTGAAGCATATGCTTTTTTTTGAAACCCAGCAAATGAGGGCGTCTCCGCCCTTGTAGATACATGCTGAACCAGAATCGCCAAATGAGAGGCGTGTTTAAGATAGATGATGAAGCGGAATACCAGCAACAGCTACAACAGGAAATCCGTCCTAAATGTGAAATTGTAAGAAAAATTTGATTTTCCCGAGGAACAACCATATGTTGTCCTTCTGAAAACCTGAAGAAATGACACGAACGCCATAGGTAGCTTTTTCCTACGAAAAATCAAGGACAACTTAGGGAAATACCACGGAATCCGCAGGAATATCGTGTTTTCCAGAGGAAAAACCAAACAGATCCTAAGGAAACAAAAGAAAATCCCTAGGAAAACAGTGTTTTCCCTTGGAAAAATTCAGGAATTGCTGTATTTTAAGTGATTTAATTTTTTTTGATCCTTATTTTATTTTTTTTTGATGCCTCTGCCCCAGGAATTGCTGTATTTTGAGCGATTTATTTTTTTTGATCCTTATTTTATTTTTTTGATCTTTCCATTTAATTTTTTTGATCCTTATTTAACTTTTTTTGATCCCTCACCCCTTTCAAGAAACAACAAACAAGAAACAAGGAACAATAAGCAGGAAACAACTAACAATTAACAAGAAACAACTAACAACTCACAACTCACAAATAACAACCAACGACTGACAACTAACAGCTAACACCAACAACTAACAACTAGCAACGAACCACTAACACTTAACAACTAGCAACTAGCAACTAGCAACTAACTACTAACAACTAAACAACTAACACAACTAGCAACTAACACAACTAGCAACAAGCAACAAGCAACACACAACAAACAACAACAACACCACCACCAACAACAACAGCAACAACAACAACAACAACAACAGCAACAGCCACAACCACAACCACCACGACAACACAACAACAACAACAGCAACAACAACAAGAACACCAGCAACAGCAACAACAACAACAACAAGAACAACTACCACGACTGCAACGACGAGGACGATGACGACGACGATGACGAGGATGTCGACAACGACACCAAAAAACAACGACACAAGACAGAAGATTTGAAATTGTAATCCCGCAAAACACGACCCTGCAAATTGTAGTGCTCCAATAGCTTCATGCAAGACACAAGCAAAACCGGACCCTGCGAATGCTAGTTCCTCATTAGCTTGATGGAAACCACAAACAATAAAAGACTCTGCAAATTGTAGTTCCCCAATAGCTTGATGCAAAACACAAACAAAGCCGACCCCGCAAATTGTAGTTCCCCCATTAGCTTGATGCAAAACACAAGCAGAAGAACACACCGCAAATTGTAGTTCCCTAATAGCTTCATGCAAAACACAAGCAGAAGAACACACCGCAAAATGTAGTTCCCAAATAGCTTGAAGCAGAACACAAGCAGAAGAAGACCCTGCGAATTGTAGTTCCCCAATAGCTTGATGCAAAACACAAGCAACACCGATCCCTGCAAATGCGAACTCCCCAATAGCTTCATGCAAAACACAAAGAAAACCGAACCCTGCAACTTGTGGTTCCCCAACAGCTTCATGCTAAACACAAGCAAAATCAGACTCCGCAAGTTGTAGTTCCCCAATAGCTTCATGCAAAACAGAAGCAAAACCAGAGCCGTCAAATTCTAGTTCCCCAATAGCTTGATGCAGCAAAGACCGCAGTTGCCGCTGTTGGCAACCACAACCAGTGGGCCAGACTTAGGAAAGCAAGCCGGGGAGGGCCAGACCTAGGAAAAAAAAAAACCGCTCCGCCTAAAAAACACAAGAAAATATTAAAACCATATTTTTAGTATTGTTCTACGGGGGGTATAGTATTCTTGTGCTGAGGATCCAAGCTGTCAGGCGGCACAGTTTGTGTAGACTGCCTTAGGGTTCGGCAAAGAAATCAGATACCTCTATAGTCCTGGTAGAACTGTGGACTAGGATGCCCAGTAGTACCCTTACTCCCCTTTTTGTTGTCCTAGGTTCCCAACAAAGTTACCCAATACCGAAAGTGGAGCCCTTTTTATTCCTAGGTTGCTGGGCATCCTAGAAGAAAACATACCTCAAAGCTCTGTTCTATTTACCTATCTTAGCGGTGCAGTGTTAGAGGGCGCTGTTGGTGGAATGCTCACGCTTGTATTCTTAGACCCCCCCCCCAAAAAAAAAAACGCCGTCGGACAGCTAAGCCAAAGCCCAAACTCCCGAAGTCTCAAATATAGCTAAGCAGACGCCAAAAGTTTTTTCCCTGAGTCATAGCTGAACACTATCGAAAACTGCCTGGCTGGTGAAGGACTTACATATAAATAGCCCTAAACTCCCTAAACTCCTAGACCCTAAACCCTGTAGATAGAAAGAAGTCTTAATAGCCCAAAAGTATTCAGGCACACCCGAAGCTTTAGTCCCTATGTCAAAGGAGCTTATTGTAATCATTAAGCCCCAATACTAACCCCGACCTAAATCCTGAATAGAGTTCTACAGGGTTTAGGGGTTGGGGTTTAGGGTTTAGGGATTCTGACAGAAACCCTAAGGCCCTATGATAGTATCCCCGTATAGTTCTTGTATATTTATCTCATCTCAAAGAGGCCGCGACGGCCACGTCTCCCTCTCTGCCGACGCTGTTGGAGCGGATGGTGGAGGATAGCTTTCCAGCGACGAAGGAGCCTCTGGCCCGAGTAGGATACAGGGTTCCTGAAACCCAAAAAATGCCCTACTTGGAGGATCCTGGGACTAAGTAAGTAAGGTCTTAAGTACCTTAATTGGGGTTAACAGTAATGTTAAGCATGGTTACCTTATTTATAACCCTAGTTACTAAGTCCCATGATCCTTTAAGTACTTCTCGGGGCTTTCAATATTTATGCGGGGACTTTGGCCACTTTGGGTCTCCTGCCCCTGAATAAAGTGCTTCGGAGATTACGGCTTCAGGTCTTTAGGGTTTACCTAGTAGCTGAGTGGATACACTTTTCACTTTTTCGGATAATATTACCCACTGTAAAACTGAAAGTGTACACTTTTGGGGGCTTATGAACTCAGCAACTAAGTTTAAGGGGTGCCGCGGCGGTGAAACATACATAATGATGATACATGATGCGGCGATGTACTTCACGATCGGGTTCCAATAATAATCAATGCCCCAGATATTTTGATCGAAAACAGCGCCCTCTCTAGACTGGTCCGCTATTGCTTTTTTCAATGTGCTTTCCTTTTAGGGGTCTAGGGTTCGGGGGTTCAGGGTTGACTGATTCAGGGTTTGGGAGTTTAAGGTTTTAGGCTGTAGAGCTGAACAATTGAACGGGGCTTCGGGTCCGTTTTCCTGCAATTTCAACAGAGACTCTAAGTGGGCAAGACTGTTAAGTATTTTGGTTCCTGCAAGACTTTCTCCTAACCATTCGTAAACCCCTACCCGAAACAAACCCTGAAGCCTTGTAGGTCCGATAAAGACTCTCCATGGATCTCTTAAAAAGTCCTTGTAAAAGGCGACCTCTACATTAGTAGGGTTTCATTATTGCTATGTAACTTGTCTGCAACCTAAACTTCTGATCCTAAGCCCTTAAATAAACCCTAAACCCCTAAACCGTAAACGCCGTAAGCCCTTATACCTTAAGACAAAAGGATCATGGGACTTAGTAACTGGGGTTTTAAATAAGATGGCCGTACTTATAAGTACTCATAACCCCAATCAAGGTACTTAGTACTTGTAGCTTTACTTAGTCCCAGGATCCTCCAAGTAGACCCCCCAAGCCCTAAACCCTAACCTAACCCCTAAACCCTAAGCCCTAAACCGTAAACCGTGCCCCTTCGGTGCCGAGGAATGCAAGGTGCACACCCTGTAGCAGGTCCTCGTGCGCCTTTGGGGTTGACGGATAGGGTTGTTAAAAGGTCCTATGAGGGTTCTAAAAGGGCTCTATACGGGTTCTATATGAGGGTTCGAAAAGGGCTCCACAAGGGTTCTTTATTAGGGTTCCAAAGTTTCGAGGTTAAGGGCTCAGGGTTTGTATGGGTTAGGGTTTTGTTGGTTGGGTGCTTGCGTTGAAGGGTTTAGGGCGGGGTGCTCCAGGTTTATGTCTGTGTAGCCCTTGTAGACTATACGGCTGCATGGGTTGCATGCTGCTTTGTGTAGCGGTTTAGTATGTCAAGGTGCCTCTTGCTGTGAGTTTTGTCAGTGCCTGTGTTAAGTTTCGTAGATGTTTACCATTGGTTTGTCGTTCGTGATTTGTAGAACCCTTATATATGGAGCCCTTATATAGAGCCGTTATATAGAGCCCGTATATAGAACCTTTATAGAACCCTTATAAAGAGCCCTTATATTATAGAACCCTTATAGAGCCCTTGTAGGGCTCTAGGCTTTCACAGGTGGGGCGTTACGCATTTGGCTTTTCCTAGTTGCGAAAACCCGGTTCCCGGGATCCCTAATCTTTTAAACTTTTTGGTTTCTGTAGTTTAGTAGGAATCGGAAGTTTAACCGTTTATCTCTGTGGCTTATTGGAGTAGTACGGTTCTTGCCCTTTCTTTGGGGGATTCCCTTCTCAAAACTAAATAGTAGGAGCAAGGGTAGCCTCAATATTAGGGGCTTCGGGGGAACCTAGAACAAGACTTGTCAAGAGTGTTATGGGGTTGACTAACTGAATTTCTTTTCGGTTTGGGAGAGAAGGGAATGCATAGTTTGCTCCGTGTTGTTGCAGACTCTAAACCCTAAACCCTTGTGCTGGTTGAATCTAGGGCTTAGGCCCCTATCTGAATCTAAACTCGACGCCCGAAACCTTGAACCTTATCCAAACCCTACACCTAAGACACCAAAAGAATAACTCCTACAAACCTTATAGAACCCTAAGCTTTAAAACCCCAGCCCCTAGAACCCTTCAAGAGCCTTAAAGAATCCTCAAGCGAACCCGTAAGGAAGCCTTCAAGAACCCTTAAAAGCACCCTTGAAGAACCCTGCAAGAGCTTCAAAAGGAACAGCTGCAGCACATGATGGAACTTTGAGGGTAGTACAGAAGCTCAGGGTTCAGGGTTTGGGGTTGAAGGCTTGGGAGGGCTCGAGGAAGGTTTGGCATGGGATTGTATCGGACTTGTTCTGAATGCGGCGTTTTCAAGAGCGCAGTCGTCTGGCGCCGACTGCATAGCCTGAGCCCCTGGTGTGGCACATGTCTTCACGCCTGGAGACTCAGGGTTTCCCAGAGAGCCCAGTACCCCTTACTTCTGATGATAGATCATGGTTTTTGGGGTTTGGGGGTTGGGGTGTTTAGGGGTTTTGGGTTTAGGGGTTGAGGGGTTTAGGGTTTAAAGTTTAGGGGTTTAGGCTTTAGGTTGATGATATAAATCCTGCATTAGCTCAATGACTCTAGACTATGGGAATTATGGCATATTCCTTATTATGGGTAATGCAGCTTTTTATATCATCAGCCATTATGTGGGACTTGTACTTGGTTTATGGGGTAGTGTAGGGGTTGCCAAACTTAATACCTTAAGCTATAAAAGGCTTGATCTTATTATTTATAGTATCCTCCTTGATTAAGGGGGATTGGGCTTTCTGGTTTCGAGTTGCATACAAAATGCGACTCCAGTTTCAAGCCCGCAGGAGGCTTGCACAGCGACTTTTGTACACGTACCCCAGGTAGACTTGCATTGATATGGTCTGCGATTCGTTTTGTCGGGCTGGATGAGGAGAGCCCGGAACGGCAACACCACCACCAGCAAGAACAACAGCAACAAGTAAACAACAGCTGCTTATAAGGATAGGGATGATAGCATTGTTTATGCCATCCGTACGAGCGACAGCAGCAAACCCTACACACGAAGAAAGCCTAAAAACGCAAAATGAAAACACCCACCGAATGATCACGCGCGCGCGTGTGTACTCTGCATGCGCCCAGTTTTGTGAGTCTCCTGCAATAGCCGGAGACTCCAAAGATCGGAAACGGTTTAGGGTCTATAGGGTTTTAGGCGGTTTAGGTTTCACCTAGGGTTCAGGTGGGAGGGAGATCGCTCAAAACAAGCGAGCTTAATTAGGATCGTCTCATCTGCCTTCATCGCACGTTTTGGGCCGTTCAGTACTTGGTAGCCGTATTCCGTCATGGGTATGTAATCACACGACCGCGAAGCTTAAAGTCCCATTAGAATCTGTGCAACCAGACCCGGTCAACGACAAGATCTTAACTTGGCGTTCTTCTGGTTGGCTCTTTAGACTTTAACTTTTTGGGTTTCTGTATGAACTATTATAAGGAGGCTAAAAGTTTAACTTTTAGGAGGGGTTCAGAAGTCAGCCAAGCTAATTACAGTAGAATATCGGACAGCACTCTACAAACCGTTCGACCTGAACTCTTGTCTACTTGCCATACGAACTTTCACCATGGTCAGCATCACCACCATCATCATCATCAGCATCATCATCATCGTCATCATCATCGTCGTCACCATCACCGTCATCATCATCGTCATCATCTTCACCATCATCGGCATCATACTTTTTCTTGTTGTCATAACACTTGTTGCTTGCACTATTCCCATGGTCTCAGTGATGGTGTTTCTGCTAAGCTTTATTGACAAGAGCACTAGGCGCGGGCTTCCGACGGGCTGCTACCTAGCTCGGTTTTAAAGAACAAATGCATCCTGCTGCAATGCCGGGTGGTTGTCAGAGAATTGGCCTTTGGCACTTTGCAGCCTTTCCAATCAGACCCGGAATCTCAAGCCCAACACCCTAAACCTCCGACCTAACGAGCTCCCTACACTCTACACGATGCCTTACACCCAAGCCCATACACGTCCTGCGGACGAGAAGATCTTTCTTCTGGACCCTGTCGTTTCAGCAGTTGCTCGTATTACAATCTGCCGTTTCCGTTGGGCTGCGGTTCTGACAACCCTAAATCACCAGGACCCAGAGTAGGCCCTTATTCCCTTTTTTATGGTTTA
This sequence comes from Symbiodinium sp. CCMP2592, assembly GCA_905221615.1. Classification (NCBI taxonomy): domain Eukaryota; class Dinophyceae; order Suessiales; family Symbiodiniaceae; genus Symbiodinium; species Symbiodinium sp. CCMP2592. Next base: position 36,887 of record CAJNDT010006197.1, on the reverse strand, counting down.
GGTTCCCTTATAACCCCCTTTACCCCAAAAAGGGCACCCTTTTTATTCCTGGGTTACTCTTAGGTCTAGATCAGCTTGCACATTTTAGTCCCCAACCCTAACCATGAGCCCCAAACCCTACAACTCTAAAGCTCTAAACCCTAAAACGCCAAGCCCCAAACCCTGAAACCTTAAGCCTTAACCTTAAAACCCTAAAGCACTCAACCCTAAAACCCTGAACTCTAAACCCTAAAGCCCTAAAGCACTCAACCCTAAAACCCTGAACTCTAAACCATGGGGGCCGCGATTCTGACGCCAACCCCGAAGTGCAGGAACCAGGAGAGGCCGGAAAAGACCGGGCTCGAACACTACATGTAATTACATATGGGAGTTTCCGAAAATTAGGGGTACCTTCTTTTGGGGTCCTTATAATAAGGATCCTACTATTTAGGGCATATCCCAGAGGGTCCAAGTACCCAAATAGTAGGGTTTTAGGTCCCAAAATCCATACTCTGAATGGTTTTTGGACCTTGAAACCCTACTATTTGGGCACTTGGACCCTTAGGGTATGGGTGGTTGTCAAAATTATGGTCCCTTGTTGGGTCCCGAATATATAGTACGGCACCTAATATTTAGGGTACCCATAAAGGGCCCATGATTTTGAAAACTACCTATATAATCCCAGTCAACTTTACTTGCTAAAGCCCCATGATCCTTCAAGTAGGGTCCAGGGCTTAGGGTTTCGGGTTTAGGGTTAAGCTAAGGTCTCGAATCGTTGAGGGTTTGATGGGGTTGGTGGGTTTAGGTTAACCCTAAACCCTAAACCCTAAACCCTAAGCCCTAAACCCTAAACCCTAACCCTAAAAGGTTAAGCTACGAGCATGTTATTTCAGAGTAAGAAGTGATGTTCGTGCAATCTTTCTGGAAGTTTCTCTTTTTGGGGGTCCTTGTAATAAGGGCCCTACTGTTCAGGGTATTGTTTTAGGGTCCCGTATCTTCGGAAGTCCCCATCTAGTGTCTAAACTGAATCCAAAGTAAGCCCCCAAGTAGCATGTTGTAGCACGTCGCCTTATTCTTCAAACACTGTGGTGCACATTATGAGGTTCTTAGTCTGGCTCTAAAGAGTATTGCTTGGAACCTTAACTGGGTAGAAATAAATGTAGATTGGCGACACTGTCTACAATCCTAGGTACAAGAACCAAAGATCCTTTATCCGGGTCCCATCAATTACGTTGTCATGCTCGCGACCTGTAAACCCTAGACCCTGGACCCTAAACCCTGAACCCTAAACCCTGAACCCTAAACCCTGAACCCAAAACCCTGAACCCTAAACCCTGAACCCCAAACCGCAAACCCTAAACCCTAAACCGTGCTAAACCCAGTACAGTGTTGAAGTCCTGGCACGACACGGGGAATAGAAGGCCGTGGGGTGTTCTCGAGATTCAAAGGGGAAAAGTGGGGACCCCTACCCTATAATGGGCTATATAATGGGTCTATAATAGATATATTAAGGGTATATACCTAGGGGCCGATCTTCACGTTTATTTTGGTGGTTGTCAAAAATATGGTCCCCTTGTTGGTCCCTAATACAGTACGGCACCTAAATATTTAGGGTTTAGGGATACGGGTTTCGCTTCATGGCGTCTCTAGAAGCTAGGTAGGCCTCTGGGGCATTTCATGTTTTCCCCAACTGGGCTTAAGGCGATCTTGTTTACGATTATGTTTCGCAGGCTCGCTTACACAGAAATAGCGGAAAATTTGGATCGTCCCGGGCCCCATCCCCAACCCCATGAAACTGAGCTTGCAGACAGCCCTAAAGCCGAAGCCCGAGGCAAGCGACAGGTGTGGGATCACCGGGGGTGCCTCTGTTGCAAGAGCGGTGCCTCCGGGCGCAGGCGGTAGAGTTTGGAGTTTAGCTTTCCCAGAGGGTCCATATGTACTACAGCTATGATATTGGTAGGTTTCACAAGACCATCCCTATAATGGTGTTGGGGACCAAAAATTCTGGTAGTGTATATGGACCTTCTGGGTTTTAAATCCCGAACCTTTCCTTCCCTCTACCCTCGACATCTAACCTCCAACCCTGGAACCCTTCAACACCAGTTTGTTGTTGTTTGGTTTCTTTCTGAAGTATTGTGTATCCGGAACATGGCAAGCAGTACTTCTAGGTCGCCCAAACATGGTTAAGGGTTTCAGGCTTCAGGGTTCAGCACTTGTCTGTGCTTCTTTCCTTTTTTTCTACCGGAGCTTGCGCCGTTGTTGGCCTCAAGTCTCTTTCAGCTGTAATCGCCTCGAAATACTTCCCCAGGACCCAGAGTAGGCCCTTATTCCCTTTTTTATGGTTTAGGTTCCCTTATAACCCCCTTTACCCCCAAAAAGGGCACCCTTTTTATTCCTAGGTTACTCTTGGGTCTAGTTAAGGAATTTAGTTTTAAGGTGCCATGATAAGGTTTGAGGGATCTATCAGGGCTCCTTTAAGGGTTTAGGAATCTAGTTTAAGGTACCATAATAGTTCCTGGGTTTGGTTGGCTAGGTTTCGCCTCTGTGGAGCAATGACGCGCAACGCGACCCAAGACAGTACTATGCCCAGTAGTACCCTTATTCCCTTTTTGTAGTCCTAGGTTCCTTATAAAGTTACCCAATACCAAAAAGAGAGGCCTTTTTATTCCTAGGTTACTGGGCATCCTAGAACTACATTGGAGCCAAAAACTTCCGCGACCCCCAATCGAGTCCCTAGAGGTGAGCCCCCTAAAACCTCAAACCCCACATCCGCCCCCAAAAAACCCAAAACCCTAAACCCGCAAAAACAAAAGCTAAACGCTAAACCTCAAAATCCAAAAAGCCCCAAACCCTAAACGCCAAAAAACGCCAAACCCCCAAAACCCTAGACTCTACACTCTAAACCTTCACTCCAAAACCCCAAACCACCGAAAAAACCCTAAATCCCCGGGTGTCGGACGTCATCCAAGGAACACAGTGCTGTCCTGGAACGAGGACTTAGACGAGGCTCGCGGCTCCCTGTGTTCTAGGAATACCTAGGCTTCCTTTAAAGGAATGCCTAGGGTTCCTTCAAGGGAATACCTAGGGTTCCTTTCAGGGAATTCGGAATACCTAGGGTTCCTTTCAGGGAATACCTGGGGTTCCTGGAAAGGAATACCTAGGGTTCCTTTGAGGGAATACCTGGGGTTCCTTTAAGGGATCTACAAAGGATCTGTAGGGTTTAGGGCATCCAGAGACTATTCTTGCTATTTAAGTTACCATAATAAGGAACCCAGATTATTTGCTGCAGATCGCTATCATGGTAACAAGCTAAACTTTTGTGAATGTGCTACCCACAGACTCCAATATCGCTGAGTTACGGAATTATGGGTTCACGGTTTGGGCCCGGTTGCGAGCAAAGGGCTTCCAAGCTATATGGGTAGCTGTCAAAATCGGGCTCCCTTTTTGTGTACCCTAAATAATAGGTGCCGTAACATAATAGGGACCCAGAAAGGGACAACAATTTTGACAACCACCCACATTGCAGAAGGAATTCGTTAGCATTCGAAGGAATGATACTTCGGCCCCCCTGAAGCCTTTGAAAATCAGGAAACCCTTTTCCCAATATTCCGCATAAATGAAGAGTCCTGAATACAAGAGTAACATCGTAGTACTGGAGCCCCCTGATCTCCCAGCCATTGTTTTTGGTGTGGTTGCCGTTGTGATTACGCCGCGATTGAACCCGTATAATCCTCAACCCCAGAATGCTAAACCCTAAATGCCCTAAAAACCCTTACTCAGAGATTCCAATATCCCTTAGGGAGAGTTTCGTAAATCGAACGAAACCTTTCTTATGTTGCGAGGTTCAGGGTTTAGGGTTTTACAAAGTCCCATCCGTGTTCAAACTAATTACGCCCCAGACGCTGAAACCAGAAGCCCCAAAGCCGAAACTCTAAACTCCGCTATACTCCTGAAAGTGACCTTACAGGAAGCCGTTGCAGGAAGCCTTACGCAATCCTCAACCCGAAAAGCCTAAATCCTAAACTCTTATTCTGGCAGCCCTTGTAGAAAGCCTCCCTAAACCCCTCAACCCCTAAACCCTAAACCTTAATCCCTAAAGCCCACACCCCTAAACCTCTAAGCCCTAAACCCCTAAATCCTAAACCCTTAAACCCTAAACCCTAAACCAACCATAAGGAACCCTAAAGCACATACTTCAAGTCCCCACACCCGGCTTCCGTGCTTGTATAGAGTAATTAGTAGGGTTCAGGGTGTTTAGTATAATCCCATCTGCCCCCAAAAGGTCAACCGTTAGTTGCCCTAGGATACCGGACAAGTTAGTAATTGTGTTTAGTGTATGGGGTATGCTCAGTACCTTCAGGATTAATTATTTACGGTTTGGGGGAGATCTTGAGAGGGTTTAGGGCTTGGGGTGTTTAGGATGCCTTCAGTAGTTGAGAGTTCCTCCCGCAAATCTAGTGCCAAAGTTCGGGCCCGAATCCCCGCATCTTTCTCACTGTGTGACGGCTCGCTTGAAGTCACGCTTTTCGCGTTCGATTTCCGTTTGCCAGTGGACGGATATCCACCCCAGGTTCAACTCAGACGGTGGTCTGCATCCTCGTAATACATCTTCGAAAGAATGAGGGAATTATCGGAAATATACCCTCTTTGCGAGCCGGACCCGATCCGCTCTTTGATGGCAGTGTCGGTTTGACCAAAGGATTTACGAGGGCATCCATCTTGGCTTTCGGCGTCCTACAGACCCTGATGGTCGAGGACATGTCCACCTTCACGGAGGAGGAGAGAGATCACTTTGGCAAGTCCCTTGGCTATGCTCATCCCCCAATAGGCCCAGACCCGCAGGGTACACATATTGCCAGCAACTCCAGTCACTGCAAGGGACAATATGTTCTCGGCCATGTTGCGCATCCGCGATAAACTGCTAAGAATGGAATGCCAACCCTCCATTCAGTAACAATATCCAGGACCGCAAAACGAACCGTTCTTTTGGAACCTAACTCGCAAACTAAACCTTCGACCCTCCACCTTCACCCCCCCAGCCAAAAGCCTTAAACGCTAGCCTTAACCTAAACCCCAACCCTAGGCCGCGAACTGCAAAACCTTTCCCTTGAGCTCCAAAGCCCTGATACCTGAAAGCTGCGACCCAGAGACTCCAATATCCCTATTATCCTTAATTAAGGAAGATTCCTTAAATTATAGTAGGATCCCTTATATGATTTAAGGAATATTCCTTAATTAAGGGATATTGGAGTCTCTGGGGACCCTGTCAGGTCACCGCGTCAAGGTCACGGGGGGCGAGCGAGTATAGGCCTGATCCAGCGAATGGTGCAGGGGGTGTTGGAAGCTTTGCCCTAAGGCTCCATAGTAGTTCCTTTTTGGGGTTCATATTTAGAACCCTATAAGGTAGTCCCAAAAAGGAACTACTATGGAGCCTCTGGGTAAACCCTAAACCATACAAGCCCTAAATGCCTAAACGCTGAATAAATGATCCCGAGAATTAAAAATCCGAAACTCTAAACCCACAGCCTTATGCATCTCTAAGGCGTCAACTTGTCGACAATGCTTAGGTAAAGCCCGATTCGGCGAATGAGATAACGAGAAGGAGAATCATTGACTGTGCGGAATATTGCTCAATTCAAGGGTCGGGCACCACTTTGTGCTCAGTTTGAAACCATCTGGAATATATTGTTGCAGAACACGCCGTCTTTGTAACATGACGAAAAGGTGATGCTGAATGTTTCTGCACAGCACAGGTTCGTAAAATCCGCTGAGGTATCTCATGTCAAACGACGCTGCTGTTCGAAGGCGTGATGCTGGAATCAAGGAGATTAAATCGGCGTTGCAAAGTTTCACAAAGCAAGACCTGAACAGAGAAATAAGAATGCTAGCGGAGATACCAGACATCGAAATGAACCAACCAGGAAAGAATCCATGAATGGACAGAACCTCGATGAGAACCGACAGCCGCTCTGTTCACGGCCCGTCCGCGGCGGGACTAAAGCCTATCTGCTCTCGCTCACAAAAGGAGGCAAGAGCTTGAGCTGCATAATTGGGAAGATGATGCTTTCTTGTAACCAAGATATAGAACCTAGATTCGGATGACTATGGAAGTAAACCACATTCGGGGTATCATTGGCGAAGAAGGAGACATTGTGCAAGATTGGTTTTTGTTTTGATATCCTTCTGTTCTGGATCCTTAAGGGTTTGGGCAAACACTCTTGGTCAGGACACCTCGCTAAAGCTCCCTAACATTTATGAATTTATGAGGCACCAAGAATCCTAACCCTAAACCCTAAACCCTTTACGAAATATCCGGAACCCTAAGCAACTTGCATGGCATCTCGCAGCAGGCGCGATGCTCCCCAGGCTTCCGAGTCGCAATCTCTGGGCCTCGGTAGCCAGGCACTCAGAGCAGAAAATCTTCGGGTTTAGGGGTTTAGGGGTTTAGGGTTTACGGTTTAAGTCCCTGTTGGAGACGGTGTTGATGAAAACCTCCTGAACTTCGTTCCAAAGCCATGGGAGCTTAAACCATTAGAACGCTTTTACAAGACACCACTTGATGAAACTCTAAGTTTTCAGGTTCTGCTAGCTGCTAGACTTGTAGTTCGAGTGCTACGGTCAACTGCCGCTTCAGACGACAAGAAAAGCCCGAAACCCGAAATCTTAAAAACGAGCCATTCGACCAACTACACACAGCTGAAATATCTTGTGTCATTCCTATATAAAGCCTGAAGGCGGGTAACCTTGAACCCTAAGCTGTGCAACACAGCCGTTACCCCTAGAGAGGTTATGTTGAACCTAGAAATCCAGAAAGCCTGTTTAAAAACTCTACAAACTGCGAACTAGACCCCAACGTTCTATTCTCATTTTAAAATCCGTATATCGACCTTAACCCCTTGCGAAATCCTATTGTAGACCCCTGTGGAACCCTGCCCCTAAAGGACCTAAACCACTTGCACGTCATTACGCTCTAGACCCTGAGCGCCCAACACTCCCAGACTGATACGATTTGCTTTTCTCGGTGTTTCCGTCGGTATATCAGTTAATCATGCACAAAAGTTCATGTCTAAACCCCAAGCCCTTTTCTAACAAGGGACGGGGTTGGTAACCATGAGAAACAAGCCATGGACCTTACTCGTCTTAACTAGCATGTATGGGATAAATAGTCCCCCCCAAGACCTTAGTCCCCATAGAACCTTTGTAGAATCGACAAGTAACCCACAAGGCAAGACTTCAAACCTAAACCACAATGCAAAGTAGCCCTAAACCTTAAACATGATGAACCCCAAGCCTTGTTCTATTTATCCTAGTAGTAGAGTAGGTAACCTTAAACCTTTCTTGGGTAGTGTAGTCCCTATATAATCCGTATATAACCAAAAAGGATAACCTTCCTTTCCCGATCATACCCGACAAGTAGGTGATGTAGAGCCAGACAAACAATCTGTTGTATCTATGCGGGACCAATCACTGGTCCCCCCAGCAGCTTCCTTTTCCCTTTCACTCTGAATACTAGGAAAAGACCACTAGCCTTGAGCTGGGGAACTGGTTATAGTCGAGCCCTTTACAGAACCCTTTAGGGTAACTTAAAAAAACCCTAAACCCTTCAATTAGTGCCCCTGTAAATTTAGTAAAAGAACCTTTAAAGGAATAGCCTTTAAACGCAAGACTACTGTTGATCAACAATATCACCTCAAACCCTAAACCCCCAAACCCCGGAAGCCGCAACCCTTCAAGGAGCCTCTTAAAACACCAAAGAGTACCCTATTCTAATAATCTATCTAACTGTCATTGAAATTCTCCAAAGAACCCTAAACCCTACAAAAACGGCTACCGCGGGGCCTGCGTTTGTAAAAGGCAGGAAGCCCTAAACCCTAAATGCCCAAATCCGTAAACCCAAGCAATTCAAGACCCACTGACCAAGGATCCAATAATACTTAGACGGCTTTCTTAAAATTTCAAGATTGGAGGATCTCTGCAGCGCCTATACCTTCAGGTCGGGAGCTTCCTTCTGTGGCCTCGGGTGGGCAGAGCTCCCAAGGTGGAGGCCTTTCCTCTCTTCTTAGGAGTACTTAGAAATAATTTTTAACTTTTGGTTGTTATATTCCCGAAGAAACAGCTAAAATTATAATGTTTGCTAGGGTTCTAAGTTCAGTATAGTCTTGGCAGTTTCAACAAAGAAGATAGAAAGGGTGTTTAGGGCTTCAGGGCTTTTAGGCTTTAAAAGAAGGTTTAAGATTAAATTAGGGTTTCAAGGCCACTGGGTTATGGCCTAGGCTGTAAACGTTTCTGAGCAAGAAAGGCTAGGGTTTCGGTTTCGGGCCTTTTAAACGAAGAGCGACTGAAAGGCCGTGACTTCTCGAAACAATATAGGGTTCAGAATTTAGGCTTTCTAAAGCGGAAAACGCAAGGGTTTACGGTTTAGGGTATAGGGTGCCTTTTGCGGCGGATTGTAGTGACTTCAACCGTTGCTTCATGCAAATGACAAACACGAGTACATCGACAAATCCTAGGGCGGTGCAAGTAGCTTGGCACATCAGGAACCCCACATGAAGAAATCCACAAACCTGGTGTAGGGTTTAGGGTACCTACTACAGACGTGGTATGGATCGTACATTCACACCACGGAGCAAGGCACCATTCCCGAGCATTGACAGCCCGCCTGCTCATTTTAGGCGTAAACAAAGGCAGTTTGCGAACTGTTTTTGGATTCGGAACCCTACACCCTAAACCCTAAAGCGTGGATGGCCGTCGGAAGTTGGACATGCTGAAATTTGCCAGTACAGTTTCAGACATAGGTGCATCCCTGCAGCCAGAAAGGCCCTGCGCGCCGAACCGAAAGCCACATGCATTGTGTACATTGAAGCCACGGCCCAACCGCAGTTCGACAGTCTCACACTGTAGATAAGACGGGTGAGAAATTTGAGTCTGTTATTATCATCCGTGGTGACGATCCTCATTGCTTTTTCAGTGACCTTGTCCGGCATCTAAACGTGAAGGGCAAGGCGGAGACGCATTGGCTGGGCTACCGCAAAGTCCATCCACCTAACGAGTGGCGCAATGCTCATCCGAATGAAGTCATCGAAGGATCCAAACTCCCCCGACCCCGGTGTCGATCCTCTACACCCCAGACTTTGCGCTGCAGCCTTCTCAATCGTTGTTCGGTGCTTGAGTAGACCCGTGGATTGAGGTCTACAGGGTTTATAGGTTGTACTCGTTTCCATAAGGAACTTCAAAGGGTAAAAGGAGGGACCCTTAATGAGGATCCCTAGGTATATGCCCTTAATATAGCTGTTATATACCGATGATATAGCCCATTATAGGGTAGGGATCCCCATTAAGGGGTCCCTACTTTTCCCTTTTGATATACGGAACTCTATCGTTCAAGGTTTGGGCTTCTGAGGTCCTGAGTAGCACCCTTTGCCCTTTTTGGTTGGAGTTCCAATATTAAAACAGATGATTTTAGGAAAGAGGTTACCCTAATTATACAGTGGCTGCTCAGGATCCTATTTCAAGGTTTTCGGGTTTTTGGGGTTTAGGGTTTAAGGTTTAGGCCTATGCTTCAGGGTTTTGTTATAGCTTAGAAGCTGCCCCCACCCTGTAATAGTGGTATAATGGGAATATAATAGGGCCCTAATATAATCCTATATAACCCTTATAGTCACTATTACAGGCTGGGGGCAGCTCCTAAATTATAGCGCTTTGACAGAGTCAGCCTTGCACCCTTCACCCTAGGCCCCGGACATGCTGCAAACCTTTTAAAGGGAACTCCAGAAAGTTGGAATATGGAAGAATGGTAGGATCCCCTATAATTTACTTTAAAGGGGTTACGATAATGATATTCCAACTTTCTGGCTTCTACTGTAAAGCCTCGCGGTGGCAACAAGCGACAGTTCGTCAGACTGTAGGAACCTACGGTTGATGATATAAGTCCCTCATTACCTCAATGGTCCTGGACTATGGGAGTTATGCGATATATGCAGGAGTTATATTATCAACCGCATCTCTGATCACCTGTTAGCACATGTGACTCAAAAGTCGTCCTGCCTCCACAAGACAACAGAGCAAACATACCAAATAAGCAACAGTAACAAACAACACCGTTCAGCCTTCCCTTCCATTGCTGAAAACCGAACCCCAAATATCCGAAAGTCCTGCGCTCTGAGCTTCTAACGCCCAGAGTTTAATGTTGGGAGCTGAAGGTGTCGCAGGTTCGATTCTTGTGGAGGAACTCCTGTGCATCCGAAAATCTATCACGTAAAGGGCTGGGCCCTAAAATTCCAGAAATAAGGAGCCATAGCCTAACTATTATTGCACGGTTTGGGCCTACCGGCGTAGTTAAAGTCGCCGTAGAAAGGAAAGAGGACTGCTTGTTACGTGCACTCAACTTATTAAGTGTGTGTAATAAGTAGTTCTCTTTCCTTTCTACGGCGACAAACTAAGCCGGTAGTACCAAACCCTATATACACTTAACATCTAGAAACACACTCAAACATAAGCCCATACTGTTACGGTAGCTTTGCATGTAGCCAATGAACCAGACCTTGCAAGATCTTTTCAATTCAGGCATATACTTTCAACTATAGCAGGATCCCTACTATGATCCGAGGCAGATTCCTTAATCAAGGGATTTTGGAAGATCTGGGAACCCCAACCCCCAACCCCTGAACCCTAAATCCCTTAATCAAAAAACCCTAAATCCCTTAACCAAAACAACCCTGAAGCCCAAAACCCTCAACCCCAACCCCTGAACCCTAAACCCTAAGCCTTAATTCAGGGATCTTCAAAGGTCTGGGATCAAGAATCCTCTGCAGGCTCGGTGCGGCTCCCGAAGATCGATCCCAAGTTGTCGCCCGAGCCTCAGCCGGATGTGTTTTGGGGTTGAGATGCTGTAAGTAATTACCTGTACTACCTTTAAAGGGATCCTTACGGGTTCCTTGTAAAAGGGTCCATAAGGATTACTATATGGGGTATTATGGGGGTTTAGGATAGGGGCCTTAATAATTGCCTGCATTATTTTGGGGGCTCCTTATCATAATTATAGTATAATGTGCCCCAAAACCACATTCTGATCATTGAGGCCCCTGTAGTACCCAAAACCCTAAACCCTAAGGGTCTACATAGGTTCTGAATCCCCAACTCATACCGGGGATCCAGGATACGCTGCAGCTGAAGCATATTGGAAGATGTTTCGAATTAGAGTACAGTAGAAGCCAAAAAGCTCGATAGCCTCAATCCCTAGGAGTAAATATAGGGAGTCCCAGCACTATTTGTCCTTAATTCGGTTTCCAACTTTTTGGAGTTTGCTGTAGGGCCTCGGGTTTTTTTCGGCTCAGGGCCCCTGCACATCGAACCCGCAGTTCCAAACGTGGGGCTTTTGGGGTATCTTCCATTACCTGGACCCTAAGGAACCTACCTTTTTAGGGTTCTCTGATATGATTTCTATATATAAGTCCTTACAAAGGTAGGTTGCTTGGGGTTAAGGTATGAGTATCCGGACCAAAGGAGTGACCTCAAACCGAACTGTCATGCTCAAAATCCCAGACCCGAAGCCCTAAATGAATCCCTGAAGCCTACAATCGCTAAACCTTCCAAAGCACGTAAGAGAGGATCGTTTTTTTCTACCCTTCAAATCCGTAGTTCCAACGAAAAAGCTTTTTCCGGCAAGGCGAATACCAGAAACACTGCCAGGGATCAGGTTATGATCCTTTGATGTGGCGTGTTTGGCACAGTAAAGTGAACTAGAGGCATAGGTGGACCCTAAACCTGCTAAACCCTAAACGCTGAACCCTCGAGATTTAACATCCCTTAACCCTTGACCTTAATTCAGACTCAAGAACCTAAACCCTAAACGCTAACCTTCCCACAACCTTAGGTTCTTCACCTAGAGACCCGGAGCCCTACATGCTAAGCCACTCCCACTCTCCAAATCCCTAAATCCGCCCCGCCGCCAGTGAAAACGCTTTAGAACCCCAAACCCTGAAAGACTCCCATCAACACCCTAATACACCCTATAAAGTTGCATGCAGCTAAACCCTGAACCCAGAACCCTATATCCCCAACCCCCTGCAGGCGCGCACACACGGCTCCTTCGGGTGTACGGCTGGAGGATAGTACGGAGGACTTTGTGCAGGGGGTGTATGATTTAGGTCATAGGGTAGGGTGTACATGTTGGTTTTTTGGAAGCTTTGTCAACGAATGTTATGACCCTAAACCTTAAACCTTTGAGCATGTTTTCGGAATGTTGTTAGCGGCGCCCTCCAAACCTTCGGACCCTACTCCGTGAACCCCGAATCCAAAATACGCACACGCTCTAAACCCTGACCCCTCTATCCCCGGGAATCCTTATAGAGCCCTTGTGGTAGTCCATACAGAGCCATTTATAGGAACCTTGCTCTAAGTATTGAAAACCGCGAGATTGCCGACGTGACTTTCGACATGCAGTGTTTCCAGAGACTCCATTATCCCTTAATTCGGAAGATCTATAAGGGAATTAAGGAACATGCCTTACGTGATAGTCGGATCCCTAATATGAGTATATTCCTTAGCTGAGGGACATTGGATTCTCTGGGTTTTGCCGAGACTCACTTGGCCAACGCTCCGTGGGAAGGCGTCGAGGTGATGATCCATTGGTCAGCTTAGAGTTTGGGGTTTAGGGATGTTTAGGGTTTAGGGATGTTTAGGGTTTTGGGATGTTTAGGGTTTAGGGATGTTCAGGGTTTAGGGATGTTCAGGGTTTAGGGGTTTAGGGTTAGGAGTTTGGGATTTTTGTGAGTACCTCGGGTACACCTGACACCTGACCGCCCCATGGATGCCACCGCCGCAAGAAGAGCTGGCCTGAACCCTACTTGGAGGGTCGGGGGACTTAGTAAGTAGTTATTTTAGAGACTGAAAAGTACCATAACCCCAATTAGGATCCCTCTTAGGGTACTTATAAGTATACTTACTACCTACTTACTAAGTCCCCCGACCCTCCAAGTAAACCCTGAACCCTAAACCCTAAACCTGGACCGACGTGCACATCGGCCCACGAAGCTCATCGTTGAGCGCAGTGTTCAGCGCTTCGTCGAGCCACGCAACAGCGCTCGCCTAGACTTAAACCGGTTTAAGGTTGCACGGGTTCCTCAGTTCCTCTACTGTCTACCGGTTCTCTTAAGGGTTCCGATGAGGGTTGTAGAATATAGAGTGTGGAGTTTAGACATCCAGCTTTCGTTACACCCGAGCTACTGTAGGGGGTAGGTACTGGTCATATCCCTACATCTCCATTCGCTACTGCCTCATTGGGTTAGGGGAGTTCAAGCATTCGGGTGTTCAGAGGGTCGAGGGTTACGGGAAACCAGAAAGCACCAATCTAGCTTTAACCCCAGACCCCAAACTTACGTAGAACCCCTGTAATCAGGAACCCCCAAACCCGAATGTGACCGACACCAGCCGGTCACAGACTATGACTATACTAGACCCCAAAAGCCCTATTCCAATTATTAAGGCCCCTGTGCCCAACACCCCAGCATACCCCTTATAGTAACCCTTCATGTAGAGCTTTCTAATGGAACCCTAGACCCTAAACCTTAAAAAAACGTAAACCCCTGTCAAGAACTTTAAGGAAACCTTTAAGGAGCCGACAGCTGCCGCGCGTAGGAGTCGCTGCCGCTCAAAGACTCCATCCAGAGTGCTTTGGAGAGCAGCAGCGTCAAGGCAGTGGAGGGGGAGGTGGTACGGCTGATGGACAAAATCCTGCATGACCCTAAGGACCCTAAACTATGGGAATTATTGTATATTCCTTTTAATGGGTAATGCAGGATTTATATCATCAACCGTAGGGATTAGGGGTCTAGGATCTTTAGAGCACATAGTGCATAGGTTTTTACAAAACCTGTGCATTACGATTGGAAGGGCTTAGGGCTTACCCAGAGACTCCAATATCCCTTAATTCAGGAATATACCTTGAATTATTTTAGGATCCCTTATATGATTTAAGGAATATTCCTTAATTTAGGGATATTGGAGTCTCTGGGTAGAGGTTTAGGATTTAGCTTCCTGAAAGGGCTTATGACAACCCAGAGGCTCCAAAGCCCCTAAATCAACGATCAAAGGGGAAAAGGAGGGACCCTTCATAAGGACCCCTAGGTATATACCCTTAATATGGCTATTATATACCCATTATATAGCCCATTATAGGGTAGGGTTGCCCATTGAGGGTCCCTCCTCTTCCCCTTTGAAACGATTATCCCGGGCTCAGGGTCTGGGGCTCCGAGGGTTTTGAAACAGGTGTGTCCCATAATCTGTAGTAGGAGGCCCAACACGTTCAACGGTCTAAGCCCTAAGCTATAAACCCTAAAGGACTATGCTGTATACGGATCATAGTATGAGTTGCATAGAGTCCCTTTGCAGGATGCAAAGTTGTGGCTGTACATTGTACTATCACAAGCCGTTTGAAAGCCAGCAAGATAAAGCAACCATGAAGTTTTAGAGACCATGAAAACATCCAAACAATGTGCATACAACATCCGGAAATGCTTTACTTTACAACTTCCTATAACACCCTCTAACGCCTGAAAGCCCCGCAACCCTTTTTCGAAACCGCTCGGCATCGCAAACCCCTAACCCCTAAATCTCAAAGGCACAAGCCCCCAAAACCGTAAGCTCCAAAATCCCTTATGAAGCTCTGATTGACTCGTCGTTAAAAAAACTTCGTTGGGGAGTTTCAGAAATTGGGGACTCCAATGTGGGACCTTACAGAATAGTAAGATCGAAACAGCACCAAATATTCTCTGAACAATCAGAAAACTTCAAAAGAGCCGGAAAACAGATTAAACACCATTGGCTAGTACAGCACTAACTACAAACCCCTATGAAGCCCGCCAAAGCTGAAAGCAAGAACAGCTCCTGTACAACCCTAACAGCGGCCCGAACAAAAAATTCCGAAAACTCCCTAAAGCCTAACGCCTAAACCCTAAACCCTAAACCCTAAACCCCTAAACCCTAAACCCCTAACCCCTAACCCCTAAACCCTAAACCCTAAACCCCTAAACCCCTAAACCTATAAAAGCAGCTCCCCGAAGCCCTACGCCCTGAGGCTCTCCGTGAGCGTCTCCGCTGGGATCCTCGGGGGGTCTGAAGGATATTGGGTTTGGGCTTATGATTTAGGGTTCAGGGTTTGGGGTTTAGGCTTTAGGGCTTAGGGTTTAGGGTTTAGGATTTAGGGTTTAGGGTTTGGGCTTTTGGTTTAGAGACTCTTAGGGTTTTATGGCTTGGGGGTTGAATGTGTGGGGTTTAGAGACACTTATATACTGCCACCTACAGCACAAGACCTTCCAGACCTAAGAGTAACCTAGGAATAGAAGGGGTTTAAAGGGGGTAATAAGGGAACCTAAACCCTGAAAACGGGAGTAAGGGCCTACTCGGGGTCCTTGCCTTTATATAGGAGCCGGACCCGGAATATTTGGTAAGAACATTCCCTGATAGTCGCAATCACTGTTCAACTATGGTAACCATGGCTGTGCATATCAATAGTGTTATTCTTCTGGTGTCGTCATTGCCATTGCTCTGAATATTTGGATTACTATTGGTACTACTCGCATGATCATGACTAGTCGTTTATAGTTCCTTTTCTTCTAATCGTCAAACCTCTATACCGACAACAACTCTGTAGGAACCCTTATGCAAAACAAACTCGTTCAGGAACCTTCAAAAGTCACCCCACCTGCACCCTGAACCCTACAACACCATGCAACCTAAAACCCCAAACGCTAAACCTGAACCCTAACCCCAACCCCCGAAACCTGCCTGAACCCTAAACCCTAACCTTGAACCCGAAACTCCACTGAACCCGAAACTTCCCTAAGTCCTACTGTTGATGATATAAATCTTGCATTACCCATAATAAGGAATATACCATAATTCCCATAGTTTAGGGTCCTTAAGGTCATGCAGGATTTATATCATCAACCGTACGTTTCTTCCCCAAGCCCTACGCCCCAAACTTCCCTAGGGGTTTAGCAGTTGGTGCATTCGGGTTTCTTCCCTCAAAGGGGAACAGGAGGGACCCTTAATGGGGACCCCTACCCTATAATGGGCTATATAATGGGTATATAATAGCTATATAATAAGGGATATACCTAGGGGTCCTTGTTAAGGGTCCCTGCTTTTCCCCTTGGATTCCCCGTTACCTCCGACCCTGACTCCGCTTCTCCCATGTCCGGGTCTACGGCGCATGCCTTGCTGGCAATGGCACTTGCTTGTCGACCTTCCTCTACTTGGAAGAGCAGGGGACTTAGTAAGTAGGTTATAAGTAGGGTTATAATTGGGGTAACTCCATTTAGGGTACTTATAACTCTACTTATAACCTACTTACTAAGTCCCCTGCCCTTCCAAGTAGGTAGGGCTTTGGGGGACATTTTATATTTTCCCTTAATGGGCTTAAGAGGATCTTATTTACTAATATTTTTGAAAGGCTCTAAAAGCCCCACCTAGTCCTGCTCGGCGGGGAGAAACAGGAAGAGCAGCAAAGTCCAGAGTTGGAATGGGGAGAGTCCGAGGAAGGAAGCTCAAGCCGACAGTGAGCCGAAAAAGAAAGCCAAGCATGCCCAGGCCGAGATCAGAGTGTTCGTAGCTGTCTCAGCCATGGTTTTGGGGACCACGACGAAGTACGGGGCCAAGAGAAAGTGGCGGTATCTTCCGCCACCGCCGCCACCGCCGGCGAGATTCCCAAGAAGGCCGCGCATGCCCATGCCAAGAACTCCCTCCGCCATGGCAACCACTTCTTTCAAAGCTTTGAGCTGGATGTCGCGTGTTGCAGGACTGCCGTCTGGGGAGTTCCCGAAACTAAGGGAACCAAATATAGTACCCTAAACAGTAGCATCCTTATTATAAGGACCCCTAGATAAGGTACTCCTACTTTTCGGAAACTCCCACATGTGCACGGCCTTCTTGACTGCCACCTGCCCGTGGAGCACCACGAAGCTCTTCGGTTCTCGGTGTCTTTTTTGTCTCTTGGTTCGAACGGTCAGGGTTTAGGGTAAAGGGGTTACATGCTGAGGGTTTAGGGTTCAGGGGATGAGGGTTTTTTTCTGGAAAATCTTTAAAGAAATCTACGAAGACTTCTATAGAGATGGCCGTTATCCACAGAGCGCAGCGCAGAAAGCAGAGAAGGCCCAGTTCGCCTCAGCCCTATGAAAGAACCCCATGGTACGCTCCGAAGGGTCCACATTATGGAACCTTTTCCTTGAAAGAGTTAACTTGTCTACTTTACTGATAAACCCCAAGCCCGAAGTCCTAAGAGGTAGCGAGATGACCCTCCACGAGCAGACGCGGGCGCACGCGCAGGAGGGCACCAAGATCTCCTTTGTGCTCCAATTTGATAACGGTTTCCTTCAAAGGGTTCCTTAGAGGCTTCCTTTTTGGGTCCATGTAAGGATTGGGGTTTAGGGTCAGGGTTTCGGGTTTAGGGTGGGTTTCCTTGAAAAGGTTCCTTTAAAGGTTTCATTTCTGGGTTCATGTAGGGGTTCCTTTTTGGGCTTCTTTTACATGGGCTCTACAAGAGTTACAAGTGTTAACAAATACTGTCGGGTTTGCGCAGGGTCAAAGATGTAGGCCTTGGTAATTAGGTTCTATGCAAGGTTCCTTGCAAGGGTCCCGATAAGGGTTTCATAACAGAGTTTCAGGGTCTTAGGTTGGATCTGCGGGCAATGGGCAATGTGGGTGGGCCAGATTGATCCTTTGCCACCAAACCCTATTCTAGGATTATTGAATCCTTAACCCTGGAAAGCAAAATGCCTGCCTGAACCTTCATAAAATTTCGGCAAAAACCGGAAAACGCCCCTGTGGAGCCCTATAACAGTCTTACAACCTCTCAGAAACACCCCTTCAAAACCTCTGAGCGCATCATCCAGCATCAATGACGGTTACATCTGTAACACTAAACCCTAAATTAAACCCCAAGCCCTAAACGCCTTAGACCAGTTATATGGAAAATCCCAAACCACAGGAACTGGAGCGGCGCCTGCAGTTGGCCACGTCGAGGAAGCGCGACCTGCGCGCCGCGAGCGAGGATAAGTTCGCCCGGCGCTTTTTGTGAGCGAGTTGAGGGTTCTGGAAGGGTGACTGATTACTGGTGCAATGATAAGTGCTCCCGGCTTTTTTCCTGCTTGTTCGAGGTTTGTATAGGAATCCTGCAGGTTTGTATAGTTTCTAAAACAAGTTCTCATAGAAATTGAAGAGGTTTTTTCGTGGAAGGACTTGGCAAAGCATTATGTATATGTGACCTCTAGCAGCCCTTGTTAGGGTTAAGGGCTCAAGGTTAGAATGCTGCTGCAGAACAGGCTAGTCAGTTACGAAATAAACGGCAAAGACCCTATACGAGACTTCTCCAAATGACCTTCAAACTTGATGGAATGAAGAGGTGCCCACTGCCCCCCCTGAACCCCAACCCCAAACCCTAAACCCGAGACCTTTGGAATAGTCACTCTTGAGCTTGACTTCAGTCTGGGGTATGCCGTGACATCCTTGGAAGGTCGATGCCTGGAGTTCTCATAAGAAAGGCTTAGGGGATCCTTCAGGGTTCCTTTAAGGGATCTACAAGGGATCTGTAGGGTTTAGGCTTAGGGTTCCCAGAGACTCCCATATCCCTTAATTATGGAATAGTAATCCCTTTTATATGATTCAAGGTATATGCTTAACCTTAAATTACTTGGAAGGGCAGGGGACTTAGTAAGTAGGTTATAAGTAGGGTTATAATTGGGGTAACTCCATTTAGGGTACTTATAACTCTACTTATAACCTACTTACTAAGTCCCCTGCCCTTCCAAGTAAGGGGTACTGAAGTCTCTGGCTTTCGGGTCGGGGTCGGCGCCTCCAGTTCTCAGACGGAGGTGGGCAGAGGAGCCGACAAAGCTCCTTGTAGGGTTCGGGCCAAGGCACATGACCTCGCCCACCGGTTCAGGGTTTAGGGTTTAGGTCACATCTGCCTGGCATAGGACATCGATGCAGCCCGGAGCTTTATGGAAAGCCTTCGGCGACATGCGAGTTTCCGAAAATGGCGGACCCTAATATGGTACCCCAACTAGTAGGATCCTTATTATAAGGACCCCAAAAGAAGGTACCCCTAATTTTCGGAAACCCTATACCCTTATAGAGCGCTTTAGAGGAACCCCTATGTAGTACCCTTATAGTAACCCTTTAAAGGAGCCCTAAGGTACCCCTAGTTTTCGGAAACTACCACATCCGCAAGCATCCCGACACGGCGAAGCCAGAGTCCCATGTGGATGCCCAGACGGTGACCTTGCGTACTCTAGGGGCCTAAATAATTACCTATACTATTTTGGAGCTTTCCTTACTAATGTATAGTTCTAGGAAAATGGACCCCCAAACCCTGTATTCTAATCATAACTATTAAGGCCCCTATTTTAAGTCTTTCTCCTTGTGGGTTGAAGTGGTGTGCCTAGGGTTCCTTTGAAGTGATCCTTAAGGGTTGTTTAAGAGATCTATAGGGTTTGTGGTTTAAGGGATTCCAATATCCCTTAATTAAGGAATCTACCTGCAATCATTATAGGGATCCTACTATATACAGTTTACGGTATCTTCCTTGATTACTTGATATACCCTAAACCGTTTGAAGAATTCTACTATAGGTTATGGTCTATTCCTCAATCGTCCTAAACCCTACCTGTAGCCGGAAAGACCTACCTTTTTAGGGTTCCTTATCATGGTTCCTGTATATAGCTCCTTAAAACGGCAGGGTTTTGGATCCTCAGGTAAGCCCTAAAACGGATCCTGAAGTCTCCGGTAACGCCAGGCCTCGTTTCGGGATCTCCTCGGGCGCGCCCTACACAGCCCGGAGCTCGAAGAGGTTCCTCTTTTGTAGTCTTAGGCTCCTAGTTCAACGAGAGCCCTTGATATTCCTGGGTTCCTTAAAGCGTTCCGTAAGATTTGTCCTTAAAAGTTTCTGAAAGGGATCTCCGGTGGTTGAAGATTCAGGGTATGGCTTCGTAGAGAGTTTCTGACGGCCTTGTTGGGCTTGTGTTGTGTTTTTTGTGGTTTTTGGCTCCGGAAGGCTAAGAAAGTATACCTACCTACCTACCTACCTACCTACCTACGTTCCTACCTACTTACCTACCTGTCTTTCTACCTAACTAGCGACTTACCTATTCGTCTATCGACCTTTCTATCTATCCGTCTATCTATCTACCTGTCGTCTACCCGTGTCTGTGTCTATCTGTCTGCCTGTCTACCGATCTACCAATATCTCTCTCTCTCTCTCTCTATCTCTCTCTCTCTCTCTGTTTCTCGCTGTCTCTGTCTATCTGTCTCTGTGGGCCCAATGTAGGTACATGTAACAAAACCGATACCTATCCATGAACCCTTATCGACGGTTATGACATGAACCAATCCCGAAATAGACACTTTGTAAGAACGCATTTTAACCCCAAGCCCTGTATCAAACCTAAAATCAAAACCTTAAAAACTTTCAACCAGAGCTCTAACAATTGAAGCTTGCAAGTGTCGGTGGCCTAAGGCCAAAGCCGCCAAGACGGAAAAGGAAAAGAGGACTCGGGTTGTGGTAGGTCTTTAGACTTTAAGGCTTAGGTGACGGCGCGCAGATCGAGCTTATGGTGGGTGCTGCCCTCTCTGGAGGATAAAGGTCAAGCCCAAGCTAGACCCAAACCTTCGTTGCTTCACCTTCGAGACTTCTCTCCGGCTTGTGAGCCCTTAATTAAGGAATATTCCTTAAATTATGCTAGGATCCCTTTTATGATTTAAGGAATATTCCTTAATTAAGGGATATTGGAGTCTCTGGGAGCATTGGTTTCGCCTTTGGGGCCCTACAAATCCCCCGAGGGCGTCGAGCTGTTCCCCAAGGCTTCGTGCAGGATTTAGAAGTTTAGTCAAAGGGGGAAAAGTCACCCTTAATGGGGACCCCTACCCTATAATGATAATGGGTATATAATAGCTATATTAAGGGTATATACCTAGGGGTCCTTATTAAGGGTCCCTCCTTTTACCCCTAAGCCCCCTAATCCCCCAAACCCCTAAACCCTAAACCCCATACCCTTATAGAATCCCTATAGCTCCCTTTAAAGGACCCTATACCCTTATAGAATCCCTATAGCTCCCTTTAAAGGGATCCCTCCTTTTACCCTTGGATTTAGGGCGAAAGGAACCCCGAGGCCCTGGACCCTACGCCCTAAGCCCCGAAGCTGGCATAACTACGAAGAGGCATCCTGGACCGGATATGGGAGTTTCCGAAAACAAGGGGTCCCTTATTTTGGGGTCCTTATAATAAGGATCCTACTATTTAGGGTGCTATATTAGGGTCCCCTATTTTCGGAAACTCCCATATAAGTATGGTTAAAAGTATGGTAGCTATACTTATAACCCACATTAGGGGACTTACAACCCCACTTATAACTACCCCTGAACCTCCAAGCAACCTTTGAAGCATCACTCAGCGCAAACGATGACACGACTTTTCCAGCAGCTGATGATTCTGCTCGCGATCCGCTTTAAGGATAGCATCACGAAGTTAGGGTTTAGGGTTTATGGGTTTAGGTTTTGGGTTTTGGGTGGTTTGCGAGCGGATCGTGGTATATCTACGCACCTGACGTGGATGCCGCGCCAGCGACAAAAAGGCGGACGGCGAGGGAGACACGCCAAGATCGCGAGGCAGGGACCACAGCAGTGACATGGGCGCAGACAAAGGCAAAGGCGGCGGGTGGCAAACAACCTTGTGTATGACAGCGGTCTAATAGAGTGGCCTTAATAATTACCTAGTTATGCTACTTTGGGGGTTCCTTCTTGTAGTTATGATATACCCCAAAACCCTATTCTAATTGCTAAGGCTGCTAAGGCCCCTATGTTACTTAACCCGAGACCTTAGTGCAAATGGCCCCATACAAAGAAAGGAAAAAGCCAAGCATAAAGACATCAGTTAATGTGGATAAGATGGGTTCGCGATTGGGTCTGGGGTTCAGTCTTAGAGTGATTACTGAGGTGCTTTTATCACTAAGATGTACTAAACCGAAGCCCCAGACCATACCTAAAGGATCTTGGGACTTCGAAAGAGGGTTATAAAGGAGGAACTCTACTTGTATGTTACACTACCGTAGCATTACTTGGATTAAGATATGCCTTTCTTCAACCCAATAAGGAAACGCTGAACCCTAAACCATAAGCCCGACGTTTGCCCGGGATCCCTGGAATCTAAGACTCGCAACCCGAAGCTAGAACCTAAAGTCTAGAATTTAAAAACCCTGCAGTTCGAAACCAAACACAAAACAACCCCTCAGCTCTGAACCCTTAAATCCAAACCCCGACCACCCCCCCAATCACCTCGGCGGCAGAGGCCAGCTGGCAGGTTATAACCTAGCACAACCAGTTGACAACCCTAGTGACAAACCGTAATCAAGCAACAAAACCTCAACCCTATACCCCAACACTCCGACCCCTATAAATCCTATAAATCCTGTCCGAAGGAGCATCGTGCTGCCACCCCTGCGCACGTCGAAGCCTTCTGTCCAATCGCGCCGCTTAGGCCCCCCGGGGGCTGCTCTCAAAAGGTTTGGGCTAACTAGGCTTATAGGCTGCCTTTAAAGGGATCCCATAAGGGTTCCTTTAAGGGATCTTATAGGGGATCTATAGGGTTTAAGGGTTTAGGGTTCACGGGTTTAAGGGTGTGGGGTTTTAGGGGTTGATTCCAATCACCAGAATGCACCTGTAGCTCCAAACCCTGCAAAATAGAAGGCTATGACTGTATAATTATAGGTTCGAGCTCTTCAAAACGGTCCTACACTCACTAGGACGGTAGCAGGGCGAATTTCGAAGGGTCCAGGGGCCAGGATCTAGTGTCAGGATGTTATTCCAATGTGCAGACTCTGACAAGTTATCGCATGCTGGAGAAGCATTCCGAAACCTTCCACATCGCTTAGTTATATACGGGTGAGTACTACTAACCCCACGCCCTAAAAACTGGCTCCCAGGGAGTCCAATATCCCTTGATTAAGGAATATACGTTAAATCAGAGTAGGCATCTAACAGTACTAGAACTTAGGGTCTGTTCCCTAGTTCCCTTACAGAACCGTTATAGATCCCTTTTAAGGAACGTCTATAGAACCAGTTTAAGGAACCCTTTCGTGTCTATATTCCTAAACCCTAAACCCTTACAGTAGAAGCCAGAAAGTTGGAATATCATTATCGTAACCCCTTTAAGGTAAATTATAGGGGATCCTACCATTAATCCATATTCCAACTTTCTGGAGTTCCCCTTAAGGGGATATTGGAGCCTCTGGGCAGGCGACCCGGTGGGACCCGTGGTGCAGGAGCAGCGGACAAATGACTCCGTCGTGTCTTTCAAAGGGGAAAAGAGGGGAAAAGGAGGGACCCTTAATGGGGACCCCTACCCTGTAATGGGCCATAGAATGGGTATATAATAGCTGTATTAACGGTATATACCTAGGGGTAGTTATTAAGGGTCCCTCCTTTTACCGTTGGATTGAAGCTTCCGATTGGGGCAACGTAGGAACCTGATTAAGAAACCCTAGGCCTATAACCACAAAAACCCCAATAAAGGCCCAAGGTTTCTTAATCAGGTTCCTACACCATTCAGGTTTATTTTTATCGCGACTCTTTTGTCAGTGGGTGGGTTTTTGAGGGCTTTTGATCGGGTGTTTGGCGCTGTAACTTCTACGACTTTTCAGAGGGTTTCACAATGGCGGTCTGGATTTGCAAACTAATAAACCCCAACCCTAAATCCAACACCCAAAACCCTAAACCCTAAGCCGTAAACCCCCAACCCAAAACCCTAAACCCTAAGCCGTAAATCCCCAACCCTAAACCCAAAACCCTAAATCCTAAGCCCTAAAACCCCAACCCTAAACCCAAAACCATCTTCCCTGTTTCTGTGGTTCTCAGGGCTTTCACGTGTTCGGCCGTTGAGGGCCCTTTGGCTCAACTCAAATCTGGTTAGGGTTTAGGGTTCCGGTTAAAAGGAGCTATAGGGTTCCTTTAGACTTTAAAGTGATCTATAGGGTTTAGGGTTCAGGGTCCAGGGTTTAAGGTTTAGGGTTATAGGGTTGGAGTAGTTCGTAGTCGTCGTTGTACGGGCAAAGCCCGAACCACACTGTCACATGAAATCGCACAAATCCTACGAAACAAACATAAACAAACTATTTTGCACCTCAGCAGACGGGTAAAACCGTTCCGAAACCTTTGAAAAATCTAACAAACCGGAAACCAAGCTCTTGCAACACCAAGCCCCTGGACACTCCTTGACCCTTGACAAACCCTCTGCTTCCTGCTGGTCTCGGATGGCCACTCACAGGACATGCTCAAAGAAGAGCGTATGTCAGCGCTGTTTGGACCCCATTTTGGCCAACACCTACTAGTGACCCCGAACCCTACAAACTAGTAGGTTATGACCCCTTAATTAGAGGGTCTGACCCTTAAAACGGTAGGTTTTTGGATCCCAAGGTACGGGTTTTGGAGACTCAGAGAGTTTGGGGTTTCAGGTTTGAGGGCTTCGAGATACCTTGAGCTGCACCCGAATCTGGGTTCTCCTTAAAAACAACCTTTCCTTGTTGTTGAGGTATAGATTCAAGGCGTTTACATCATTCTCATTTTGCTCGCCCATTGGGCGTGAACTGGGTTCTTGTTAAGGAGCTGATATTGAAGTTACCATCACAAGGAAACTATTATTTACTATAGACCCCGATTGTTGTAACTTAAACTGAATCCCTTAAGAAGAACCGGCTAGAGGAAGCCTCTACCTCAAAGCAAAAGGACCCGTGGGCTGAAACCCTAATTATTCCATACACAATCGTAAACACATGGGGACCCTTAGGGTAGGGGGCAGGGGGTAGGGTTTAGGGTTTAGGTCTCTTAAATAGGCCATGAGACCCGTATCAAGTCCTTATTAGGGCGATTAAGGCTCCCTACTCCTCTTCCCCGTACCGCATTAAGGGTCCTTATGATAAACACTTAATTTTCTACCCACTAGGCCCGAAACCCTCCTGAACCCTAAAACCCACCCAAACCCGAAACCCTTCCCAAACCCAAAACCCTCCTACACCCCGAACCTCAAGCTCCCTTCAACCCTAAACCCGAAAGTCTTAAATCCTCCTCAACCCTAAACTCTCCTAAACCCCCTTACTATAGGAGCCGAAATAACTACCTACGTGATTTTGGGGGGTTCCTTATTATAATTAGAATATAATGGACCCCAAAACCCTATTCTAATTCTTAAGGCCTCTATATAATTTTCGTACCCCTATAGATCCCTATAGCAACCCCTTATAGAGCCTGTTAAAGGAACCCTATTCTAATTATGAAGGCCCCTACAGTAGAAACTGCCCCCACCCTGTAATAGTGACGATAAGGATTATAGTAGGGCCCTATTATATTCCTAATATACCACTATTACAGGGTGGGGGCAGCTTCTAACCCCTACCCCAATGCTACAGTAAACCCCCCTACACCCGAAACCAAGGGTTCGACCTCAGGGCTGCGATAGTCCTCGCAGCTACAGCGGAACTCTAGAAAGTTGGAATAGGATTTCAGGGTTTAGGGTTTAGGATTTCAGGGTTTAGGGTTTAGGGTTTAGGGTTTAGGGTTTCATGGTAGGATACCCTATAATTTACCATAGAAGGGTTAGGATAATCATATTCCAACTTTCTGGCTTTTACCTTAGAAACAAACAAGCAGTTCTTATGCGGTGGGGGAGGGGTGGGCCTGATGGAGTCTGGTAGGGTGAAGGGTCCAGGGTTCAGGGGCTTAGGGTTTAGGGTTTAGGATGAAAGGTGAAGGGTTTAGGGCTTTCAGGTTTAGGGGTTTAGTGTTCAGGGTCTTAAGGTCTAGCCAGGTGGAGGGCTTACCTTGACCCCAAATAACCTAAGGTAGGTCATTTTTGATTAGGGTCCTTTCTCGGGTTTAGGACCCGTTTCGGATTCTGGGCTTAGGGTTAAGGATTCCCGGTTTAGGGTTTGGGAAGCTGGGCTTACGATTTAGGGTTTAGGGGTTTAGGGTTTCGGGCTTTACAAGTGGGCATTGCTGGGGTTTGGGCGGAGCTTCCAGGTATTGGAGGTTATTTGGAGGTTCATGGGACTTAGTAACTAGGGTTATAATTAAGGTTACTACACTTATATGTACTTGCAATCCAAATTAGGGTACTTATAACTGTGCTTACTAAGTCCCATGAACCTCCAAGTAGGATTATGGATTTTCGGACTTTTGGGTGCGCGGCATTAGTGTCCTGGGCTGTTTAAGGCTCTAGCGCTTAGGGCTTTAGGACTTTCAGGGTTGATTCAGTAGTTGAAGGTTCCCATCTAGGTACTTAAAGTCTAAGTACATACTATATGGGTACATGGAGCCTTAGGGGTTTAGGGTTTGGCCAGCCCTGCTTTGCCCTGAGGTCGCGGCAGGAGCAATCGCGCACACGCGTGCAGGCCGATGTGTGGGCTACGATGACAGCAGTTTAGGGTTTGGGTTTTAGGTAGGGTTTAGGGTTCAGGGTTCATAGGATTTAGCGTTCAGGGTTCATAGGGTTTAGGGTTTAGGGTTCATAGGGTTTAGGGTTTAGGGCTCATAGGGTTTAGGGTTTAGGGGCTTCCCAGTTTGAGGGATACCCAGTTCATGATTCTGCAGTGCTTTACAGCACATGTGCTTCCCGTGAGTAATTATCTATTCAGATTCCAGTGTGGTCCCAGCAAGGTCGCTTCTGTGCGCTAAAGATTCCCAGAGAGCCCGGTGTTTGTGCCTTGATTGTTGTCATAAGTACCTGTCAGTATAGTTGCTTCATTTCTAACCTCACCTAAGTCCCATGACCCTCCAAGCCCAGAGAGCCCAATACCCCTTAATTAAGGAACATACCATACCTTAAATCATTAGGGGCTTCATATGATGATTGATGCTATATTCCTTAATCAAGGGGTATTGGGCTCTCTGGATTTTTGTTGCAAATACACGATGCCATGTGAGTGTCAGTCAGAGCAGCGTTGGAGTCATCCAGGAATATAGTAGCAGGGTAGGTGACCTTTTGCTTGTTTGCGGCTACTCCAGCCCCTGGATAATCCCAAAGGATGACCTTACCTGGATCCCCTAGGATACTTGACCTTGAGGAAGTATCAAACCTTGGCTGTTCATGGGAGCTTCTGGAGACCCAAGACTTCTTGACTCTAAAACCCCACTTGATGACGGCATGGAACGCATGCTCAAATTGAATGAAGAAGCAAACTGGGTTTTGGCCGGCCGGCGTGGGGATGGATTCCTGGCATTGCGGCCAGACGAGACGGGAAAGCTCAAGAAATGTGATGATCAGCCATGGGCACAAGGCATGCGATTGGGCTGCAAACGAGTTGATGAGAGATGGCTCAAGAACCGCTTCCTGCGCTTGAATCATGAGGGCATCGTGAGTCCGCCGAATTCTGAGCGATTTCGTTCACTGGCATTACGATGAGGCCCGGAAGCATGAGGCGGATGCCGTGATCGAATTGGATGATCCTGATCAAGAGCTTGATGAGCCTGTTGGGGTTAGAAGTAATCATAACTAGGGTTTCCTCATTTGTAACCCCAGTTACTAAGTCCCATGAGCCTCCCAGTATTCAAAACCTCACCCTCGCCTGGGTGGCATGGGCTTGTTTCTGAACGCTATACCAACCCTACCCCCTCAACCCCAAATCCTGAACCCTGAACGACAAGAGCGAAGGCCCGTAATGCTTGCCCCGCGCAGTCCCTGTAGCACAACATTCCCCAGAACCTTATTCAAATTGGTACGCGCCTATATTACGCAAAGTTTCAGCAAAATACGGCGAAACCCTTTAAACAGCCTGAAGCCCCACGCCAGCACATAGAACCTAGAACCCAAAACCCTTAACATTCAAACACTGGTTTCAATGTAGGCCTACAGGGTTTGAAGCATAGACGTGTAAACCCTTCCCAACCCTAAGCCCTAAATGAACCCTGACCCGTACCTAACCCAGACCTTGATTGTCGGTTATTATGATTACATACCTGGGGGGACTGATGACATCGACACGTAGCTAACCTTACTGGACCCTAAACCCCTATGAACCCTATCAGCCCTAAATCCCGAAAGCCTAAACGCCCTAAACCCCCTTGCCCCTAAGCCCAAATAGCCCCCTTTCGATTAGACCCTAAACTCTCCTAAACCGCAAAACCCTGCGCATCAAAATTGCCCAAAAGCCTTATATAGAATGGTCTTTGGGCCCAAAAGCCTTAATATATGAGTCCTTGGAGCCCTAGGGAAAGCTGGCCTGTTCCTGAGTAGTACCCTTTTGTCCTTTTTATTTTGGGGTCTTCTTATTTTAAAAAGCATAGTACGAAAAAGGGTACCCTTATTATAAAGGGGCTACTCAGGAACCTAGAAGCAGTAAAAGTTGGCCTTGGAAGCAGGCTTTTAGCAAGCTGGGCCACGCAGGCGCAAAGTCCGAGAGTTCTGGTTTCGGGGTTTAGGGTTTAGGGATTTAGGGTTTAGTGGTTGAGGGTTTTAGGGTTTTAGGGTTTGGGGTTTAGGGTTTAGGGGTTTGGGGGTTTAGGGTTGAGGGTTGAGGGTTTAGGGATTTAAGGATATAGTGGTTTAGGGTTCAGGGTTGAGCTTAGCGGAAGACCAACCACACCTTACTTGCAGCTGCCTGGTGCAGCCATTGAGAAGCAGGGCGCACGGAAGTAAAACTACAACGACCTTTTTGGATGGTTGTCAAAGTTATGGTCCCTTTCTGGGTACCCTCAATATTAGGTGCCGTATTGTAATCTATAGTCCCCTTAGGAATTTATTTTTTGTTCTTATCAAACCCAAGAGAATACTAACAAGAGTACTTGTATTGTCGTTGTAAGGGGGGTGGAAACAAGGGACCCAAAAGGGACCCTAATATTGACCCTAAACCCTAAACCATAGTAATAAGGACCCCAAAGGGGACCCCCAAAGGGACCCCAACCACCCTTTGTGAACCTCGGGACTGCTAGACTGTTTAATGTAGGAACCTGATTAGAAAACCCCGGTCCTATAACCCGCAAACTCGTAGGATTCATATGGGTGGTTGTCAAAATTACGGTCCCTTTTTGGGGTATCCTAAACACTAGGTGCCGTATGATAATAGGGACCCACAAAGGGCACCATAATTTTGACAACCACCCATAAAAAGGAACCCTAATAAAGGCCCAAGGTTTCTTAGTCAGTCTCTCTCTATGGGTACTTTATCTAAGCCATTTACAGGTGGGCAGTTATTAGGTGGGTAGTTTCCCATAAGCCTCCCATACCACTCCTACAAGGTAAAGGGGGTCTTATGGGAGTACTATGGAAGAAGAACTACCCACCTGTAAGGGGCTTCTACTTTAAGGCTTTAAGGCCGAAGTATATCCCATATTGGTACATGGAGCCTTAGGGCCTGAGCCCGAACAACAAGAAACAAGCGACACCCGTAAACCTTAAATCCCCATATCCCCAAACCCTTACCTGGAAAGTAGATCCCCTAATTTGGGACCCTATACTACTAAGGGTACTTTATAGGAACCCCCATTAGGGGATCTACTTTTTGGATCCTCCCGGGGTCTCTGTGACTCCAAAACCTACAAAGTAGTAGGTTATGACCCCTTTTGGATCCCCAGGTAAACCCTAAAGGAACATGCCTTCAATGTTTATTCCTCACTTAAGCCCTGAGAAGTACCCTGTCGCCCTGGTTTTTTTTGGGGTGCCAAAACCGAATACGTAGTAGGAAACAAGGGTACCCGTATTACAAAGGGGCCATACTCAGCAACCTCTCCAACCCCGAAACCCTAAACCGTTATTCCCCACTTAGGCGAGTGACAACCCTATCTACACCGATTTGTGTCCTCTGAAGCCTTGTTTCAACTCCAAACCACGTGTTCTGAGACCTTGATCGGCAAAGGGCTTACGGCTCAGGGTTCAGGGCTGTGGGAACCTGCTGTGCCATACCCCAAAACCTTACTAATTATTGCTAAACCTGAAGCCATATGCATGCCACAACCCGAAATCCCCCTAGGTCCGGTAGCGTTCACGGCTTCAGGGTTCCAGGTTTCAAC
This sequence comes from Symbiodinium sp. CCMP2592, assembly GCA_905221615.1. Taxonomy (NCBI): domain Eukaryota; class Dinophyceae; order Suessiales; family Symbiodiniaceae; genus Symbiodinium; species Symbiodinium sp. CCMP2592. The sequence continues at coordinate 6,866 of CAJNDT010006197.1, read as the reverse complement.
GAAGGTTGACAAGTTTAGCGCTCACGAACCTCGTGGTACCCGATACTCAAGACCCTACATCGCCATACCCGGAGTCTCAAGCAAAGGGTTTAGGGTTTAGGGTTTAGGGTTTAGGATTCAGACGGCCTTAGTGTGCAGCATGTCAATCGCAGTGGAAGTTGGGCTGATCAGCGGCGCAAGAGTTACCCTGAATGTAGGGTTGGACGACGAGGTGGAAACATTGAGCAGGCGAGCACGGACCGCCCTCGGTGCCGGAAAGGGGCGTCTGCTGGACTCATGTGGACGAGTCCTAAATGCACGTGCAACCATCAAGACAGCAGGGGTGCAAAATGGTAACACACTAACCTTGCACTTAAACCAAGTTCAAGTTCAAGCCACAACAGGTGCTTTTGCTGCGATTCTTGGCGACGGATGCGTGGTGACCTGGGGTGGTAATATGGATGGGGGTGACAGCAGTTCCGTGCAGCATCAGCTGGACAACGTGCAGCAAATCCAAGCCACATACAGTGCTTTCGCAGCCATTCTCGCTGACGGATCCGTCGCAACCTGGGGTGATGATTTCTTTGGTGGTGACAGCAGTGCTGCCCAGGATCAGCTAAACAATGTGCAGCAGATCCAAGCCTCCAGCAGCGCTTTTGCTGCCATTCTTGGCGATGGTTCTGTTGTTACCTGGGGTTGTGGTGGCTCCGGTGGTGACAGCAGCGCTGTGCGGAATCAGCTGAGGAATGTGCTGCAGATCCAAGCCAACGACGTCGCCTTTGCTGCCATTCTTGGTGATGGATCTGTCGTGACGTGGGGTGATGCTGACCATGGCGGTGATAGCAGTGCTGTGCAGGTTCAGCTGAAGCACGTGCAGCAGATTCAAGCCTCTGAACACGCGTTTGCTGCCATTCTTTGTGACGGATCGGTCGTGACTTGGGGCGATGCTGGCAAAGGTGGTGACAGTAGTGCCGTGCAGGACCAGCTGAAAGATGTGCACCACATCCAAGCCACTGAACGTGCTTTTGCTGCCATTCTTGGCGATGGATCCGTCGTGACCTGGGGCGCTGCTGAGTGGGGCGGTGAGAGTACCGCTGTGCGGGATCAGCTGAGGAATGTGCAGCAGATCCAAGCCACTCAGCGAGCGTTTGCTGCCATCCTTGGTGGCGGCTCCGTTGTGACTTGGGGTGCGGATAGATTTGGCGGTGACAGCAGTGCTGTGCAGGATCAGCTGAAAAACGTACAGCAGATCTGTGCCTCCAACATTGCTTTTGCTGCCATTCTTGGCGATGGTTCCTTGGCGTTCTTCTGGTTGGCTCTTTAGACTTTAACTTTTTGGGTTTCTATATGAACTATAATAAGGAGGCTAAAAGTTTAACTTTTAGTAGGGGTTCAGAAGTCAGCCAAGGTTCTGTTGTGACCTGGAATGCTGCTGGCTGTCTTGGTGAGCAGGTGAACAACGTTCGGCAGGTCAAATCCTCCGATTGTACTTTTGCTGCCATTCTTGGCGACGGATCCGTTGTGACCTGGGCTGCTGGTCACCGTGGTGGTGATATCAGTGCTGTGCAGGATCAGCTGAAGAATGTGCAGCAGGTCCAAGCCACTGAAGACGCTTTTGTTGCCATTCTTTCTGACGGATCGGTCGTGACCTGGGGCGAGGCTTGTATGGGCGGTGACAGCAGTTCTGTGCTGGATCAGTTGAAGACCGTGTAGCACGTCTGCTTTTGCGGTTGTATCGAGCACTTTCATGTGCCGGCGCATTTCTCAAGCAGAGACAGCGGAGCACGAGATGTGCAGCAGCTCCAACCCCTCTAGGGTCTAGGGCTTCGGGTAGTTTAGGGTTTAGGGTGTAAGGCTGCGCTGTGGGTTTGGGCCAGGCTTTGGAACTAGGGGTTAGCTTCAACGCGAGCAGCACAAAGCTAGTGGTGTCTGGGGTTGTAAGTCTATCGGCACAGTAACAGAATATCAAGGGTCGACACAGAGGTGGTGGTTTTTTCGAACAGAGGGCTCCGTGAACATCACTACAACCTAAAGCTTCAAACTCTAAAGCCTAAGTTCGAATAAGTTCCAACGTAAGTAAGTTTATAGTCTTCCTATCCTGTAATATATGTCTTTGAGCGAGAGGACTCATGCAAGACATGCTTTCTTCTCCAAGTGCTGCGCCTGGGATGAGGTAGCTGCAATGACCCAGTGGGTGCTAGGCGGAGTGCTCGGCTACGCCCCTCTCTTGGGCATCCCTCCCCCGGCGGACTTGCATCGCGAAGACGCCGCTCTCCACAGACTCTTGCATGCAGGACTTGGTGTGCGCAGCACCTCGGAGCGGGTGAGCCTGTCTGCTCCTCGCTCTGCCGGGGGCCTGGGCATCCCGTTACTCTCCGAGATGCTCGTAGCCGCTGTGGCTTCTGACCTGCTTCTGCTGCTCAACGGTACCTCCCAAGCAGCTGACCTGGCTCGTGATAGTCTCCGTGCAGCTTTGGACTCCCCGCCAGCCGAGCTACCACAGCACCGCGGTCTGGTTGTCACAGCCCTGCACTTCCTTGCCGGCTACGGCTTGTACCTCAGCGTGTCGACCGACCGCTTCATTAGCCGCCTACTGGACAACCTTAACCCTGCTCCCCCCCAGCCGCTACACGGCCCTTTCAACCCTAGCCGATTTGAATCTGCGGCGCGTTTTGCGCGATGTGGCATCTTCGCCAACTCTGTCAGAGCCGCCTGGAAACAACTGCTAGCCCAGTATATCCCGCCGTCTCGCTGGGGAGAGGCAGAGCTGTGGTCTAACCTCCTGCCCGAACACCTACCTCTCTCCAGTCAGGCCTGCGCCAGAGCTGCACGAGCGGCCCTGCAACAAGCGGATTCTGACTGGCAGCAAGAATGCCTCATCTTTCACGTCCCTGCAGCCCCTGCGCCAGCAGAGGACTGGAGGGATGTGGCCTGGGTAGACCCCTGGCTCCCTTCGGGGGACCCCCGTTCTGGCCACCTGCTCGCCCCCGTTTCCAACTTTACAGCTACCTCTGACTTTGCTCTGTTCGGAGACGGAGGCTTCTCCGCGGCGCAAGGCGCCACTTTCTGCAGCCAAGCGCGCGGTTTTGGCCAGACCGGTCGGTATTGGGAGGACTCATCGTGGGCTTCTCAACGCCTGCTAGGCCGCCTCCCCGCCAGGTATGGATGGGAGAATTGCACCGTGCATACGGCTGAACTCCACTCCTTGTTGTGTGCTCTCCGGTTTCGGGTACCGGGGCGTTGGCACCTCCTAGTTTTTGATCGCAGCTCTCTTTTCCAAGTCATGCACTCTGCCTTGCGGGGCACCTTGAACCAACTGCTCCACTCCTCGTGCTGCACGCTTGTGCTCCTTTTGCGCCGCGTGCTGAAACAACTTGAACAGGCTTGGGATGGGACCTGCCCCCTGCCTGCTTGGAAGCTGCATCAACAACACTACCCGTCACACTGGCACACATTCGCACCGATTGGCGACAAACTCAAGTGCCACTCCCGCATAGCCTTCGAGGCCATCGGGCTGGTAGGCCTCGATATTAAAAGTCATCAAGCAGGCTCCCCTATCCCCTTTCCCAACCTTGTCCAGGGCAACGTCGTCCAAGACCAAGGCTGTGATGCAGCCCGCCTGTCCACGTCCCCTGTCGACGTCCGTTTGCCTTCAGGCGGGCCGTTTGCCTGGTTCTCTGATCAAGGCTATATGGTCACCAGCCCCATACGAGAGCACGTCCGGCACAAACTGCGCAGCTCTTGCCTCCACGACTGGTGCTCTCGTCCTGTGCAAGGCCTCCTGCCACGGTTGGCTCACGAGGTTCATCAGCCCACACTGGACCCCGCCCTTTACTCGCAGTGCCATTTTTCCGGCCGCTGGGAGCGATGGATGCTCCCTTCTGACCGCCTGCCGCTGGACCTATCTGCCACGGCCTACCGACGCTCATGCAGATGTGGCCGCCCTTGCGGACACGTGGGCGACGCAAGCGGGCCTGCCCTCCCCGCGCACCTGTCCACTCTGCCAAGCTGGGCCTGGCACGCCTCGCCATGTCGTCATGTCGTGCAAGGCCTTAGCCCCGGCCGCAGACATGCTACGCGACGACATAGAGGCTGAACTTCAAACCCTCGCCACCGCCGAGTCACTCCGCCAAGCAGCCCAGGCCTGGCCACATCAGGCTCGCGCTGACGCCCTCCCGGCCCAATGCGCGGAACGAGACGCTCTGCGCTGGCCCATCCTGTCCGCATGGCGGTGGCTTGTGGTTCTCCCCGGGCGGGAGCCCCTCCTTTCTGTTGATGTAGATGGTAGCAGTGCGACAGGCACTGGCCGCGAACGCGGCACAGATCTGGCTTATCGGGCGGTGCTGCCCATCAAACTCGGTAAGGCGCTGTGCACAGATGCCAGCATGGAGCAGACGAAGGCGCTGGAGCATTTTGCCACCCTTCGCCAGCCCCTGGCCCTTCAGCAAGAACTACGCTCACTTTCCAAAGCACGGGCCCCACATGCTCCGGCCATCCACCTTACAAAGTGCCTTCTCCTTGGCATCAGGCGTTTACGACAGGCCTACCAAGCACGCTTGGATGCTTGGATACGAATCTGCCGCATCGCTATCCCTCTGGCCTTGGGGGACGATGCTCCAGCTGCTCTGCACCCGCCTCGGCAGGATGCGGCATCCTCACTCCGCACTTGGTTGGCCACCCCGCCCGGGCAGTCGCTGCTCACTGAGCTCCGTTGGGCCCTCCTGCGCCCGCCTGCTGCCTTGGCCAGAATCCGAGCTATGGGTCCGTGCGGCCGACTAGCTGATTCTGCCTTGCTGGCAGCGCTGGCTCAGCACGGGGCTGCAGTCTTCCAAGACGATGCTCCTGCCTGGGGCGACCCTCAATTGCCCACATGGCATGACGCCGTTGCTGGCCTGGCCCAAACGTGCGTGTGCCCGCAGGCCAACATCCAACGCTTATTTTGTTGCTGGACTTGTGGCGGGGCTGCCTGGCCGCCTTCCGGCCGGAACCCCTCACCATGCCCTTTTTGCAAAGCTTGCGTTGGTGTTCCTTGTGCCTCGTGCAACCGCATTCTGCATTCTCGCACGCAGTGCCGTTGGAACTGCGGCGCTCACCCCGCTTATTTCCGGCCTGACGCGGCCCCCCTCTGCCCGGACTGCTGGCTCATGTGGGCCCGCGACTTGCAAGCTTGCCCTTTGCGTCGTCGTCCCCCGCCCCTTGCGGGCGATCTCCTGCAGCACCTCCAGCATGTTGCCGACTGCTGCCAAGCCGGAGCTGGCTCCCAGGCAGCTCTCCCATCCGTGCTGCGGCTTAAGCATGTTCGGCGGTGGCTGCTGGCACGCATCCGCCAATGTAGTGGCGCGGATCTCGGCAGCTTGCAACAAGACCTGGCCGCCCGCTGCCCGGCTGACACGCCGGAAGACACCTTGCAACGCTTGCTCCTCTTAGCCTCGCAAGCACTCCGTGCGGAGGGCCTCGCCACCCTGCAGCGAGACTTCCTTGTGCCGCTCCCGGTGTAAAAAGAGTGGCCCTCGCCTCTGTTCTCTGCATGCTTTAGTGGCCTTCGGCCTCTCCCGCCTTTTTTTTTTTTTGTTTTTTGTTTGTTTTCGTTTTCCTCGCCCGCCTTCTCCGGTTCCCACTGTATGTCGCCCCTCCCCTCCTCTTCTGGCCCGAACCCCCCTTTTCGGGTCGAAAACCCAGTCTTGGGCCTCTTCTGGGCCAAACCCCCCTTTCCGGGCCGTAAACCCAGACTTGGGCCACTTCTGGCCCAAACCCCCCTTTCCGGGCCGAAACCCCCGTCTTGGGCCACTTCCGGCGGGTTTCATGTCCCCCCCTTTCTCTCGAGGCCAGTCCAGGCCTTCCACGTGCTGCAGTCCCCAGCTGTAGCAGATACGACCTTGGTATCCATCCCGAGTATAGACTCTAGACTATCCCCCTCTGGAACCTCCCGCGGAGGGGGCCGATGACGCCTACGGAGGCCCCCCGAGATGCTGGGCGGGGAAGAGTGGCGGAGGCCGCAGCTACTGCTGCAGGTCGAACTCTACCTACCTACCTTTCTTCTCCAGCATCTAATCTCTACAGACTACACAAATTAATACTGCAGTCACTACACGAAAGGACAATATCGCTGAGAGCGCAGAAATCCTGCATGTTGGGCGAAAGTAGACCATTTGTGAAGCGGTATGTTTGGATTCAATAATTGAAAAACCTTGAAGGACTGTTTTCTGGTCGCCCAGACAAGTTCCGCCAAGTGAGAGCGCCACAAAGGACAGCCCAAACCGCCCAAACCCTAAGCCCCAAACCCTAGACCCTACCGGTTTACGCCCAGGGATTTGGGTTTCGGTCCAGAGGGTTGACACTCGCAGCTTCAGGGTTTAGGGTTTAGGGTTTAGGGGTTTAGGGGTTTAGGGTTTAGGGTCTCCTTGCTTTCTTAACGCCCTCACTGCACTGCACGGTGCCCTGCGGCGTCCCTTGGGACTTGGGAGGTTTCCAGGTTCGGGTTAGATCGCTTGATTAGGACTGAGGCGATTCTATCGGACATGTCGGCTGTCGGCGCTGCACAGTGCACCTCATGTTATCTTGCGACTGGTACTTGGAAGGGCAGGGGACTTAGTAAGTAGGTTATAAGTAGAGTTATGAGTACCCTAAATGGAGTTACCCCAATTGTAACCCTACTTATAACCTACTTACTAAGTCCCCTGCCCTTCCAAGTAAGGCATGCGAAGACCACGCGCATACAAGCAGGGTCGACTCGGGTGCCGTGTGCAGCAAACGAACGTCGTGCGTCGAAGTCCTTGGTGATAGAGGCTTTTCTGCTAGCGTGCCCTAAGCCGTCAACCCTAAACCACCAAAACTCCCATAACTCCCTAAACCCTAAACCCTAAACCCTAAACCCTAAGCCCTGAACC